>JASFXZ010000042.1:1729927-2202016 GCA_032209605.1 Mactromeris polynyma
TTGAACTCAGTTAAAAACCTGTGTGTAAGCCGAAACAGAGTTTGGTTCTATTGAAGTTTACATTATCTTTCTGAGCTAAATTTGACGGACATTTTCTTTTTATTAATCCAAGTATTGACACTATTGATTGCTATTTAATGCTTTTTTATTTGACAATTGTGTATAACGGTGGAATATCAAGTATAATGAACAGTGTTGATGAGGTATTTATATTATAAAATTTTCAGCCATGTTTTACTTGGGTATTTGTAGTTTGAGTAAATATTTGCTTTTCTATTAAATGTTTTGGTAAGTACGTCAATGTGACATTGATGGTACCAGAACTTGATAAAATGCTTTGTTTGAATGTATTACTGATGTAACTGCTTACTTTCAATAAGTTCACATAGTTTGTTGTACCATATATTGTTCGTATGTGGAATTTTATTACCACTATTTGTCAGCGTGTAGGAGTAATATTACATGCCAAGTTTTAAATCGGAGATGAATTTTATTGAAATTCTCTTGCATTGATCATTGACTTAATTAATGGGAGATATTCTTGTTTCAAAAATGTCATATTCTTGTTGAAACAATTTCTAAAATACCAGTGCGTCATATATACCAGGTAAATAATATCAAAATATTTGTAAAAACAAAGATAAGGTAATATGTAAATGTTCTGTTCAATTTGGTATCATTTGGCTAACAGTATTTTACAATGTCATCTAGAAGCTTTTACATACAATGAAATATTATTTTTATGATATGTGTTTTTTGTGCATATTTGTTTATCTTTTTACATTCTATTTAATATGTCCATTAAATTTAATGAACCTTTTGGAATGAAAACAATTTCACTGTCATCTCTTATGATAAAAGTATGAAGATATTACTTGCGTCAGTTTGTGCTGTGAGGGAATTTTGAAAAATATTATTGACGTAATTTGGACTATTTCCATTTTATATAATATGTTTCATGTAACAACATTTGATTTAAAAAACAATACAAAAATTAATTTTTTGTTAGTACAGTGTATAGTTATTTTTTTGTTTGATAATCCAAGTCTCTTGCATAAAAACATCCCATCACAGGTGGCCGGTGAGTAGCCATGACATTTAAAAGTTTAGATTTACATAATATGTTGTAAGCCGAAAACCAAAAACTATTGGTTTTCGGCTTACTGTATTATGTTCTTAGACTGAGCCAGGGACCACCTTTCACAATGGCAGTGTTTGCGTAAAAGGAAAACTGCGAGTTAAAAAATAGCGATCTTCGCGTCTGCATGTCGAATTTTGTAAGTTGTTTGATATTGCAATATACTTTTTTAAATGTTTCTTGAAATCTAAAATCGTTCGTCGGGTGAATAGCGATTTATAGTAGTTTTGTTCTGAAAATACTGACTCGGTCTAACGGTAGGAAGTTGTCCGACCTAGCCATTCTTGATGTTCGACGATCAAAAAAACAGTCTATTCTGTTTGTGAATAGTTTTTGAGTACATACACTGTCGACATAAATCCATTGTGTGTATTTTAAGACCTCGGTGATAAAAATTGGTTGAGAAATGGCTTTGAAAAGTACGTCAAAACAAATGTGTGTACATATTTTCATTGCAAATACGTATGAAGTTGGACACCTTTATTTTTTTCAATGCGGGTTTTAAATGTCATGGCTATTCACCGGCCACCTGTGCATCCCATTGGATAACATATTATTTGGTATTTGCGCTGCATAAAAATATAGTGTAATGCTTCGATACGTTTTAAGATATATTCATACATTGACTAGCTGATTAAATGGATTCAAAATACAAAAATGCAACAATTTTAATTTAAAAGTGATCATTTTCTTTTTAACCTTTCGTCTTTTTTCTTTCATTTAATTAATTTTTATTAAAAGGTATTATTAAATTTGATTAATATGTCACAAAACGACATGCTCACACGGCCACTAACTGCTAGATCTGTGAGATGGGCTTTGTTCTCATCATGTAATAAATATTTTCTGATTGTCACTTGTATGTATTACATGTACTGGTAGAGTTATTATTTCCGTGCTGGAGATATGCACTTCTAGGAAATTGTGGATATAATCTTCTCAAGGCTCATGACTCACATCCTATTTTTATCCGCCTACATGTAAAAATTTCATTAATGACAGCATGGTGCACTGTGTCATGTAGAAGGTTACGTGTCTATCATAACTGTGAGTATGTGTCTGTAGATCAATATTGTTGGCGCATTTGTTTCTGTTTCAATAAATAATTCTGTCTCTATGACAGTAAGATATTTGTATAACAAAATAATGAAGAAAATAATGATGAAAATATGGCGCAATTTGGTCACATCAGCTAAAATCTGTTTGTCCTTTGTTTGACATTGAGTCATGAAAACTGGCATGTCCGTTGCAATCTTTTATCTGGTTGGGTTAGTTTAACAAATGTTACTGGCATTTAGAACATGATCATCTATTCGTGCAGAGGATCTGCTAAATAACAATTATTCACCAATTAAATAAAATGGAAGGTAGGCAAATTTGTTTTAACAAATGGTAGATTTTTGTAATACATGTACATGTAATTATGCAGTATATATTTTGATATACACATTTGATTCATTCTTCTTTTTTAACTGTATATTATTTTATTATTATCAACATGTTTTTTTATTCAATCATCATCTAGTTCAGGATGTTTTATGTTTCATGAATTACTTTACATGAATTTTGTATTTAATTAGAACTTTTCATGTTTACTTGCCTGGCGTGAAATTTACTAAATTAGTGGGGAAAAATATTTGTACTAAAAATAAATTGTGAAAATGATGCAATTTTATTTGAAGTTGAAGCAGACTTTTATTGAGGGCAACCCTGCTTGTATGAGACATTACATTGTACTAATTTCGCTGCTGACTTCCTAAAAATAAATGATGACATTTTTACACAAAATGTCATTTCCAATCACCTGTATGCAGTGTTATATGCCAGTCAGTTGGTTAGGGAAGTAACCTTATTTTTTTATAAATCTTATCAAATTTGTTCTAAATAGCCGCATTAAGCTGACAAGTGGATTTTACTTAGGAAACAACTTGTCTATCAAAATGAACTTACCTCTTACGAAGACTTTATGATATTTGTTTGAAATTTTTCACCATACAATAGCGTCTAATGTTTACTTGCGGACATTAATTTTGCTTGTATTTTTTATCAGGACTTATGTTTTGAACTTTGGACGTACAATATTGCATTCGTTTTTTTACGTAAAATGCAAACTTGAAACTTTCAGCTACTTAAAGCTCGACATGTCGACAGGTAAAATATTTCCTTGCCTGGTTGGAAGTTTTATGTATCAAGGTTTCAGGGTTCTAAATTATTTTTTAAAGCAATTTATTGTGCAATGCATTTTGAGTAGATTAACAGTACAGTTTGATTTTCTGTCCTAGAAGACATTTCAAAATTATTCATCAAAATGGAATGATCTAATTCCCAGTATACTTTAAAAATCTTCTAAATTCTATTCTGCCATAATTGTAAGAGCTCTAGTTTCCATAGAAACAGTGGAACATACTTCATGTTCTTTCGTTAATTATAAAAAAAATTTTTTTAATTGTAATTTGTAAAAATGTTTACAGACCAAAATTATAGGAATTGTTGTCTTCCCAATTTGTAAAGTAATAAAAGATAATTAATTTATAACCTGATAAATTTGTACCTAAGATATACACATTGTGTATGTAGGATTATAAATCATGAGGTATACTGGTAATCATACCCGTATGTCAGACTGCTTTTTATCAGTCATATATTATTCTGAACAGAATTATAACAGTACCTGGTATATTACCGTAATAATTCTATTTAACACCCGGGCGCTTATTAGAATCACGATCAGCTCAAAAATTGGGGATGGGCGATTATAAAGTAGAGACACATTCATGTCAAGTCGTCCATTTTTGTATATAAAGTGTACAGCGGTGAATTTACGATTGTTACTCACCATGATATTACTATAAAGGGAAATATAAAAGGGAAATTAGAAAACTGGCACTGTGAAAGGTAGGATTATTTTGTTTGCTTTATGGGATGGGCGCTTATTATAGACCATCTTATTTTTCATAAATATAGGAGGATGGGTGTTTATAAGAGCATGGGCATTAAATAGAATTATTATGGTATGTTGATTCTACAGACATACTGTATAAGCTGATTGTTAAGGTCTGTTCTGTAGGAAGGTATTTTTTGTGTTGAATATCAATATACTGTGTTGGCTATGACAGCTTATGAAATATTTCAACAGATTTTTCAATACTCTGTGTATAGACTATAACCCAGACGTGTGTATTGATTTATGCTCAGTTTTTTGTTCATTTACTTACCTAAATGAACAGGAACAATATATTTCCTATAGATATAATTTTTTATGTAGTTAAACATCGATAAATATGCATTAACAAAGAATAAACTCAACATGACCTCATCCATATTTGTCAAAAAAGACAATTGTACATTTTTGTATTATCATAAAGTTAAATCAAAGTACTGATGGTCCTGAGAGGCGCCTACTTGGCAAGACTGCACATTTTCCATATTATTGTATTACAAATTAATACCCAGAATCAAACCCAGGATCTGACAGTGACCGTCTAGCGCTCTACCAACTGAGCTTGGCTTGGCAGGGTTTTTCCATTAATAAGATGATTAAACAAGATTGTAATCATCATTGGTTCTTATTATGCACCCCTTCGAAGAAGATAGGGCATATTGGTTTGCACATGTTGGTTGGTCCGTCCGTCCGTCCGTCGGTCCGTAACATTTTTGTTTCCGATCAATAACTCAAGAACCCCTTGACCTATCATCCTCAAACTTGGTCCACACATTCATCTTGGGTAGCAGAGGAACCCTATAGATTTTGGGGTCAAAGGTCAAGGTCACAGGGGGCAGAATGTTTTTAAAACATCTCTTGTTATAGATGATTTAGCCAATGTAACAACAATACCCAGAAGCCCATTCAAATATTTTACCTTCAGATGAGCCAGATACATCTTAAATATAAACATAAAACTTTACAGTGTATATAATTTATTAAAACACAGGGTTTTGCAACTTTTCTGAGATGTCATATTCATCATCTGCATACTGCTCAGTAAGAGGTATAATATGATACAATTTTAATTAGCTTAGAGCAAAACATTCTTGAAACTTTCTAAAGTCTATGTGAATTTTTTCTTATGAATTTGAATATGAATGATCTGTCTGTCGGTCTGTTGTGAATTCACTCCATTGCTGCACCTTTAATTACATATTGTAAAAAGTAATGTAATTTTCAATGGTAATTTGATTTATGAATGTCAGATCAACCTATTGTTGAAATGTCGAAGCAAAAACGTTGTATTGCCTCTTAAATTTTCATTCCTGATAAAATACTGTGGTTATGAGTAATTAGATTATTTATTAATTCAAATTTGCTTATTCCATTGATTGAAGAGTTCTTTTTTTCTGATTTCAAAGGCACTGTATGACGTTCTTGTTCATGTTTTATAAGTAGATTAGTATTGATTCAGGTAAGTTGATATCCATTTAAAACTTATTATGGATTTTAAACTCTTGTATAATTGGCAAATTTGATTGATTACACAGTGTTCAGACACACCTAGTCTATTTATGATCCCCCTACTTTGTAGAAAACTGCCATATTTAAAAAAAAAATTGTTAACCCTGATAACAGCTGCATGAGTTTAAGTTTAGTTAGAAACAGAAATGCTTTGTTTAAGGTAGCATTTAATCAGCAAGTAACTTGAGATTCAAAGGTCAGACTTGTACTGCGACCAATATGGTATCCACTAACAGAGCCTTACCTGGGATCTTCCTTTTCTATTACCATGTAAGAGAACTACCAGTGTACCTTTTCTGGTCTTTGGTTTGACACGTTCATTGATCCATGGTTGATCAAAGCTTTGTTACAAATTAAATCCTATTGAATCCTTTACATGCAATATTGTAAGTACAGGGCTATATAAACACTTACTGTGTATGAAATGAGTGTACATGTACGAACTTAATCTAAAGCAGAAAAGTGAATATAGACAGAAAATCTTGGATTTTATGAAGACGAAGACAGGGGTCCTATATTTTAGGTATAATCTTATTATAAGCAGATGAGAAGCATTTTAAAGTGTTCAATGCTTTAGTATTTGTATCCAGCACATTGCAATAAGGTACATTCATTCATTTACATGTGTATGATGTATAATTGATAAAAATAAATTTTCTCTATTTTCAGGTTCTGATTGCTCTGACCTCAGTCGCCCCAAATCTTATAATTGTCAAGATACACTAAACATGAAAGATTTAATCACCTTATCTAAAAGTAAGTTTGCAGTCTTTATTTCTGATGTACGCACCTATTCATTTTCATGCAATTTTTGTTTCAGTATCATTTGTCTTAGCTGAATTGCCACTCTCGCCACCGACATTTGGGAGTTATGGCCCTTTAATTTCTGAAAATTTGTCCATTTTCTTTTGTCCAGTCTTCTCCAAGTTTTGTTCGAATATTAATGTGCATAACTTGTCCTTTAAATGGAACCCAGCTATGACAGGACCTTTTGTGACAGTTTGGAGTTCTTTTTAACTATGTTTAAACAAAGACTGGACAATGTTCATGAAATTCCCATTGAGCACCCCTTTCTTCTTTTTATCAAAGTTTGAATCATCCTCATCATTTGTATCTATGTTTTCTGATCCTATAACAGATCTGTCGATAACATTAATAGTGTTATTGTCCTTGTTACCCTTAAGTTATGATACTTTTAAAATATCCTAAAGCAACTTGTTTATCTAGTATTTCTAGTATTAAGCTTAAGAACTTCAAATATTGACACTTTTAGTATTTTTGTGTTCAAAATTCGGTCAATTAGGTGGAATGCGGTTTTAAATGTCAAATATTTCAACAGTCGTCCCAAACCGCTTAAAACTGGGTGTTTGTACTAGTTTTGTTAAGTAGCCAAAATCATTTTGATGGCATTTAATATTACTTGGTATGCAGGGTGTCTGAAATGAAAGTGAAATTGTAAAAATCACCTGAAGTAAAGGCAAGGTGCTAAAAAAGAGAAGAAACGGAATTATATAATTGCTGAGTTTATTGAAAACTTCTTGTGTACTTCAGGATATAGGTGAGATATGAGATATTTTTGTTTCATTTTATTTATGAATCTACGATATTTCCATTGTTAAGCTCACTTGGGTTCAAAGGTTCTCTTAATAAAATTTGATGGGAGATATTTTTGTTTCATTTTATATATGATCTATGCTATTTCCATTGTTAAGCTCACTTGGGTCCATTTAAGGGTCTCTTGATAATATTTGATGGGCATTATTTCCCTCAAATGACTTCTTCTAAACTATTTGTTGAAAGTCCGTGGGATGTAGATGGTGTTAGAGCTGCAACGATTCACTTAAATTTTACATGTTGCTTTTTGTATCAATCCCTTGCGGAACCCGAAATGTGCCCACACTCTTGATTTTAGTTTTTTAGGAGCATCTTTCAATGTGGGAGACGCCATGCTACTAGGCTAGTAAGAATGAAACTCTATTATTGATTGGATGCCAGATTAACTATTAACCAATCGCACGCCGCGTAACAAAAGTTGACATGTTTAGAATGCGGATGTTTAGAATGTGGATACAACGGGTCATTTTGCGGCATGCATGTTTAATACGCGGATCGAATTTTGGGGTGTCTGTATTGATTCGAGCATCGGAGCGAATCGTTGCACCTCTAGATGATGTAGAAGGATCCTTCACTTGTAGGATTCAATGTTGTATTAATGATGGCTCTTGTGTCAGAATGCCGGGGCCCCATAGCTAAAGAGTTCTAATTTGTTTACGAAGTTTAAGACGGCATCAAGGTTTCTTAATTAAGCTAGAGATTGCATTGAATACTAATTTTTTTGTTTCCTGAATTGTCTGAAAATTAATTCTGCTCAGGTTCTTGATTTTGAGATTGATTTTGAGTCTTCAAAATTAAATTATTAAATTAATTTTGTCAAGCAAATTGCTTTGTTTGAATTTTCTCTTTCTCCAGAGTATAGCACATGGGATATTATTTGTTTTACATTAAGATTTAATGGACTGTTAGATCCAGCAAGCAATCCCTTGTAATGCTTTTTGTTTGTTATTTCAAGTCCCAATGGTTGATGGTCTTCAGAAAATTTTGTTCGGGCTCTAACTTTCGTATGGCAATAATGTAAATAATAAATTCTCCAATGTGATTTGCGTAAAATAGTAGGTTAGGACAATCTAGGTATCTACATTTTAATTTTATTTTGACTTATTTGCTTGCTGAATAATAACGGGCGTTCAAACGGTTTACAGCGAAGTTGTGTTACTTTGGTTGCTTGCCCCGATGGTTTAGGAATTTTCAAAATGATTTATAATGACTGCTAAATCAAGGATAGTGTGATAACCTGCCAAATGTCCCCTTGATCTTGTTATGATATTTATCTGTCTTTTGGTCAAGGCCGGTGAAAGCTGTATAATTAAAAGATTACATTTTTATTTAAATTGAGATATTACTGATAATGTTATAATTCATTATGCATTAATAGTTTTCTTTAGACCAGTTTGTAATCAAGTATTGGACTAAAGTTCTATAAACTTTTTGTAATTTAATGGCAGTATAATTTGACCTTAATCCAGGTCTTAAGAGGAAACTTCATAGATTAAAGTCATTTAAACTTTAACCATGAGGGGTTTATAATTTAACAAAACAAGAAATTAAATTTAATCGCTCGGAGCAGAAAGCTCTATGTAAAAATATAAATTTTGATTTTGCTGTCTTTGAGTTAAATAATAAATTTAATAAAAAATGAAATTTCATTTATTTATTGATGCAGAAACCTTTAAGTTTAGGGTATTTATAAAATAGAAATATCGATTTCTTTGGAGTTAAATAATAAATAACGGGGTAGACTGGGTATCTTGTTATAATCAGTGTATAAAATTTTAGAAAGACAATATATGTCAGTGAAAACGTACATAATGGTATGTTAAACTTTTTGTCAACTGGCAGTTAGTTGTGGCAGTTAGTTCTCCTATGGTTTGTGTCCGTACAACTGGCATTTCATTCTCCCTATGTTTTGTGTCGGCTATCAGCATCCTGTAAGCCAGAAATATTGACTGTTACCTCTATTTCTTTGCCATTTCGATATCATTTAGACACTGGGTCGATCTTTACAGTAAATGCCTTTACAGCATCGTCAAACGTACAATTTTCCTTTCCTCAAAACGGGCACGATCTTTACAGTAAATGCCTTTACAGCATCGTCAAACGTACAATTTTCCTTTCCTCAAAACGGGCACGATCTTTACAGTAAATGCCTTTACAGCATCGTCAAATGTACAATTTTCCTTTCCTCAAAACTGGTACGATCTTTACAGTAAATGCCTTTACAGCATCGTCAAACGTACAATTTTCCTTTCCTCAAAACGGGCACGATCCTTACAGTAAATGCCTTTACAGCATCGTCAAACGTACAATTTTCCTTTCCTCAAAACCGGCACGATCTTTACAGTAAATGCCTTTACAGCATCGTCAAACGTACAATTTTCCTTTCCTCAAAACTGGTACGATCTTTACAGTAAATGCCTTTACAGCATTGTAAAACGTACAATTTTCCTCTCCTCAAAACCGGCACGATCTTTATAGTAAATGCCTTTACAGCATCGTCAAACGTACATGAATTTTCTCTCCTCAAACTTGGTCGTAAACTGGGTTATACTATTATTACTTTGTTATATGAAAATATTTTGAAGATTTGAAGAACAATAAGTAAAGATAATTATGACCTGTATTCAAACTTTACCCAGTTTAAAGTCATTAATTATTATATTTTTTTGACAATACCTAAGAATAGAGTTTACAAAAAATGCAAAGATAACATCTCAGGTCACTGTTGTGGTATCAGAGTCATCATGTAATTCTCCACAAATGTTATCTTTTAAAACATGTTTAATTTATCAGTTTTTAAAGACTTGGGTCAAAAATCTAGATTTTTCATCGGCATTCAATGCTTGTACTTTAAATGTTTTGAACACCGCATTGATTTTATTGGTTGAAATTATTTATGGGTTCTCAGATTACGCAGGCTTTTTTTTGGTTAAAAATGGGTCAACAAAAACCTACTTTGAAAGACTTGACTTTTCAATAAGGAATATGTTAATAACATCTCGGTAAATAGGTATTGTTAAAATTTCCATACGATCCCATTAAAATAACTTGTCAAGCCTGAAATGGCTTATGTGGTGTCACTTTCCTTTTCGAATTTAAATAAAACTCGAATTATAATTTGATTTTTTTTGGATTGAAACACAATAAACCTTTTCTGTAGACAATAAGACAATTTGACTGGCATTATGTAAGTGGATTAACAAAAGCAAGCTGTCTGGTTTGTGTAAATATAGTCTCAGATAAATGTTTTTTGGTTAGAGCTAAATTTACAATAAAATCTGGCTAAAGTACACAGTATCCTAAAGTAGTGCTTTGTGGAGATAATTTTAATCAGACAGCCCTGGAATTATTCCAGACCTTGAAAATGCCAATTACTGTTGTTGATGAGGTCGACTGTGACCTCCCAGGTATCTTAGCCAGCATACTTTCCAGCATTTTGTTGACCTTGTAAGTTGGCCATTTACCTGCTAGCAGAGCTGTGTAAGCCAAACTAACAAGTTTTTCATTCCAAAGATGGTCACTGCACAGAGCTAATGTCAGACCTATATAATTATAGAGTCACCATTTCCTACCCTCTAGTCAGTACTTTCCTGCATTCTAACCAGTCGCATGTTTGGGGAAATTTTGAAAAGCATTTCTGTTTTTTTCTGCTGGATGACGGATCAAACCAGTGTCCTTCGTATCTGTATGCAGCAGCATGTACCACAGAGCCACTGGTCCAACTTTGTCCAGATCTGTAACAGGATTCACAAATTAAAAGGTGGAGTTGAGAGGACCTGGTATTGGGAGAAAAACTTGAGATCTCATAACAACAGGAAATTTACACATTTAGGAATGTTGTGAAATGCCAGACCTATATATAGACCACTCCAGTCAAGCATTCAACTCTGGTGCAAGTGTCTTAGGTTCAAGTCTCTGTCCCTACATTCCAACTTTTAAGAAAACAATGGTACTTGTAACTTCCCTGCCTACATTCAGCATTATCAAGTTACGGTACTAGGTTGGCCTGATATCAGGCTAATTGTCATGTTTCGTGTCTATATTAACTGTCAGTATCACCGCATCATGTTGCTCTATAATACCTGCTACAAGAAACTCTATATGATAGAAGAATTGTTAGTGGAAGTAAAACCAAACACACACGGGCCTGTACATTACAACATCGTATTTGCTTACAATTTTTTGGCGCAGCTGTACTCACATGGTTTTGCTATTTGCATATCAGTTTTGTGTAAACCAATCAAATCTTACGTTAACCACCAAGGCAATTTCTCTTCAACCGAACAACGTTTGTCACCTTGATGCGGATTGGTTAACCAGCAATCATAACATCTCACCATTTTTTTTATTTTGCATAACAAATCTTAACCTTCAAATTGCGCCGACCATCTTTTTTCAAGATATTTCTTGTTTTATAATAGATTGCTTAAAAATCTCCTGTTTAAAATTTTAGAAAGACATTTGGTTCTTTAACTTTATTTACTAGTATATCAGGAAATGGGGCAAATCTTATAACATTACCCAGTAACCTAATTGGCTACATTACATTCATGATGACCTACTGTTTAATCAAATTTGAATAAAACAAGTTCTAAATCACCTACTGCTTTATCGCGTTATCAAATACCTAGTGTGGGTAATGAATCATGTGATTGCTTTATAAAATGACAATCTCATAATGGTGTTACTCTATTGTATTACAATTTTATTGTAATATAAAACCATATTTGCCAATTTTGTATACTGGTGAACATTAAATAAATATTCCAATTATTAAAGTAAGTCTACATACCAAAAGAAAATGTTGACTGTCTTTGTCAATGTAATAGGTACATGTACGAATGATTAACAGAGAGTAGGAATATTTTAACATTCTATACCTCATGGGGGGGGGGTAAAAGACCCGGTCACTACTAACCAGATTATTATGCAATACAGTATGATTTTATTTGAAATAGTTCACAAAGTTTCGGACTCTTTTTAACTGCTAAAATAGGTTATAGGTTAAGCCCCATATCCGTTTCAAGATATAACTTAGTTTACCTGTGTTATTCTCTTGTTTAGAACCTGGCTTGGATTGGTGTTAGCATACTGACAGGTACTGTGTTTATTTCTGCTTAGTCAGAGCCAGCTTGATTATGCGTACAATTAATTTATGATTCTGTTTTGGTTCCAACATTTTACAATAAAAAGGACAAAGTAATTTCTTGTATTTAAAATATAGTTTGACTGTAGTGATATATATATTATACCAGTTAAATGTCCCTCCGTTTCCATTCCAATCGCTTCTGTATTCAATCTGATTATTTTATATATAAATGAATATTCATGAAACTTCCTGGTAACATAATAATCCCTCAATTTCAACTGAAGTCTCATATTGAACCAGGAAATTTAGACTGTTTATCTGATCATAATATTTCGTTCAGTTATACCAGTTTTGTAATGTCAATTGTTTACTCTTAGAAACTGATAAATGTTCAAGTCTTGTTTCCGAGCTGCCAGGATTATTGTTTGTCTCTCATTACAAAATCTATGCTTTAATATAATGTTGTCCAAAAAAGAGTTCACGATTCACATTATCAGTTGTACTAACTGTGTCGATGAAGTATGGCATCAGATTCAACAAAGCAGCAGACTGTATGGCATTGGGTCATGACTGCATAACATTAGTGATGTTTTGCTTGAACATCGCGTTGGCTTAAATCAGTCTTTGTGACGTTTTGTTCATTTCTTATTACAGTATTGAACTGATAAAATAGACAAAATTATTCAGTCTGCATAAATTCCTGTCATCTTGAATCACAAAAATTGCCAACCACAGAAAAAGAAATGCAAATGAGGCAGATTCATGGAGACACATGATAATACCATAACATATGTTTTCAGACCATATGTCGCCTTTACTTCTGTGGACATTATTGTGAAAAGCCGAAAGATGTGATACAGCTGTATATCTGATAACAGATATGCATAGCACTCGTATTTATACAGTGTCTACATTCAGTCTTTTTTATGTTATTTAATTCTGCTGGGATAGGATTGATCTTGTCTTGTTTTCTGGAAATCTGAGATATAGCTAGACATCAATCTTGTCTGTAGGGACATTAGTTACAGAACTGTTTAAATGTACAAGTCTATATGTTGATGTGTTCTGATGTTGCAATATATGAGCGCCTGCTATGGGATTTACAACCTCTTCTGTAAGTGACGTCATTTTTTTCAAGCAGGCAACAATATTTACTCCATATGGTCACTTTTTTTTCATATTGCCATATGAGGCAAATGTTGCTTACTGTCAGCACATTGTAACGTCACATGTGACGTTTTCTGGAAATGACATCGCTTAAAGAAGAGGTTGGAAATAGTACAGCATCGCTCGTATGATGCATCTTTTTATAATGTGTTGCCCCTGTCCATGTGAAAAATTGGTTTCCAATCAATATTACTCTGAGGGATGGGTGAAAATTTAATCCATATTGGAAACATAAGCATAGGATAATAAAATATGAATCGGGTTCAATTTTGGTTATAATCCATCAATTTTTGGAAGAGTTATTGCCCTTTTTCAACTTATAAAATTGGTTTTCATTCAATAATGCTTGTATAGCACATAGCAGGGTCATCCATGTCCAGATGGACACATCTAGTTATGTATACTCTTCTCCTGTTGTATTCATTTGTCCATTTTCTTCTTTACTGGTATAATGTACTTACGTGGCCTCAAAGACTTGCATTATGGTCCAGTTTCCTGTGTAAATGTAGGTAAGCTCATTGTTTCAAAACTGTTGCCATATATTTACTAGTATATGTATATTTATATACTTGGGGAGGTCTATGGTGTATAGTTTAAGTACATAATGATAAATGATCTTGACATAATGGTCCCCTCTGGACATTAATGGCTTGCGCTAATAGTCCCCATTACAGCATGACTGATTAGAATGGACACTAAGTCTAACTGCCAAGATTTATCAAGAACAAAACAAGAAATTGTGGTGTTGGTGCCAAAACCAGCTATCTCTATATAAATTTATTAACTAGATGGTAGATTCTGGTGCTTGAACCGCTCGAATTAGGAAGTTAATTGTTAAGGTTAATATCAATAAATCGAAGCATAAGTTAAACAATTAAGCTCACTTATTCCCAAAGCCCAGACAGTGAGTTCTGTTACATAACCAGACAGCATTATTCCAACATTGATGTCATGTCAGTGTGATTTTGTTATAACAACATGTTTTACTTGCCTAGTTGCAAGACAATTATGTTACAATTAATTATGTACAGTGTCAGCAACATTGACAGTCCTCATAATCTACACAACATAATATTACAATTTCTATGCTTGCATGCATTATAGGAGTCATTGTTGAAACATAACTTCCTTTTTATACATTTATATGTTATAAATAAACCGTATCTACAGTATCTTTCATACCTGCTGATGTTTGTCATGAACTTTGAAGGTTTTAACATAAGAGCTATTTTTTCTAAGTCTAAAAACAGATATTTGGATGAATGTCAAAGAGAAATTCGTTCAAGTATTTGCACCATGTGAGCTGTTATGCAAGCCAAAAATTGACACATGTTTACGACTGTGCAAGCTGTGAAGAAATGTATATCGGTGAGGTTCAAAAGTTGCAAGATTTGCGCAATATAACAATAACTTTAGAGCCTGCAATGTTTGGGAAAACAATTTACTGAAAGCAGTTAAGACTGTTCCAGACATACTTTATTTATCTATATGAGGGAATGTTTAACAATTTATCTTCTGTATGTCTTTATGTAACAGTGTTTTCTGTGTCTTGTAGCTTCTTATATTTAAGCTACAGCATAATGTTGCTTTTATACTGACATTCATAATGCCAAGTTTGCTAGAAGAAACTAGACAGTATTGTTGAACTTGCATTTATAACTATTGCATTACAGTTAGTCCAAATTCGTAGAAATGTTAAGGGTTCAATAATAATCATAATGGTAAAGAAATATTTGCATTTTTTAGTTTGTTGATTGTGTGCTGTAATAATTTTGTAGCTATGTCTAAAACTGAACTGATGTTTGATTAGTTTCCCATGGCCCAGTGGTTAAGGCAAACCACCTTGGTTGCAGAATCCCGATAGGGGTCCATTCCCATATGGCCAGTTGGTCATCTGCCAGCTAGTTAAATAATGGTAACCGTGTGCCTTACTTGCCTTACTCCTGGCATTAAAGGATAGGAATAGGGAAGTAAATGTACTCAGAAAGTAGGTGTCTCATAATTAAGTCAGATTTGGCTGACTCTTTAAATAGCAGAGTGACACTATAATAAATGCTTTACTTTTTATGAGTGTAAACAATGCTTTTGTAGTATTGTAGTCTCACAAACCTTTGTTATAATCAGTTATTTGATTTATTGATAGGCTAATGCTCGTTTTACCATGTATTGAATTCTCCCCCCCCCCCCCTCCCGGTCTCAAAAGTCAAATCAATAAAGTCTTTTAGATAAGGCTTTTATTGCAATTTTCCTGACAATTTACACATTTATTGCGTTATTGTGAAAATATTCACAAATTGCATTGTCATGATATAAATAAGAATGATGTAGAAATACCGCTACTACAGCGTATAATTGTGATGTCAGTATTGCTGTGCAAATGATGTAGGCGTGTATAGCGGTTGCCGTGAGTAATTTGATCACATTATATAGAGGATATTTGTTTGTTTCTGTGGAAGATCAAGTATAATTTATATCGATTGAACGTCAGACAAAATATTTTCAGGAGTGGCGTTAAACCACAAGTGAAAATTTAAATCCGTTATTTAAGTGATTAAATTATTTTCAATCTTTCACCGAAACAAACAAATTTTTTGTCTATTTCATGCTTTTTTTCAGTGGATTTTAATGCATTAATTGTGTTCTGTATGTGACATCATTTGCTGAATGCTGATGTCGTGATGCCATGTCAGCAATTCCCGCACTAAAATTATAAGTTATTCCGAATGATTTACGTGATGATGCTTAAGTTACCGGGTAATATAACCAGCTACCGGCTCTTATTGACACCCCTGAGAATACAAAACAAATCAGATATGAAACTTTATTTTTAGGTTACTCTTGATGAATCTGAAGATTCCTGCATCTCATGCATTCGTGGGCATTTTTAGCATCACAAATCAATACACAATCCATTGAAATGACAGCATGAGGATTTCACTGCTTCGAAACAGTGCATTTATCAGAACATAATCTATTTAGTCAAAATTCTATTTAGTCAAATTGTTGCAGAAGAATGCAGATATGCCTCGCCCGGTTTAGAAACCACAACCTCTAGATTAGCAGTTTATAGAAAAGTGTTGAGGGTATAACATGTACTCAAAAAAACCAGGGCTCTAAATTTGTATTATTTCAAAAAATGAAGTTAAATTGTTTGTGTATTTCAAATAGTACCACAGTGTGTTCGTATGTGGAAATGGTTCAAAGTTCTATTATACTGGAGATGGCCTTGGACATGGGTAGATAACTCTAAAAATTAATGACGGTATAATATTATGTTGAAAACAACATTTTTTGCTGAAATCAATCTTCTGATGTAGACAGTACAGTTTTCAAGTGTGTAATGTATCAGTGATTGGATATTTTGCTTTTATTATTAAGATGATATGAAAGTCTTTGATGCATAACTGCTGATACAAACGTTCGGCTGGTTTTTGCCTATTAATGGCATAAAAATCTGAAGTAATTTGGGCAACATTTGGGTTTTGTTTGATTTTGTTTTTGTTTATACTGTTGTTTAATGCTTATATGATGAGGACTTGCGATTAGAAAATGCAATTTTCTCATAACTGATAATGGCCAATGCATCAGGAGAAGTTATTTTGTTTTGTTCAAAAAATGTGTTCTGATGTATTTATTATGTTGCTATTAGCTAAATAAGGCAGGTTTGATAACGAGTCATGTTAAAGCTGTCTGCCATCTTTCCGCCAGCAAGTCACCGTGCCTTGTACATGAGGGAAAGGGCATAAATTTGAAATTTACTTAACATACTGCAAAACATAAATCCTGTTTTTGCATATCCTGTTTTCAATGTTTTAAGTCCTGCAAAAACGAACAGTTAAACAACCTCATTCAATTTTGAATGTTCATGCAAACATTCTTTGATGAGTTGTGATCAATCTTGATTTTAGTTCATTTCAAATGAATGCTATCAGATTATGTTCCAGTCCTGTAAACAATTCAATCACTTGAGGATACCAGTATATTCCAGCTTGGTTTACTGATATGATATTTCATTTATGAGATCTCCTATTGTTTTATCTGATAAAATTTCACTGAACATCATAAATTCTTGATTTAATGCTAAATTGTTTATTTTAACAGCTTTCTTGATTTAATGCTATAAATTTCTGTTATTTTAACAGCTTTCTGACATTTTATTATCTAACTAACTCAGCATCTTTTCTGATGCCTGTTATGTTTATTTTCTCTGACTGGAGAATTTTTCCCCTTCATTTTGTGTTATTCAGTTTGGTATAGATAATAAGTGATTTTTCTATCCTGGATAATCTCAAATAGTTGCCTACCAGAAATAATTGACCTTTCTGCAGACGCTTCGTAGCCACGCCCCCCTTAGTAACAGGTTCTCGCTGTAACCACGTTAGACAAGCCATGTCCAATATGGCGTCGAACAACGAACTATAACGGGCTGATGTAGATAGTATTCTATCGGATTTTTCCTCATTATATGATATTTCGACTTTAAACCATATCTTGACAAAATAAATATTACTTAATAGAGATTTGCTTTGACTAGATTAAGAGTATCAAGCCATAGACTGGAAATTGAAACGGGAAGATGGAATTAACCTTGAATGCTATACCACGATCAGAAAGAAAATGTCAACTATGTAATGTTTTAGAAGACAAATTTCATTTTATATTAGAATGTCCTTTATATCAGACAAATTTCGAACCAATTATTATGCAATACATTTACATGTGATCATTATTAGTCCATGTAAGTCCATGTTTGCAGTTTATTGCGGGTTTATAGGGTATTTATTTACTAAAACAACAACATGAAACGTTATCTGTAGTGTCCGTCCTCTTATGTATACTGTTATTTAGTGAATGGAAGTCATTTTAGTCATCGAGTTTAGGTATAGATATGTTTGTGTATAAACAACCTTTATTTTGTGTGGAGATGGACATTACATAGAAAGGGATGGACATTAGAATATCGATCAGGATTATTTCTCAAATCTTCAAATCCTGCAAAGTATATTTCTACAGAACTCATACTGTAAAGATACGATAATAAAATAGAAACGGAGGCAGACATAAGGCATATACATAGGTTGGACAGATTATATAATGTTATGCAATAAACAATAATGTCGCATGTGTGCACTATCTAGATGTAAATCTTATCCAGCCCCGTAATCAGCATTTAACAGTCTGGCCCAGTAGGAGTCCAATATGCATCCAATCAGTTTTTGCTGTCACCATCCGACACATATATACAGCAACGTTGAGAAATGTAAATTATTTTTATAGCCTTTAACTAAATGTCCATTTATAAAAAATAAATGATCAGACTTGTGTTGAATGTTAGAAAATAGGTTTATTTATTTATCAAAATCAACATACTCGTAGGTGTGGTATTTAGGATTTTAAACCAGATATATTACTAATTTCTATACGTACATCAATTGAAACCCCAATGCAATTGATATACATGTTATGAAGAAATAAGAACTTTTCTGACATATAAATTACTTTCGAAAGAAATACTTGACAGTGAGTAATCAATATCGGTATATCACCCGTATTTAGATTTTTCATCAATATCAATTATTACCAAAATTCAGATATTTGTCTCCATGTATAAATGTTTATAGCAATACATGTTTCAGTTTCATGTTTTTAATCGCAATATTTATTGATTTTATAATTGATTCTAATCATTTTAGTTATACAAACTCAGCCTTATTACAAATTTATAAAGTAATGTCCGTCCTAAGCAAACGCAAGTCCAAATTAACTTGCTTAAATGCTGACATAAGACAATTATTTTAGTTAGGAAAAATATATTATGTTCCCTCAACATGCAGATATAATATAGTTGATTTGATATATTTTCACATATATAAATTGCAACTGATTATGTGCAATAAAAACATTTAAAGTTGTAAATTTGTGTTTCTTCATGTTTTAGGGTCCAGACTTTTCATTAACTTGTAATGTTTGTCCCCTCGTCAAACTGATATTTAAAGGTAAAAATAACAAATACCAAACAAAAGTTATCTTTTTATCAATGGGGCATATCTGTTTGCGTTAATTTTAGACGGATTTAACTCGTGATGCGGTCTGTCGCACAACTTAATCCACCGCATGCATTTTTCCAAATTTGTCTTAGGATTTGGTAAAGGTAAGAATGTCACGCCACCTATCAGTTTGGACATCTATTGTTACTACCACACAGCCCGAAGCTACACCTTTTCACCATTGTCTTAGATCAATAATAAACACCCTGTAAGTTGCTTTCCCGAAAACTATCACTCTTAGACAAATTCGTTGACAACTGTAGCGCTTGTCTAACAAAATGGCGTCGATAAAACAATGCCGGAGGTGTGCGCGAATACTGCAACGCGATTGGCTAACGCGAGCTGTCAATCAATATCTGCAGAAAGGTCAATTGTGTCAAACATATTTCTGATAAATTTTATTGCTTTCCCGTGTTACGTTTATTTTTGGTTACCTTTTTATGAGAAGTAAATGCCAACAATTTGCAGACTTGCCAAATTACTGATTTGCTGTATTTTCATTTTATTCTGACAGCTAATCACCTGTTATTGACAGCTAAGATACCATTGTTAGACATAATATGCAATTCTGCCGCACAAATTTAATGCAGTTTGAAGTACCGTCCTTGGCACAGCCATTTTGCCCTTGTCTCCATATCAGCATTTTATCTGTCAGATTATATTTATAGTGCTCTAAATGTTTTTAGGAGAAAACTGCCTGATAGCTTGCCTTTCTTATCTGGGAATTATAGCTCAAAAGATTATATCATATTGATTTTATCTTGATACAATTGTCATACAATGAAACATCATCGCCCAATTGTCTCTAGGATATTACATCATTTTGAGGGATACTGTAATTGATGATGTCACTTATCTGATAGACAATTAGGGCTCTAGAAATTGTTTTCAAAGACACTTGTCCTTGGACTAATGGAAATATAAAAATTGACTTGTCCGACATAGGAAGCTAGTTGTCTGAGAATAACTGAATATTACTTACAACTGAACAATTGCTGATGTTGGTTAGCTTCAAAAACAGACTTGTCCGGGACTTAAACTTCAACTCAACTATTGGTAGCGCGATTCAGTGTTAGACTAGTCCGGGACGTCGGGCTAGTGGATTTTTATAGAGCCCTGACAGTGTTTGAAATCCATGCAATGAAGTTATGTAATTCATTCAATATCAGAATATTGTATTATACACGGGTCTGGTTGACTTCTGGTTGGAAGACCAAACTACATGAAGGATAATGGATATAGGAAGTTCTTATGTTTTGATATAACTGACTCATTACATTGCAAATAATACAAATTCTCGGCAATTTGTTTTTTTATAGAAATCCCCTTATTGCGCTATCATTATTTGGTGCCAACAGTCTCCAAAAACAACAGTATGATAGTTAGTCTAGGTATTTGGTATATTTTGTGTTTGCAATCTTACCTCACTGTTACCTGTCAAGTCTTGCAAGAATGGTTGCTACCAGGTGGGTGTCAGCTGTTATCATGGGATGTACATATAGTCTTAACATAGAGGGGGAGACGGAATGGCATCTTTGTAGAGGAATGAATGATTAAACATCAGGTTACTGAATCTATCAAGAATATTTGGTGCCTTCTCATCATTAACGCTGTTTTTTGTTACATTTAAGATCTTCTGAAGATAATGAGGCTTAAGAAAATATTTAATCTTATAGTTGATTGCATTGATGGCAATGAACTACAGGGTATCTTGTTTTCTGCCAGGAATCCTCCGTTCCAGTCACATACCTCAGATTGATATGCACTTATTAATTATGACAGAATAGTGTTATTATAATTGCGAGTAAAGTATAAATGAGCACCGCTGCACGATTTCCAACCTCTTCTTTAAGTGACGTCAATTCCAGAAAACGTCACATGTGACGTCACTCTGTACTGACAGTAAGCAATATTTGCCCCATATGGCAATATGAAAACGAAATGACCATAAATATTGAGTAAATATTGTTTCCTGCTTGCTAAAAGTGACATATGTTGCGTTTTCTTGAAATGTCGTCACTTACAAAAGTCTGGTCGTAAATCCCATAGTAGTGTTCATATTGTAATGGGTTGAACATATTATGGCATCAGACGAATTAGAATGTGGGTCTGAATGCATATTGGGCTTGAATGATATCTTGAAGAGTGCGGATGTTTTTCATAGATAGTTAGAACTTGTGTGTTTATCAACATATTTACATGTTGCATACAGTCAAAATATCGGCAATAATATTCTAAATATTGCCTCAAGACTCTCTAATCTATTGATTTCTTACCAAGTTCAAACAAATCAATTTTCTCTGCAAATATCAACAAACAGATTGCTGATGGCTTACAAACATTGCTATTGAACTTCAAAGAAAGAGAGACAAAGTCTGCATGAGCTTTCCTGGGTGTTTGTATTATGACTGGCTCTATGTTCTTCCAGATTGTATATATGCTTGTTATTCTGCTGAGATAATATTTTGCCAATTTACTGGAAATTTCATCATTTCCTTTGATCTAGTTAATTTAATGCAGTTGTTTAAATTGAGTAAATTCAACAATAAATATCTTGGTCAATTTTAAGCGGATTAAAATCAAGATTGCACAGGTGTATTAAATAAACATCGGCAATCAACTACATGAAATTCCCATTCTCTTAAGCAACGTCGTTTCTATGGAAGGCCATTAGTGACATAATTAATTTAATCCCCCTTGTATTTTTTATTGAGACTAAAATCTTTACACATTATTGTGGTTTGATAAAAATCAAAGGTCTGTATGATTGAATGTATCAAGACTGTGTTTTACTACTTAATGGAGAAAAGACAATTTTTGGGTTTTATATGCTACATCGGTATCTAGTTTTAAGGTAGGAAAGTTAAATCTTGTTTGACAAAATTCTTCGTTAATTTTTTACAACATGGCACTGGCATTCAGTGCAGAAATTTTGTGGAGAGAAAAAATCAAATCCGCATTATTACATTATAGGTGTGCAAAGTTTATAGAATGTAAAATGCTGATATGAAATTATTTACGTTATACTTACTGATAAAGTTTTAGTTAAAAATGTTTAAAGGCATTGATTGAAAGAGGGATATTGAATGTAATTAACATATTTATGTTAACCACAGGCTTTTATAGGCTCCAAGTATTTGTGGAAGTTGTACAACAGTTTATTCATTAAGTTAAGCAAATTTGTCGCACAATTTGACATACAAAGATGAAAGCGGTGATTGAATTCATTGACCTTATTTTGAGGTCTTATGTAAGTTAGACCTTTGTACCGTAAAGACACCGAAAGTCTTAGCTCTTACAAAAGATATTTCCTTAAATATGTGAATAGTTTAAACTACTTTTTAATAAAATGCTGAATGGAATTATAACCAGTGTAATGACTTACATTTTAATGAGACTGCATGAATGGAATATCTGTCAATGAAGGCATTACATTAATGCACTTATTTAATGCCATCGCTCTGGGGGAATACAGAGGACAGAATATGATTGGACCAACAGGTGTGAAATTGACATGCTGAATGGTTGCGGGTCCTGGGAAATAGACGTCATGACAGCTAGATTAGTAATAGTTCATGAAAGTGGGGTATTAGCTTCTCGGTCACCCAATTGTGGGTTTAGTCAAAATGCTTGTCTTATGAGGTTAGACTCGTATGAGACAAAATTGCCCATATGATTCCTAGGATTTCATGCCAATATTCGTACATATGTTAAGAGTATTACATTTTCTCTAGAATACCCACTTGGGGTTGAAAATATTATAGCAGTGCAGCTAGGTATAACTTTATGAGGTCATCATACTTCTTGCCAAGCTCTTAATTTATCACCTGGTTACTATTATGTGCTCTACTTTATTACTGCATCAGGTTGGCATTTAAATGAATTACTTTCGCATTGATATAATTAAAGGTATCGGTATATGGTTTTAAGGTTATGCCAACTATTTCAATATTCCAATGTTGCCTTTGTTTCATCGGGTTTAACGCCGTTTCTCAACGATATTTCAGTTATATATGGCGGCCGGTTCACCTAACCAGTTTTTCCTGGACTGAAACCTAACCAGTACTAACTTACCCTTCCACAAGGAGCCGGCAACTTCTCCACATGAGGAAGAAAATCGACATTTTTATCAAATTTTCATGGACGGGTATAACCTGCCGCGACCGAGAATCGAACCCGGATCGCCGGGTTACAAGTCCAGCGCACTAACCACTGGACCACGGCCGCAGTTCAAAGTTGCCTTTACTATGGATATACAGTTGGACCTCGTTCATTTGAATTCATCGGGTTCCGAAATTTTAATTTGTATATTAATACATGGTTTCGAATAGCACATTTCCATTCGACTTGCCTGAGATGTATTGGGGCCTGATATTTATTTCGGATTATACTTGAGTATTCGGATAAACGGTTGTCGAATAAACAAAGTTGACTGTAGTTTGCCAATTATAGGGAAGTGTTAACTTCAAAAGGTACAAAGCAGTCAAGTCATAGCTCCTGATATACTTTCCTGTGGAATTGAAGCACTGTCCACAATGTTTGATTCTGTTATTTCATTCTCATTGTTCTTTATAAATACAGATGTTATTACCAGTATCAAGCTATCAAGCTATCAAGTGCATCACAAATCAAATAAATTCTTATGACATTTCTACACTCTATTACTATGGATGCCCAGAATAAATATCTTGACTGCTCAATAAAAGTAATGAAGTAAGCTGAAGTGCTGCCTATCAAGTAACTCTTATGGCAGATGGAATCCCATGTTTTTTAGTTCTTTGAGGTTCTAGTGAGGAACTGTTATAACGTATTTTTGTAATAAGTGATATGCTGTTAATCGTTCTGTACTATTGATGCCTCAAACAATAGGATTTTGTGAACAGTGAAAATTAAACAATAGGCAATGGTTCTTGGAATTATGGACGAAAAGGTACATTATTTCAGAGACATAATTATGTTAGGAGGGAGATTGATTATGAGAAATACTTGCCTGGGAACATAAGGTAATAATAAGCTCACAGTATAATTGTTAAAGCATTCTTTAAGAAATGAGAAAGTTTTCGTCTGTTACTAAATTGTAAAATCAGCTTAAAATGAAATCAATAAAGGCAGTTTAATTCCTTGATGGTTTCTGGTTCTAAGATATTTGTGTTAAGACGTTGATTCACCTGAACGTGCAATTGCTGTTCAGTTACTTGATTCGAGACATTTTCACTGATACATTATTGCTACAATTGGTGGAAAAGATATATTCAAACACATATTATAGACAGTTAACATTATAGACTTTGGAAACAAATGCATAAAAATGCAGTCATTACAAGCATCATTTGCAACTGTTTCATTGATACTCATTTAGTTTACATTTTGGCGCCAATAGTTTAATCATTGTGAAGGTGGTAGAATCATTTTCTGGGTAATTGTCATTAATTGATAATGAAGATAGTTGTTACTGTGTTTTTTCTGCTGTGAAGTTTAGAAAATGGTGCTTTCTTAGTACATTTTTCTTTTTTTTCACTTTCCAACAAAAAGTCTGCAGACTCTGGAATGTTTGTGGTATTAGTTCTGTCAGATTTGATCTATTTTACATTATCATGTTGAATTTTGTATTCCATAATGTTATGAAGCCAAAAAGACACTATGTTTAATTATATTCCAATTAGCTTGTATACAAGGGGAGTTTAATGTTTCAAAGCCAAAACTCAGTTTTGACGAAGAAGAATTTAGTTACAATAGCTTTTCTCCCAACCCTTGATATATTTCTAACATTCAATGCAATACTAACATATGCTACCAGCCGTCTTCTACATGATATTTCAATCTTCAGTGACACTGGTATAATTGCCCAATATCCTGTTTCGTGAGATCAAGGAATGGATGGTGTTTTTGCTTTAGTCATGGCATTACTGGATTTATTTCTGATGAGAAAACATTTTTTTGCCAAAAAAAAGTGGTTGCAGTTGGCAATGAATTATTCTCTCTTTTTTGTCAGATTCTAGTTAATCTTTGATGCCATGCTCCATTGCAATTATGTTTTTTATGGGGCTCAGTTGTCATCTTCATTGTCTTAAGTTTTAATGGAAATCTGTAATACAATATTTAATCCAATTATAACACAAGAGACTTCTTTTATTTCATATCCAGTATAATCAATACCAATAGATATTGGCTTGTCTTTATATTGCTGAAGTAGGTAGCTCATAGTTTTGACAACCTTATGAAAACCTCAATCCATTCAATTTTGAAATTGGCTGTCTGTATACAACAAGTCAAGACTTGCGCATAATGGTCCTGTTGCTTAAAATGTAAAGGAGATTTTAGAAACGCCTGGCAGACTGTTTCATTTAATCTAACCAGTTACTCAGAAAAACTGAAACAATGCCTTTAGATCACTCTTGAATTAGCAGGGAAATCACCAAAAGTAGCCGGGGGACCTGGGGCCAGTTACTCCCCTTAATTGTGATCATTCATACAAGAAAAGTAGCTGGGTGATGATGCTTAAGTTACCGGGTAATTTTACCGGCTCTTACACCCATGATAACATGACATATTTTCTAATAAGGTTTGAAAGTACTTGCACATCATCGTCAGAAACTTTGATTCAGCTGCTATTATTAAAGCCATTTGCAATTCCTGTCTTTCAAACTATGATCGATTTTGTCAATTTAAAACATGGGATGGGAGAGAAAGTATGTTTGAACAAATTCTTTTTATTGTGTTTGTTTATTCAGTATATAATTGGAATAGAAAACTCCCCAATACAGTAAGTTATTGATTTATCTGCGTGTTATCTGTGATAAATGGTACAAATCTCCTACCACAACCGTTACTGCGCTTACAATTTGGCATTTAGTTTTATTGAAGGATTAAATTTACATTTATTCTGCAGTAACAATTTCTATGCCAATTAAAGTTACAAAGTAATGCACATAACTCTAGAAGATAAAATATCAGTTTGTTTATCTCTAAAAATATTGTCAGACTAGTGTAATAAAATTCATAAAATGCTGTATAATTTTGCACAAAGCAAGATAATGCCCATCATATGTGATATTCTCGGAAAATTGATCAATTTGTAATTCTGAAAACATCATGTTGTATCATTTATAACTGTCTCAGATTTACATGATTCTGGCAAGGGAGATAATTACCCAAAATATTACTCTATAATTGTCTAAATTGGACTATCAGAGAGAAATAAACAAATTTCTATTACAGGATATTGGGAACTTAATTTCTTTCTCAGAAAAGTTAATATATCTCTGCCGTAATAGAATTTGATGTCTCTGAAATTGTATCTTGCTCGTTTCAGTGTGAATTACAACACATTATATCAGTCTATTTTCTTGTTTTTCAAATGTTGTTTACAGTCTCGTGCCAAAGCAATTTGGATGGAACTAATAATACCCAGTATATTCTGTGCTTGAAATTGCCAGAAGACAATTATAACAAGTCTCAAGAGTTTGTAGATACCACTATCAGTGCATGGATTTCATCTGTGACCAATTTTAATAAGTTAATGAAAATGTTACAATGTTTGCCAAATGTGTTTCAAACTGTGACCATTTGACATATAAAACAGAACAGAACAGAACATCTCTTTTATTCTCTCAATACATGTACACAACATGCAAATATGAGGCATTTACAATTGACAATATAATATATTTTTCGAGGCTACAATATACATTCAAGGTATAGTATTAGTTATAAACACTCAAGATTGTTTTCACATTTCAAAAAGATAGACACAAAGTACATTAGTCAAAAAATAATAGTTAAATATGAGAAAGATATTACATTCTAACATTTCGTAGGATAACTTTTACAAATTTACAAAGTTTCAAAAAAAAAATACTAAAACGCCATTAAAAACGCAACCAAAAACTGTGCATATAGATAAAGTGACTTTACAAAGACAAAATAATTTGTTATTCTCAAACATAATTCATGAAATTAATTAATAATGAAATAAAAAAATAATTGGTATAGAGTTTTATAAAGCTTTGAACAAGAATTAACACATAGATAATTGTAACACACTTTTGACAGTCGGTACTACAAAATGACGCCTTGTTCAAATAGTTGAGTTTTTAATGGCGTCAAGTATATTTGATAAAAACTCATCTGAGGTAGTTGGCAAATTGGAAATTTGACTCTAAATGACAAAGACATTAATATTCAAGATCGAAACCAACCGAATATCAGCAAATCTCTATAATGTTTAGAATAATGTGTTATTGCTGTTATGCAAATTCTGTCAGAGATTCTGAAGCATTCCAGTTTCCAAGGTAACTGAGTTTTATATGTTTTGTTTCACTCGTATTGATATTCATTTTTCTATCTTTTCAGTTATGAGTGACAATGTTCTAGTGGAGGAGGAGCCAGTAAGAAATGGCATCAAGAATATAGAATTACGTGACCTGACGAAACTCGGCTACGAGCGAGTACAAAATGATGAGAATGGTGGAAAAGAATTAATGATGAGACGATCGGAGACATCATCAGTTACAAGCGCCTCTAGCCAATCAGATGATCCTGCAGCGGATACCGAGTATATGCAGATGAAGAAGGGTGTGGGCTTGTTGTCGGGTGTGGCACTCATTGTTGGAACTATGATAGGTAAAGCACAGTATTTATTCTCATAATGATCTTAGAATTGGAAGTTTTTACTTCATTGCCTTCTTTTGATGGTGGATATTCTTTGATAACAAAAATAGATTTTATACTGGATTCTGGAAAGTTGATTAGACAGTAAACATGTTTCTTGCACATAGCAACTACCAGACCTTGGGTTTTTTACAATAACTTGCCTCTTTTTCATAAAATGATGTACCAGTATATTGTATCAGAGAAAACCACTATTTAATTGGGTTAATTTAGCAATGGCAAAATTAGAATCCATCCTCTATTCTCCCCATTGTCTGATGTGGTTAAAATGACATTCCAGTCACTAATGTATGCACATTAATGTAACAGAAATACTATTGATCTAGCAGTTTTTGCCTTCAAAATGTTTTCTGTTAATTGGTTATGACAAGCCAAATTGTTAAATATTAACCTGACTTATTAAATTACATATTTAGGTCTTGCATGTTTGTTTCTACCTGCATACAATACACATTTTGCTAATCACTCTTGATATGTTTGTAACCAGGAATATGCATAATATTTGTGTGTCTGTTTTTATTCATATCCTACGCTTGTGGTAACATTGTAGTACACTTACAATTCTACCCTGTCTGGCATAATCAGATGTTTCATATAAAGCCGTCTCCCGTGGCCTAGTCTAAGCGGGAGGTCGAAGGTTCGAATCTTGGTGGGGGTCCGTTCTGATATGGCCGGTTGGTGAGCTGCCAGCTAGTTAAATAATGGTTAGTGTGCGCCTACCTGCCTGGTGCCTGACATTAAAGGACAGGAATCGGGAAGTAAATGTGCACAGAAGGTAGGTGTCTCATAAGTCAGAAATGACTGGCCCTAAAAATAGGGGTCACACCATAATAAATAAACACTTTTTATGAATCTAGAATCAATTAATTTCTTAGTGTATTTAATTGTATGCAGCGTTACTTTTCTCATTAGCAATGGAATATAAATAAATTGCAGGTAGCCTGTTCAGTTTAACCAAATAGTGATCATGCTGTATCACCTTTCCCTATTTCTTCTCTGTCAGTCCTTTTTTGTTGAGATAGTGAACGATTATGGGTAGGGAATATACTAAAATTTGTGCTACATTCAAAGTGTGTGGAATCTATCAGAAAGCTGGATATCTGGGGTACAAACTTGTCCAGTAAGATAAATGCCAACGGTATTACAGTTAAACCTCACTTAAAGACCACTGGTGCATTTCATCAAAAGTCCTAGGTGCGCTTTTCACTCCTAAGTACACTTTTCGCACCTAAGCCAATTAAAGCATGTTTTGTTACATGAATTTAAAAAACAAGGTTCAACCAAATTTTAGTTTCATCTTAAAGAATATGAAATATTAAGGATATTTACACTTCAAAATATTTGAAACATATTGAGCAAACATGACATTCCTTCCAGAAAGTTTCGCTCCTATCTTTTCATACTTAGGATTTTTGATGAAACGCAGCCCACCTCAATAATAAGACCACCTCAAATATGAACACATATTTTCAAGTCTATTTCCACTGTTTTGCTCTTTATTCAACCTCAATGTTAAGACCATCTCTATGTTAAGACCAGTATTCAAGGGTCCCAAGGGTGGTCTTAATACAAGGTTTAACTGTATATAAATAAACAAATATAGTTTTTCTGTTGGTAAAAACTGACACTCAATAGCTACTGTGTCAGGAAGTACCTGCTATTAACTTATCCACTCTCCATTGGCATTCTCGTAATGTTTTAGGAAAACAAATTATGTGTCTCATACCAGTTATTGTCCCGGAATCATTGCTGGATTCTTGTTGGTGCTTTGACTACTCCCAGACTTCTGGAATCAATTATACCTTCCAGCTAAACCACTGAGCTATTTTTATGTGGTATTTCCTTTATCCAAATCCCTGCATGATGTTTGGCTGAGACGATTTCATGATTTACTTGTTTACAATATTGCCCGCACACTTGTGCACCATAGAATGGAACCCTTGAGCTCTCAAGTTCACTAAGGTTTCTTGTCTGATTGGCAAGAGCTCTGTAGATTTATTGGAAGTTTAAATGAATGTGATTCATTTTCTTTGATTTTTTTTTACATCAAAAGACATCATACTTTCTTCAGTTTGCATCTGCAGTGATTTCTGGTTTCTGTTTTGATAAACCACTGCCCAAAATGATAGTACGTTTATGTGTAATTAACACAATTCTGTCAATTAATTCATCACCGTTGCCAAGAAATAAGTACTTACCTCTATTATATAGAGTCCCTTAAACTAGCGGATTAATCGATTTATTCCAAGTAATTGTCAGGCTTCAAGCTGTACAGTAATTATACCCATCTGATCTAAGAGCAAATAAGTGTTTATTATTACTGATGATTTTTCTAGCATTAAACTAGTATTTTTGTAATGTTGTTTGGTTTCCTTACAATGCATCACACTTATTCCACTTCCCTTTTTGCTGCGTTAAAAATCTGTCTTTGATATGATTTGGTTAATTTGCCAGCATTTATAAGTATAATAACATGATACCAGGTGTTTATTAAATTTTCTTATAGTGAAGGATTACTTTACTGAGTAATCAATGTTCCTTGAAACATGCAGTACTAATTAATGTTGCAACTGGATTTAATTATTCAGTTCTGTAAGGCATCTTGCATAATATGCACCTACAGTACTGTGATTTATTTGTTTTAGTGCAATTAATTGTTATTGATGAGTTTAGTCTTAAATCGGACTTTAATCTTCTTGATTTTGCATTTATTATTTTTTCATTAATGTTACCCTCCAGTGACATACATAACTTGTGATGACTTCAATGAACCAGTTATCTAACCTTTCATCATTGATGTGCGAATGTACATTTTTTGGCAATACTTTTGTTTTGAACCAGATCAGACAATATGTCGGCTTCCACCTCCACAAAAACTTCCCTTATGTAATTGATCTCGTTCCTGTCTATTGTTGATATAAAACATTTTCTGACAGTTGTCTTGGTTCAATCGCATTGCTGACATTCACCAGTATGTCAAGTGTCACTAAAAAAACTTCCTCTTATTTTACAATCGTGGGGATTTTTACAATTGATAGGGAATTTCTTTGAATCATTTGGGTTAATTGGGAAAGGTTGATTTCATGAGTTCTGAAAATGCTGAATAGCTGAATTGAAGAATATTGGAACAATTTTTACTGTTCATCTTTGTGTGTTCTTTAAAAGATAATGAAAAATCTAAATAAGATTATTTTTTTTGTCAGCAATTTCCAGTTTTGCACCTAAAGACTTGTTAGTAGATAACATTAAAACTACTGCATGTTTATAACATCATGGATGTCAACATTTTGGTGCGAAGATGAAAACCACATTCTATATTTCCCAGTTGTATTCTTATAGGATGATTTGCAGTCATGGAAGGAATGTTTTGACGTCACCGGAATTAGTCTCCATGTGATAGAGTCTGTGTTCAACTCTGTTGTTGATAGTTAGTAAGCGGCTTGAATACTCAACCACAAAATTTCTGTGGTAACAGCAAATTCATTTACCAAGCAACAAAGTTGATTAGCTCCTGAGAATGTATCTTGAATTATTGAGCAATAAGCTTGCTTCGTATTACAAGAATAAGACCTCTGGTAATGTACAAAAAAGTGTATTCTATTATGAGATACCCATTGCTTTGTATGTCACTTTAATTATGTTCTAGGGACATATTGCTATCAGAAAGTAAGACATGATCAACTGAGTTATATAGTACTAAATCATGAAAGATTCACTGTTACTGTTTTGTATGGTGTTTATTTATTATAGTGTCACTCCTTAAAAGGGCCAGCCATTTCTAACTTAAGAGACACCTACTTTTTTAGCACATTTACTTCTCGATTCCTATCCTTAAATGCCAGGCTCCAGGCAGGTTGGAAAACGGTAACCATTATTTTAACTAGCTGGCGGCTCACCAACCAAGCCATATATATCAGAACTGACCCCTACCTGGATAATGAAACCCTCGACCTCCCGTTCCCTCGGTGGATGCCTGTATTGGTGATTGCAGTCACAAGATGAACTGTTTGTATATACAAAATGTAGTTAAATTCAATGCATTACAGATTGCAGATTTCTGGGTAATTTGAATTAATTACCAGCTTCTGGTTATGCATTATTGATGTATTTGCTGACAGTTTCTTCTGCATTTTATTGCTTTTTACCATTAAATCTATTTTGAGCAGCAACATGCATCTCTTTTGCTGACTCTTGACCTTTCTAGGTAAGGTATACATATCATTTTGTACCAAGTTTGAACTCCGATCTGTGAAGGCTGATTTCCACTGATAAACTTTCAAAGTTATTGCCAATCAGTTTTGCTTTTCTAGATAAGCTGGGATGCGTAGTTATTATAGCTGGTCTAAATAACCAGCTGGATTTTCCATTATGTTCTTTGGAAATATTTTGACTTTCTCGCACTTAGATTCTTGAATATTGGGCGGCTGTCTACTTACTGGGAAACAAACACTTTGGAATACGTCCAATATTTTGGTTCAAATCATGGTCCCTTCTCTGTGTATAAACCCATTCAGAAAGTTTATTTTGAATAAATGAAAGCCTAGATAATACAAAACATGCTGATTATACAAAACTACTTTGACGTATTTTGGCTTGGAATATGGTTGTTTTTACTATTATATCGACAGGGAAGCTGTTCTCTTCACCTACGTTAATAAATTCCATTCACATAAAAACACACAGGTATCATCAAAACAAACCCAAAGCATCAGTTTATATAACCTTGACTAAAAATCTGGAGGAAATTTCGTTGATGGATTCTTAGCTTGGGGTATATTTTTTGGAGAAAATAAGACGTACAGATCTATGATCACGTAGCCAGGTAAAATGTATGTACTTGTATTTCTGAATAATTCCTGCTTATTTTTCCGTCTGAGAAATATAACCTTTACAGTTTTAGCCAAAGACACATTCTATCAAGCCTGTACTATAAAGGTTGTCTTATAATTCATCTTCATCAAGACAGACCAACCATTTGTGGAAATGAGCCAAATACACATTTTATCAGGCCTTTACTATCGGGCAAATTTCATTAACTGTGTATAATTCATCTTCTTCCAGAGAGACCGACCATTTGTCGAAACAAACTTGTTACTGCATCTTTTCCCATCACATTGTCTATTATAAAGGACAGATGGGTCTGCATAGGACTATCAAAATTGTCATTCAGAGTGTCCTGTTATCTCACTTCATTATGTAAATCTCTTCTACAAATGGCCATTGAATGATATAAAACATCTTCTTGTGTAAATAAGTGATATATTTGATTCTGAAGGCAAATCCTTATAAACCACAAGTTCTGCCACCTAAAATCCCTTAAGCAAATCAGTGATCACACTTAAGTACAGTGGAACTTCGAAACATCGAACAATTATGGCTGGAACACAGTAGATAGCTTAAACAGGTTCTTAAGTCCTGGTGAAATCCCTTCTATTATCATTATCAAACAGTAGATCATGCAGATAGGTCGAACAATTGAACATGAGTTATGGTCCCTTAAAAAATACAATTTCATTCATTTGTCACCATAGATAGGTCAAACAATACACCACAAAAGTGCGAACATCATTGAATGAAATCCGTCGAAGTGTCAATATTGGTATGAATTTGACCGGAAATTTATTTTTTTCGTCAATTTCATAATGCATACTGTATGTTTGAGTTTAATCATGAATTGATGTATATAAATGCTCTTATTGTATGTCTTTCATAATACATGATACTCGGGTCTTACTACTGTGCGTCTATAAATAGAAAATTGTCGTCATAGTTTGTAATGTATATACAGTCAAACCTGTCTGTAAAGACCACCCACGGGAACAGCAAAATGTGGTCTTTGTTTACAGGTGGTCTCTATTAACAGATTAAATATCATTGAAAATGGTCTGATGGGAGATAAAATTTGTGGTCTTTGCAGACAGGTTTTGCAATAGTGGTCTTTGTTCGCAGGTGGTCTTTAACACAGGTTTGACTGTATGAATAATAATTTGTTTAATTAAATCTGATTTTGTTTTCCTTTCATTTCCCTTTTATTTATTATTACATGGTTACATGTTGTAATGGATATCGCGCTATAACCGACCGCGTAGTAACGGAGTTGCAGTGTATTATGGAAATTTGAAATAATACTAATAGTCAAAGCATAAATATTTTGAAACCAAACAAAAATTATATTATAAGCTGGAGCTTAGAGTCTAAATTCAGATATCTTCCTCTGTCTTCCAAATGTCCTTCTTTATTGAGGCCAACAAATTCTTGGTGCCAGGGTGTATGACATCATATATCATATATCTCAGAATATAATTTTCTGATGTCATCATAGTCTTTGAACTCTGACATTTATGCCATTACCTATGAATTATACTCTAAGTGCTAGGGTATGTTAATTAAATTATTTTTCCAGCAGTCAGTGAGTTTGCCAGATAATTGTCTATAATAGATATAAATTGTATACATCTTGTATAGATCTAAGCGATTGTCACAAAACTGTTGTATCTTAGTTCTGATAAGGAAGGAATTACCATAGTTTTGCAACAAACACTTGACACGAAGATTTACCTGTTATAATTTGATCTAATTATTTTCTTCCCTCTGGCTTTTGGCATCTGACCTGGGATGGATGTTTCCTATGTCAGGTGATGGTGCCTGTCTGTGGTTGCTGTTTTGATGTAACAGGTACATCACAGCAATGGATTATTTAGCAGTTAGGTCATTGACTTCAGCTATCCTTTATGTATTTTGCAGGCCTAATATCATCTATGTTTCCTGTGACCCAAAATTTGTATGATAAAAATGGTTTTGCCCGAAATATTGCAAGATGTGTCCTTACTACAGAAACAGTACTTATTAACGTTAAACGAATTGACTAATCGAGACATGTGCTTCGTGTTAGGATGCACAGAGATATTAAGTCTTATTTCATCCTGTTTATACATAAACAACAAGCAATTATTAAGGAAATACATGAATGCATATAAGATCATGATTTCATGTTTCAGCAAAACGCTCGCTGTAGATGCGTGTGTATTACATCCGCTATGTATCAAGTCACTACATGTACTATTAAGTTAGTAATATTCCGCATAAATGTTTAGGATATGTCTGTAATATTCTGCATAAATGTTTAGGATATGTCTGTAATATTCCGCATAAATGTTTAGGATATGTCTGTAATATTCCGCATAAATGTTCAGGATATGTCTGTAATATTCCGCATAAATGTTCAGGATATGTCTGTAATATTCCGCATAAATGTTTAGGATATGTCTGTAATATTCCGCATAAATGTTTAGGATATGTCTGTAATATTCCGCATAAATGTTTAGGATATGTCTGTAATATTCCGCATAAATGTTTAGGATATGTCTGTAATATTCCACATAAATGTTTAGGATATGTCTGTAATATTCCACATAAATGTTTAGGATATGTCTGTAATATTCCGCATAAATGTTTAGGATATGTCTGTAATATTCCGCATAAATGTTTAGGATATGTCTGTAATATTCCGCATAAATGTTTAGGATATGTCTTGTCATTTGATTTATCAACCATACTTAGAAAAACAAGAAAAATCTTACAAGGAACTAGGAAACGTATATTAATACCATAGTTGAATTTGAAAATTTGAGAAAAAAGTAGGGATGTCAACGAATGGCAATTTTGGTATTCGAATATTCGGTCAACCTTCAGAACGAACATTCGACCTTCTTATTTAATAATAATACATTAGTTTAACTTTATGCTTATCAATTTTGTGTTTTAAACTGATCATTTAAGTTGTAAAAAAAAACATGATTACTTATATTTTCAGGGTCTTAGTGTCATCACCAGGGTGTTATATCTCTCATACCCCCAAATATACAACATGACATGTCATTTAACACCTGAAGATATTATTTTTACCCGTAAAATGTCATTCAATGCAATAATGCCCCTCATTATCAAATATTCGAATGCTGAATCAGTATTCGAATATTCGGACGTACAAACTAATATTCGAATATCCAAATATTCATTAATCAATCGTGGTAAATAATGAGAACAGTGAGGGTATAATAGGTTTTTTGTGCAGTTAGGAATTTAGCCAAGAAACTGATTTTATTTTTGTTAATATCTTGGAAATGAGATTATGTCACAGTAACCGATTTACCTCCACATTGATAAATAATTCTCAGCCGCCAAAATAAAACCCATTATCTCTACTTGATGAAAACTTCACAAGGTTGTAAGAGCTGCGCTATATCCCTGTGTATTATAATCTCTGGGTATATCTCTGGTTATATCGGTGATGATAATGATTTTGTATTGCTGCTGCGTATATGTTAATTGTCACCTGTTGTCTGCATCTTACCTGCTTTTATGCTCCACCCTTCTTGTATTTTTGTTCATTTGGCTCACTTTGTGGTGCAAGTTAGTATTACAATAATGATTGCTTTGTCTAATATTGAGGGCTCAACGCAACACACTCGTAACTCGTATACAAATACATAGGAGTTATGACAGTGTTGCGTTGAGCCCTCGCTATGTGATTCACTGGTTATGTTATACAATTGTCTCCCTTTATATTTTCAGGTTCTGGCATATTTATCTCCCCTAAAGGTGTTTTACAAAGTACAGGGTCAGTGGCCCTTAGTCTGATTGTATGGACTGGATGTGGATTGGTCGCCCTGTTAGGTAAGCAGTAGACCTTGAAGGCCAGATCATAGGTTTATTGTTCTAAAAATTGTCCGGTGAATATGTTATGTATATATTTATATAACTTTTGTCATCTGTCTAAAATTTAAAAAAGGTACAGGTATATATATATTCAATCTGACATATGTACTTCAGTTCTTTTAAATAGTTGGGTATATATTGTGAGAGTCTAATTCTATATGAGATCATAAGAATGAGGCTGCAGATGGTCATGTTTCAGTATACTGCTAATGCTTCAAATTATACATGGTTGGTAACAGTTGAATAATTATCTTTCCTTGGTAACTATCTGCATGTATTGTGTGTGATTGACCTCTGATTTGATCACCTCAAATTATGCCATTTCTATCAGTTGGGCAATGTAGGCATTGTAATGCTTCTGGGCGTGTTATGTTTGGTAACCCCTATTGCCAGGTTGACCCCTATCGGCATAAATGTTTCAGTTTGTTTCCATGACAAACATGATTGCGTGACAATTTGCAAACATTTTGTGCAAGATTGTGTTACACCAAAAAAAGCTTGATTTTAATTTTGTTAAGTAATCGTGACTTGATGTAAACTGTTTTTGTAATGCATGACCATATTTTGTGTCAAAATTTTGTGTCCGACTGGTCATTTTTGTTGATTTTTGTGTACATATACTTTATATGTGTTTATTTATTACATATTCATGAGAACTTCATTCCAACACAAAACTATGATGTTTAAATTCAAATTCTTTGCCGTTCGTACCATGTTCTGAATAAGGACGTCTATTTCAGTTATACAGTTTTCTTTCAGTAGAACTATATTCCTCTAACAATATTGTTCCAAAAACTTCTTTCTGCAGGAAATATAATTTTATTCCATGATATCTTGCATGGCAGAAAGGTTTATTTGCCAATTTCAAACATTTAAATGATATTGTGAATATATTTTGAAATTGTGTAAATCAAGAAGTTAGGCTTTGGGTTCTTCCGACAACAAAAGGATAAAAGAAAAGACTGTTTCTCTGTTTCTGCCATATAAATGCAATCCCTGATGTATGATAACATTTATACTACCGGTATTTCACAAGTTAACTCATTTTTTTCAGTTAAGGCTTACAATTTGTTGAATCATGGGCAGTAAATGTTGAATTATCAGCGGTGTGAATGGTTTGGGGGAGGGGGAAGGGGGATAGGGACTGGTTATCAATGAAGAAAAAATAACAAACCAAAGTCTGATATTACCAATGAAGCGCTGTAAGCACACTGGATGTCATCAATAAGTTTAGTTGTTATATGTCCAACAAAAACAGTCATGATCTTCTTGCTTTGACAGCTTAATTCTTCTCAGGAAAAATGTCAATACCCTATTCAGCAATCCAAGAATTCTCTTTCCAATACTTTGACATAAATTGTCGTATAATGATTTTCTCTGGTATTGTGAAAATGGGTTTAGATAGATAGAAATGGAAACTAATTTATCTTAATGCAAACCAGAAGTGAATGTCTCTGGAGAATCTCATTTCTCCTGTGAAAAACACGGAAATTCTGCTTCAAGTATCCAGAGAATTAATTTTTGTTAGCAGTTCATTCGTTTTCCAAACATTCTCTATTTTAAGAAGAAGAAAAAACTCTGAAATTCCGCGATAATCAATGCTATTTTAAGAACACAAAAAATGTGATTCCCAGAAGATAATCAATGAGGGTGTAAGAGATCACGCAGCTGATTTCAATACAATGTAAAATATGTTAAACAAGATGTGTGAACCATTCTGCCTCTTGGTTTTGTCGGATTCCAATTGTATAAAGATTCAATGCTAAATGGTCTGTTATTGCATTGATCCAATCAACAATTGTTATATGTCATTGATCCAATCTACAATTGTTATAGGTCATTGATCCAATCGACAATTGTTATAGGTCATTGATCTACTGTCATTGACCTTGCTATTCTGCTTGGATAACTTCTTTAGTAGAAGTATAGTCCAATAATTAACCTGATCCTGACCTTTATGCATGCATATATTACACATCGATTACTACGCTGATGATATAATTTTCCGTCAGAGAATCGTGCATTATCAGCATTTTTCGTTGCAGCTATGGAAATCATTGCATTTGCAGATTTCTTTCATTATGTATTATTAAATGACCAAACTTGTACACCAATACGACGAGAGCCGAAGTTAATCGGATTAGAGACGAAGGCAAATTTGGATAATCAGTCTACTGTGAAATTATGCTAATAGAGGTCAGGAGGATCAGGTTAATTTGTCTGTGTAATACTGACGTTGTCATGCTCATTGAATTAAAACAAGAATATTTCTCTTTCAATTGTTTTCGGTATATGATCTGCATAGATGTTTGTCTGCATAAATGTGTGCTGATTATAAGACTATTGTTGATATATATATATGCGGGCATTGAATTCCTTGTGGTTTGATATGTATGGAATGCTTACATTTTACAGCCAGCATTTAAATACAATGAAAACATTCTGTTCCACATAAAATGTCACTTTCAAATATGACCTTTAAAAACCTTGTGAACAATAAACATTAATTTTGAGTGTTTCACACAACTCATCTATTTTTAACTCGAGAAGAATTAATGCTTATTTCCAAAAAGGGGCCTTTCTCTGGTTTGTTAATCGCATAATAACAAATTCAAATTAATCAGAAAGTAACATAGGCTTGTTTCTGATTAACAAACCACAACTAGGGGTACAAACATGAAAGAACCTTTGCAATAAAGAACAAACTGATATAGATTGCATTACACAGAATAGTATGGTTTTTTTCTCATAATGAGTTACGAATCATATAAGAATATAAAAAATTGGCAATGTATTCAGCTGTTAGATTTGTGATGGATGAATATGATTCAGACAATGACTCAAAGTTCTCGCATTGTTCTTATATATAGCTCATATAAAAGTAGATATACTGCTGCCATATTCTTGACCATCTAACATCATTTGTAGTTTGTCTTTCATTTCTCCAGATTCATATACCTTACCAAGTCTAACATTTATGAATAGAATGATATATATATTTATGCTGTATCGGCAGTTTAAATAACATGTATCGGTGATAATAATTTATTATCCAGCTAAATTATATTTATGTATGTGTAGTTGCATTTGACTATTTTCTTGATTGGTTGTCTTGGAAACAGAACATAGACATTTGATTGTAGTTCGTATTCTAACTAAAATCATAGGCAATCTAACTGTCCAAACAAATAAAATGTGCAAAATCTTCTAACCCGTTACCCCACCCACTTTCCGTTGAACAGCGTATAATTACCTCTAACTTTCACAAATTGTTAATCATGTGCATATATTTCATGCTCTCTACTTCCCAGAACATCATATATATCATTGTTTGTGTTCTTTTGTTCTCTCAAAACTCCTGTCTGCCTTGGACTCCGCATCAGTTTGCTTTGTGTGTGTTTAAAGATTGAACATTTTTTATCAATGTTGAAATGCTTCCGCTTTGTGGAAAATTGGAATTGTTCTCTTTCGTTGACTATTTTATACTTTCTGGGGCTTTATCGCCCTTTAACATGTATGTTTTATTATGCTTTTATTTGAACAGGTATCTGAGGCTCGTTTGAGATGTATGTATCGACAGGATGTGATCTTCATGCAAAGACAAGTCGTCCATCTACGGCACCATCTAATGAATATCAATAATATGGTGCAAAGGGCTGTTCCATAAATATCAAAATGGAGAGACCAACTTGGCATTTCCCAATTGTAAATCAACACAAGTATATTCCGTGATCTTAGTTGTTAATCCTCTCTCCAACCACAAATTCAGACTTCCAATTCTAAATTGAGGAAAAGTCATTTTGCTTTCAGTTTCACACAAAATTGGTCTTAATTCAGGTGGGTAGATCCTAGATGGTGTAAATATTTCTTCGTCACTTTAAAACCGTAAGATGATTGAGGGATGGGTTTAAGGTAGGACTTGGCTGATTTTTTGTGAGACAAAAGCAAAATGACGAACCTTAGGTAAAAATAGTCTGAATATTGTCTTGCCCGTTGTTGTCGTCTCCATAAAGACATTAACACGGAGAGCGTATGTATGTACTGTCCGTTGTCTACTCCATAAAGACATTAACACGGAAAGCGTATGTATGTACTGTGGTGGCACTGGAGCTGTGAACATTTGTACTTCTGTCTTTAGACGTACACTTGTTCTCTACTTCAGACCCCTACTGTTTTTTTGTAATAACCTCATATGACCACGTTGGCAAGATCTAGCTTATCGCCCATTAGTTAGCATTGACCAATTTTAGGTCGGTGATAACTAACAAAATTCTATAGGGAAAAATAAGGTAAATGTACGAAAAAGGGGGATTTTCTCGATATTGTCACACTTATGTAACACGTTTTCTATAAACAACTCACCTCTAGTCCACTCTACCACTCATGTAACTTAAATCCAAAACTGGATGAGCTCTGTAGATTATGTTAGCTCTATTTGCATAAGTTTATTTACATTTATGTGGATTATCTCTTGCACAGTGCTCTACTTTCTTGTTTCTTTAGAATTATACAGTAGCCCACAGTTAAAACTGACCGTAGGGTTGTAAACAGCAAGCTAAGTCTGGTTACCTTTAAAGGCATGCCTTTTAATGAACCCCTTTACACATATGACATTTTTGAATGCACCAGCTGGTGGTAACTCCAGTACTTTGATTGTACAGATGTTTTAACTCAGGACATATTTATTTTTAGCAAAGATATAGACTGTTGCTAAAATTTCTCTCAATTTCTCTTATATGTCTGAGTTATGTGGTACATGTATTTACATTTCTTATCATTTATTTGAAGAAGACTTGTCTGTGTCACATTTATTTTCTTTGTCGACTATGTCCTCTTGTTGATTTATTAGTACTTGCACGTTCATTTCACTCCTTATATAGTCTTTAGTTTCAAATGTTTAATATATTCATATTTATCCAGTCTCTGATTTTTTTCGTGTGACAATAGCTGAGTTACCCCCCTTTTACAGGCTGCCAGTTTTCACTTGTATGTATATGTAGTGATAGCTACTTTGTTTAGGAAACATTTTATTAAAAAGTCGGTTAGGTGTTATTTCCTTAGGACAAAAACATGACATTTACATTTTTGGCACCCAATAGTTTATTTGTATTTTTAAATATTGTGTGCTCCCATCCTTGAAATCGTAAATGGTGAATATTTTGTTTACATTTCGATGTATTTGAAGGCCAGATTGAAAACGTGCAGCCAGAAAAAATGTCATTATAGACACATTGTTGTTGAAAACTATAGAGATGCCTTTTGTATTTTTAACCCACACTTGTACTTAAGTCACAAATGATGTATTTGTTGGCTACAAAGTACTACAAAGCAAACTTGGTAATCCCCAATAAACAAATAAAATACAAAATGTACTTCCAAATTTCATTGTTTATAGTCGGCTCTGTTTCATGATTTTAAGATATGCTAGATTTTGCCAACTTGTGACATTTGAATGTGTCATTCTTTTTAATAGTATGTCTGTAAAAAAGCAATAAATGGTTTTTTCACATTTTTCTATGCTTAGATATGCATGCAAAAGACCTGATGGGTTACAAAAATAGCCATCAGATCATGCGTCTGTCTGTGTCTACTGTATATATTTCTTAATTAATTTACCATACGTAATTAGATAAAAAAAAATGCTAAAAAATTATATATCCAAATCTTTGGCTTAGAAGTACAGTATTTGAAGTTAGCTAGTTTTGATAGAAATTTTCAAAATTGTGTTAAATTTGTTTTGAACTTGGTCAAGAAATTTATGAAAAAAAAGATATTTGGACTAAAACCTTCTTATGATTGTTACCATATTTCTGATGAATATGGAAATGATTTTCTAAACACACCAAAATTTGTCAAAAACTTCTTTACAGAAAGTGTCCTCCTTGTGTCTTCACTAACCTACGTTTTTGTCCAGGCATGTTTTGAAATTTTATTATAAATATAGAAAAAAATACAAAAACTTGAAATATTTCGGTATGATAAAAAGTGTATATTCTTGTTCTTCTTCTGCACTTAAATATATATAAGATATACCTATATAACGACACTTGATTTTACACCCGCTATATTTTATTTAGCTGTGTCAATGGTGAAGGTCAAGTTATGCGTTGCTAAGGGTCCCCATTTTTTTACGGCCCTATATTTGTAGGACACCTGTCTTGCCCTCCTTTGTTTCTTGGAGAGACACGCAGGGGTCTGAGCCCTTTCCTTTGACTTTTTTAGTAGGAAGTTTGTTTGAAAATTGTCTCCAAGAGTATAATATTTAAAGCAGAAAATTTTAAACGGCAACAAAAGTAAGTCAGAAAATTTGCCATGATAACTTTAAACATTGTAAAAACAATGCTTTCAGCACAAATTTTACTTATCGAAGTATACATGCATTTGAAATTTCTCAATGTGAATCCATTGCTCTTGGAGGCTTTTCTCATTCTGCCATTCCATCCTCCGTGTTTGTTGGAGAGAAGGTAATGGCCATGAACACAATTGAGTGTAGGATGAAATTAAGAAATGAACCAAACTAGAAACGTCTAGTTTTTAAGGAGATTTTATGCCAGTTCGCCCTCCATAATACATCTTTCTGGGACAGCGCCTCGATAGGGTCGCAACCGAGTTATCTGTGTGATGCATTATTGTGTTAAATGACTTTATGTATTTACAGGTGAAGATACGTACCCGTGTAGCAGACGCCTGTTATGTCATTGTTTTTTTAAAAGAAATGGAGGGACGCTATGTGGCTTTAGGGAAAGTTTTTTCTTAACTTTTTCACTGGGAAGGAAAGGTTAAGAAAAACTTGCGTCTTTCGGCCATGTTTTTAGTTTCGGCCTTTGACCAGGGTTAAAAACGTATAAATTTCCTGATGGTTGTGCCCTGTCACTGGGAAGACACGGTATAACATAGGATCAGTGATTTTTACCGTCTAACTGAAAATATTGGCATTGTTTCTCCAATTTTATCTTCACAATTAATTATTTATTTATTCATATTTTTTCAGTTCAACTGATTCAATTTGTTTTGACATCATTTGTGTAAAAGAACACTGAACTTGTGTTTGATATGACTTTGATCCTGTATCAGACATATTTTATGTTTTTTATGCCAATATCTCCTGTTATTCAGTTTCGAAATTCTAAAATGATTTGTTGTGTTTATTCACTGGGAAGGATGAACAAAACAGATATCCCGAACGTTTGGCACCGTGCTTTTTCAAAATTTCGAATCTTTTGACTTCGCGACCTGGTCTCTAAAACTTTGTTCTGTTTTTTCACTGGGAAGACAAAACTCGAACAAAGGAAAACTCGAGGAAAATCAATGAATATTATACGATGATAGCCTCTTCATTCTGTCCTCCATTGATTAGCTAGTTTAGTTGTTTCTCATTTGTTACTGAGCGGCATTCATACACGCGTGATGTTAAAGCATTCACTCATTTATGCACCCACAATTCAAAACCCCCCTCCCCTGGACATACAGATATCCAATAATTGTACCATTAGCTCATTCAATTAATTGGTTTTCTTCATCTTGCCATTTGACCACCTTGACTTATTTTAAAATGTGTACTGTTGCTTACTTGCATTAAAAGTGATGGCTAAATATGACTTGACAAAAAAATTAACAGTGTATAATAAATTATTCACGTCTTTTCATGTGTATCATCAATCAAATATGAAATTTCTTCAAAATAATGAATGATTTATCATGTATATGCAACCAGTTTGATAGTTCACTGCGGTCCGACGGACCTAGGTGATGTGTATTGGGATCTTGTGACATCCGTCATTTGTCTGACCCCATTTCCTACAAACAACTTTTTCTCTAGAACTGGTTGTTGTTGGATTTCAAGAATAATTGCTATGACAAGGGGATAAGTCATTAAGGGCCATGTTGCCTTTCTTTTTCAAACTACTTTTCTGTAGAGGCCTGTTGATTGGCTCATTGAGGTAAAAGTTGTCATTTTCTATAAACAACTCTTTCAGTAGTTCTTGATGAATTTAAACCTAATAATTTGGCTGGAATCATTGCCCATTGGTTAGAACTAAGAAAGTGTATAGGTGATAAACCTGACCCCTCTTGGAGCCCAGAGGTGGGTCCCCTAATGAAGGAGTGGTCACTTTCTTTACCTAACTTCTACCTTTTGTGGTTGGGATTCAAAATTGTACAAATAATCGCCTTTGGGGCTAGAGGATAGGTCCCTCAGGTGTAGAATAAATGATAGCTCGGACCCTACCCTTTGAGACAGTAGGGAACCTACCACATAATACTCTAGTACAGAAGAAAGATCTCAAGTGATCAATCTGACCCAGCTCCCTCCATAAGGCTTATTGATAATTTGTACGATTTTCAAAGAGATGTTTTGAAAACCAGGTGAGCTATGCAGGCGGTCTGGACTGCTTTGCTTGTTTTGCATTTGAAATACTTTGTGAGCATAAAAACAACTACCATAGACAAAAGGGAATCTTGAAATTTCATTCATCAAAATGAAAGGATTGTATCTATGTTCCTATCTACCATGAAAGTACATGGCCAACAATGTTACTTACTGGGTTACCAGTGTTAGTGATATTTATTTCATGCGAGTTTCGTCAATTTAATTTCTTAAAACTCAAGATTGGTTGAGATATTATGGGACATAGGCATTTTCATGCGTATGCTAGACTAAAAAATGGGCAATATATGAAGCAATAATCACATGAATTGTAATAAGTTAAGACTGCTGTAAGTTTAGCACAGAATGTAGGACAAGCTCCTCCATGTATTGCCTAGGGAAATCCATTCCCCAAGCTCACAAAGTTTTTATATGTGATTTTTTAGGAACTTAAGACAAACACTTCTAGTGCACGTGATAAAAAGCACAAGTTTCTACACTAGTTCAAGTTTTTGTTGTCCGTTATCAGTATTTTATTCTTTTTGTTGAACATTTACGCAAGCATTGTGCAAATATACTTGTATTATTTATAGGTGCTTTAGCGTATGCAGAGCTTGGCACAATGATTACTAAGTCCGGAGCAGAGTATGCCTATCTCCAGGAAGCCTTCAGTCCACTGCACAGAATTCTGGGACCAATTCCTGCATTTCTGTTCGCCTGGACATCAGTACTGATCTTGAAGCCAGCGCTGTTTGGTGTGACCGCGATGAGTTTTGCTGTGTATGTCGTCGACTGCTTTTATGGCCCCTGTGGTCCCACGGACTTCATTGTTAAACTGGTTGCTGTTCTCTGTTTACGTGAGTTACCCGTCTTTTTTTTTATAATGCAAAATTCAAAATATATTTAAACATAGAACACATTGAACAAAATAGCACAACATGCATATTGATGATATACAGTAAAACCTCACTTAAAGACCACCTCAATAATAAGACCACCTCAATATTAAGACCACAATTTTCAAGTCCATATTGACTGTTCCGCTCTTTATTCAACCTCAATAATAAGACCATCTCAATATTAAGACCAGTTTTCAATGGTCACAAGGGTGGTCTTATTATTGAGGTTTTACTGTACTACAATTTATTTCAATAGTATGTGTAATGTAATGGTGTAAACTATGATTATGTTTTTCCAAAGAATGATATACTTTCTGCCTGCTACATTTGTTGTCTGCCACACTTAGCTTGCACTACTGGAAGAGTTTATTATTGTAGATTCTTTAAAACTTTTCTTTTCAGTTTTAATTACATTTATAAATGCCTACAGTGTTTCACTGGCAACCAAAGTACAGAATTTTTTCACTGTAATGAAATTGCTGGCCATTGCAATAATCATCGGCGGTGGTGCATACATGCTATCTCAAGGTAAGTATTTATCAGAACTATAATCGGTACCTTCCTTCAAGTGTGAGGAGGCACATAAAAACGTATTCTTGTGAGTCTTCTGAGATTGCAATAACTTAAATACTAGTATTCATACATTGTTTTCTTAATATAATGCATAAGTCGCAAGTATTCTATTTCATGGACATGATATTAGTAATGCTGTGCCTGTCTTCTTGTTATCTTCTTGAATTTGTCATAAAATGCTAAGATCAGTTACATTTAAATGCATCTCTAGCTTAAAGGAAAAAATTTGAATCAATACGAATAGTTAATTGAATGGTTTAAATCCTAGATAGTTGTAAACAGTGCTTTCATAATGCATCAATTCCATTTGATTTTCTGTTAAATAATCATGCTGTATTCCATGTTCTCTGAAAAGTGGATTAACTATGGTTTAAGATAACCAGCCATTTTATTATATCAAATTTGGGGCCGATGTTGGGCCCAATTCCCCAAAGAAAAAAGTATATATTTTCGCCTTACTTAGAAAGAAAATTCCCCTTCAGTAAAATTATTTCAAATTTTAGCCTTATAAATACCCAAATTTGGAGATTCATGATGCAAATTTCCCCTATCTAAAGGACCTGCCATACTTCCCCCTAAAACTGAAAAGAATGGCTGACAACTTATCTCTTACAGGATATACTGAACATCTGTCGACCGGATTTGAAGACAGCACTGACTCTGTGTCTATGATTGCTCTGGGATTCTATGATGGATTATGGGCCTATGATGGCTGGTAAGTATTTCATAGTTCTCTTCAGACATTTTTATGATGTTCATTATTACCATAGTGATGTATTAAGATCATTTCATGTTTCCACTGGGTACAATATGAGTATAGTTGGCGAGTACTCGGTATTAGATTCTCTCGTGTAATTAGTAGATTATTTCCGCAGATCAATATTACAGACGTGAGAAACAAGTGCTTACCAGCTCTAGTATTACGAGAGAGAAATCTGTGGATATATTAAATGGACAGTTATCTAATGATGCGCCTATCAATTCGTTGTTGTATTACCATTCAAAACCTGGTGAAGCCACAGTGTTACATCTCGAATCTCTTGTATCAAAATTGTAGTCTAAACTCCCTTGTCATCCCTTGAGAAATGCGTTAATGAAGTGCTTAAGTTATTAGCAGATAGCTTGATACCGATAAGGATCTGTGCATTACACTGAATTATTGATAGTAAACCATCAATTGATCTCTTTTATTTTCCAGGAATAACCTGAATTATGTGACAGAGGAAATTAGAAACCCAAATAAGTATGTAGTTTACACAAGATATACATTTTATTATACAATACCTTGACTTAAAATGTATGATACAATCTCTCTAAACAGAAAACGACAAAATATCAAGCATGAGTGTTTTGGTGCAGTAACTGTCTGGCGGAAAGTCTTGTTCAGCTTCGTGATGATAATGGTTAACAGAAATGTCAATGATAAACAAGAAGTTATTTTGTGGTACTAGACTAAAAAGTGAATAGATCACAACTCCTACTGAATAATTTTCCATCAATTTTGTTGGTTTGCTGTATTGATCATGATGCAAGTTTATTCAAATTTTCTTGAGACATTAAAGAACCAGACACGATGGATTCCCTCTCCCTTGCAATTGTGACAGTTAAAAGTGTATTACGTAAGGATTTGGATTTTTTTCTCTCGATAAATTACCCCAATCTCCAGTCGTCTGTCCCTCCATTATCTCTCTCATCTGACCCTCCATTATCTCTCTCCATTTGTTAAATGAATGCAGCCAATCTTATCCATTTATAGTTGATATCGTGACGCACGGATTTTCGTGCTCTGTAAAATCCATAATATAACAATCTGGTGCTTTGTCTGGAAATTGTGTACCAAACTGACAAGCCATTATATACGGATCCTTAAATTGAGTGTAGCTACTCATTACTCTATTGATAAATGAATGAAAATGTCTGCACAACATTAGGCAATATTGTCAACTAGGAGTGCCTGTGTATTGACTTTGGAGGATACTTTATTGTTACATATTTACTATGTTTGGCTAAACCTTGATTTGCTTTAATAGTTAATAACCATGGATTGGTCTGTCATTGATGGTAGAGCATTTTTTATTTTGATACCTCAATGATGGGTTCTAGGCAGGGAGCAGACAAAAAAACAGTATTTTATTAAATCAGCATGAAGGACTCTCAGCGTCTTGTGAGACTGTTGTGCATTGATGAAAATAACATTCAGTTACTGTAGCATTTGTTAATTGATTAGAGTACATGCTTATGATGGTTTTAATAAAATACATTATGATGGTTTTAATGAAATATATTATGATGGTTTTAATAAAAAATATTATTGCACAGTGCTGCCTTTGATAGGGGAAATTTGTGTTCAAACTCACCATATTGGGGTATTTATAAGGCTCAAATTTTTAATAAATTCAAATAATCTACCAATGGGAAATTTTCCTCTAAGCAGGTGAAAAATATATACTTTTTCTTTGGGGAAAGGAGCCTAATATCGGCCCCAAATTTGCCATAAAAAGGACTGGATGTTAAACATGTATCACTTCAATTTATCTATTTGTACGTTGTACCACAAACAAAGATACTTGTTATTGTTCTAGACAATACTATTCTTCCTCTGAACACATGTCTCTGTCTCATATGATACAAATGTTTACACGGTTTATTTCAGAAATTTGCCAAGGGCCATTATGATTGGAATTCCTCTTGTGACAGTCTGTTACATTCTCATCAATATTTCCTACTTCACAGTTCTATCCAAACATGACCTACTGATGTCTACTGCTGTTGCTTCTGTAAGTTATTACATGTCTTCTTTAATAATTGATGAAATTCCCAAAAGATAATCTAGGAGAGAAAAAGTTTAATCATCCCAGCAAACTTGACAGCTGTGTTTATATATGTTCATGATAATTTTAAGAATTTTCCGTACGCATGTTTTCTGTCTCTGACGCAATTCTCAGACTGAGGGTCCACATTTATGAAAAGGTGTGCATCCATGGGTCCCACGAGTGTCGGAGTAGCACATATGGGCACATTGGCAATTTTCATTATTTAAACGCATGATTCATGGGACCCCAAATATTTATCAGTGACTCCAAAATGTGCAAATGTGGTAGTCCACTAGAACCATCATTTGAAAAATGCAGGGGTAAACCCTGTTAGTTATGGCTTGTGTTAAACTCTATGTTCCCAATTGTGCCATCATTGTTTCATCGTCATTTGTTTTCTGTCTATGGCACACTTATAGTGTTGTATGTTTCCGAGTGACAGAAATAAAAGTGGACAGTGACTGTTTAACATGGTTGTCATGGTGATGTATTTACCCCGCATCATTTAGACTGTATTTATCTCCTTTTTCAGACTTGGGGAGAGTTTGTGCTTGGTGCTGCTGCCATTATTATACCTTTATCAGTGATCATGTCAGCATTTGGTGGAGCTAATGGCACATGCTTTACTGGAGGAAGGTCGGTCACCAATTCTCTTCTGTCTCACTTTACCTTTCATGCCACTTTTTCAAATAAAAGTAAAGTGTTTATTTATTATAGTGTCACCCCTATTTAAAGGGCCAGCCAATTCTGACTTATGAGACACCTACTTTCTGAGCACATTTACTTCCCGATTCCTATCCTTTTAATGCCAGGCACCAGGCAGGTAGGCGCACGGTAACCATTATTTAACTAGCTGGCGGCTCACCAACCGGCCATATCTGAACAGATCCCTGACGGGATTCAAACCTTGGACCTCCCGATCCCAAAGCGGATGCCTCAACCACACATCCAAGGGAGATGCTTTTATTTACGTCACCAATTGGTCATTTTTAATATTGATGGAACAAAATGCATGATTTGGATTATCTTAAGTCAAGAACTTAAACATGACCTCGAGGTAAAACAAATCTGTGTAAAAGGTTAAGAATTTTCTGTAGACCATCATGGCTTAAGAAATTTGTTATTACTTTTGCTGAAGATTCTTCTAGAACTTGTTAGGTCAACACGTTGTGGTCTATAGTCATCAGGAGCTTGACAGTCAAAGATTGGTATAACTCTTGATTCCAACACCGTAGTCTTGTTCTGTATATTTCAGGGTCATGTATGTAGCGGCTAGAGAGGGACATTTACCTGAAGTGTTCTCATATATTCATGTCAAACAATATACACCACTACCATCACTTTGTGTATCAGTAAGTATTTGATGCCATTCTTACCTGATGATGTTAAATCGTATACCTTTGTATTTCTGCCATGATTGATAGCATTGCAATGAACAGAATAAATTTGGCAGTAGTTCAATAATGAAATAAATTTGAAATGCCATATGTACCCAGAGTTATTGACCTTTGTTTTAATGTTATGTTCATGGATTTACTCCATTTTGTACTGATGTAAGTAAATTTGAAGTTGTTTTAATGCTAAGTCACACAATGTCAAGTCCAGTCTGTGCCTACAAATCACGCCTTACTATTGTTTATTCCACAAGAAGCGTGAAAGATACATTGAATATCAGTTTCATGCCTCATCTGTGGAAAAAAATAAAATATGATCGACTAGTATGATGATAAATTTGATAAATGAATTGATATTTGTTGATTTTTTAACCAAACCAACAATATTGTTGTGGTTATTATTTATTTTAGTGTTTAAAATTTATGTTATATTTCCCTTTCCCCTGTGCAATTCTTTCACTTTATATAGTGTTCATGTTATTTTCTTCCCAGTTTCAGCCTATTGTTGCCAGCTGTCTTGGACTTGTCCTGTGATCCTTTCCATCCATTAATACCCCATAACTGTTTCTCCTCTTTGATTCTTCTAGTTATTCCTTATGGTCGGCCAGGCAATACATTGCGCCTCTGTTCCCTTACATATGTACCCTTTTACCTCCTCAAGTGCCTTACGTTTTATGGATTGTTGTTTTCCCGAAGGTCTGTGTGGGAGGGCACTCTCTTATGTATGTGGTGTTCCCTATAGCAACTTATTCTCTCTCTTGTATATTTCAGGTATTGTTGGCGGCAACTATGGTGCTTTTTGGTGAAATATTTATGTTAATAGACTTCTTCAGCTTCACTGCCTGGTTCTTTTATGGTCTTACTATGTTATCATTGATAGTATTACGATGTACACAGAAAGAGAGAAAACGACCGTACAAGGTAACACAGTTGGAACATTTTATAAATTCAATATTAAGTTTTGATTAAGTAGCCATCCAACAAATACCATACGTTTGATTCAGTTTGAACATTTTGTTTATTTATGTTCTATGTTGCTTAAAATATTCATTCATGTCTTGAAGGCTGTCTTTTTAAGACATGTATTTACGAAGGATTGTTTAATTCTTTTAATATTTATTACCTGAAATATCATACTGGTCATATATATACATTAAGATGCATCTTATATTTGGTTTCATATCTGTTCATACATGAAATATATAGTTTTTCGGTCATATTCTTTATGTCCAATTACTAGTGAAATTAAGAACACAATTTTCAAGTTCACTTTCACTGTTTTGCTCTTTATTCAACCTCAATACTAAGACCACCTCAATGAGAAGACCAGTTTTCAAGGGTCGGTCTTATTATTGAGGTTTTACTGTATATTGAATGATATATTTTCATTGTTTATTTCAGGTTCCATTGGTCTTCCCTATCTTAGTATTATGTTTCTCTGTATATCTTGTGATTGCTCCGATTATACAAGATCCTCGTATAGAATTCCTGTATGCAGCTTTATTCTCTATAAGTGGACTAATTTTCTATATTCCATTTGTTGTCTACAGAAAACGACTGCCTTTTATGGGTAAGTATGTGTCAGTGAGTACACTCTATAAACTGTTTTAGAAACATCAACATTTCTGACATATTTTACCCTTACCTGCTAATTTAATATACATTATTAAAAGTAGATAGTTGCGATATTTTGTCAAAATATGATAAATTGTAAATATGAGAAAATCAGTAGTTAATGCCTTCATACAGATGCACTTTACAACAACGCATCGTCCCTTTTCTTACAAGTTTTCCAAAACCACAAATACATGATAATCCGATACATGTATTTTCTATCCTGACCTACACGCCAAGTTACCGCTAGCACTGAAAGTACCTGTATCGGATTCCAGTTTTGCATGTTACTTTTATGAAAATTTAAGATTATGTCTGTTTGAAGGGCATTAACATGCCATTTTCTCAAAATAATTGCAATGTCTTAAGCATACTTTTGATAAAAAACAAATACTGATATAAAAACAGGAGAATTTATAAAAAAAATGCAAACTGAGAAGTGATACATGTATTAAATAAAGGTAATGATAGGATAACACTTTGTTGTTGCTCATAGTTGAAAGAAGTTCCAATTCAGCTACCGTGTCTTTTCTTAACAACCACTAATACCGAGTATTTGTATCTTTTAAATTTTGAAATATCTTTATGCAAGTAGTATCTCAACTGTTACATTGCTTTCTGTAGAACAAAATCTGTGTCGAAGCATATGTTTTATAATGTATATTCTCTTCTATTTTCAGATAAATTGACCTACTTCCTTCAAGTTGTACTAATGGTTGCCCCTAGTCGATATGTTCCTGCAGAATGAGCTTGATTTAGAATAACAAATAACTATTGTTAATATGTTTATTGAAAGATCTCAAGGTGTCCCGATGTAATGAGACAATAAGGGCAGCTTACGATGATGATAGAAAGTTGTTGAATCTAAACATTTCATCAAGCTATAGTTGAAGATGATGATAGAAAGTTGTTGAATCTAAACATTTCATCAAGCTATAGTTGAAGATGATGATAGAAAGTTGTTGAATATGAACATTTCATCAAGCTATAGTTGAAGATGATCATAGCTTAATTCTTAGGAATGTAATGAACAAAACAGTAAACATGAAAACATTGCATGTATAGTACCGGTATATAACAGTCTATATTTGGTGTTAAGATTATGTTTTAGGGCTCTAGAAATTTTCTTTAAATGCAGTTGCCCTGGGCTAGTGTACATATTCATTTTGACTTGCCCGACATGGCAGGCTAGTTGTGCGAGCATAGAATAGGGTATGGAGGTGTGCATAACAGACTTGTCCTGGACTAAGCCCAGTGCAGCTGTAGCCCGAATTGACAAATTTGTCCGGGACATTGGGCTAGTGGATTTCTAGAGCCCTGGTTGTCTGTATCTTAGAGTTAGATATTGGTCCGTGAAAAGCATTGTGTCAGTACATTACAATTCTATAATGTAACTACATGTATGTTTTTCAAACGTGAATTAGTGATACAGTGTATTGAGTGAAGATAGATCTAGCTAGCATGAGTGCCTCAGATTACTAGATACGTTATTTAATAACAAAATTTGATTGTATATAGTATTGGTCCAAGGTCATCAAACGGTTATCTAATTTACCGATACATACAATGACTGTTAAATTGGGAGTGATTGTTGTCAAATTCAATTAGTTTGTCTCTAAATACGAGTGTTTCTGTAAGAACTTTAGGGAATACTATTATTTAAATGATGCACCTTATAACAGCTAATGTGCATTGAAAGTATGCCTGAATTTCATTGAATATTCTTCATTGCTGTATATATGATAAGAAGTAATATGTTTTGTACTTACAAGTGATAATCTATGCATTTCTAGTTCATGCTCCATTTTTGACGTGTAAGCAGTTGTGCTTAACATTGTTCGGAATTTTGTTTTCAGTATTTTCATTGTATGCATCATACTCATATGTGATGTGACTGTTGAATTGATCTGTGATTTTTGAAAGTAGTTCAGTAGTATATGTGTGACTTTGTTGAATGGTGATGAAAACTGTCCGGATGTGAGTTGAGTATGTGATATAAACTGAATGAAGATCTATGAATGAAAGTCTGTTAAATTAAAATGGATTATCTCTATTTAAGTGATAGCTCACAGTCCATAGAAATAAATGAAAATTGCAAAACATTGTAAACATATATATAAATCCATCAGAAACATGGTAGTCCACTACATAGAATTTGCATTTTCATAATTTTCAACTTGTTCATGAATGTAATACAAATTCTTGTAGGAATCATTATTGCTTATCATTGAACTATTTTTGTGTATTATAATAGAACAAAATTTTTGTTCATGTTATTTTCAAACATCAAGCCAGCTTTTTATCTTGTGTGGTTCCAAATCTGTATGAAAGAATATGTGCTGAAATGGTTTATGATTGATTGATTTCCAATGTGTCTTTCTACTGTGTTGCACCTAGCGTCTGAAAAAGTGCTATGAACTATATGTGAAGAATCAATTTTTACATATGTCTGTGATTTGTTATATTTTTGGCAGGTTGTAAAATATGCCAAGTACTGGAAATACTATCAGATGATTTATATCTTTTAGTAGCCTTTTTCATTATTTTGTTCAGTTGTGATTCTCTCTGTCTACTGTCTGTATGTGTTTTAAGAGTGTATTTTTTGTTCTGACTACATGCATTTATATTTGTTTAATAGATTAAAAAGATGCATTCATTTGCTAATTGTGTTAACTTTGTAGTTCTATTTTTCTAAGTTACAATTAAAGAGACAATTGCCTGTATAGTGTCTGTTTGATTGTGTCGTACTGGTGTAAATGAGCGAGTGTGATTAGTTGTGATATGATAATTGTGTTTCAAATTGTATAAGATGTTATGTTTTTTGTCTTTCATATTCCATTCAGTTATTTACATAATCAATTGCCATTTGTGTTAAAGAACATGTCAGCATTTTGTGTACATAAATTATTATATTCATACATTTGATCAAACCATCAATTGTTATCTTGTGAATCCATCATTCCATAACCTTACAACGGCTGCTCTTTGTGTCTGCTCAGTAGGTGGAAATAGAACCGAGGTGTCCCAATTGTCAGTACTCTCATTTACTTATTTTTGTTGCTCAATTCGTTAGTTTTAACATTGTTGTGTAATGTTCAAATAATGGTATTGACCGGTTGCATATATGAGCGAGAAATACCTTAAACCTTTTATTCCAAAGCAAAACCAATCTTTTATTCCAAAGCATACCCATCCACAAAGCATTCTGTGTCCTTGTCAGCAGCCCCGTGTATCGTACACAAATATTTGGTCCTATACTGTCACTGTGTGTGAATGAAATTTCCAGATTATTAAATGATGTTACTTGTATCAAATTGTCAAATCATTATAATTTATGAAGTAATTGCTAGTATGAGCGTTTGTTATCATTTCATTTTTTTGTATATATGAAATAGGTATGTTGTCTTATTCATTGAACGATTCCATTTGTAAAATCTTTAATTATTTCATAGTCATAAGTAACATTTTGAATGCATTTTTGTATTTTGTGAAAAGTTAGTTACATAAATAATCATGTGTATATGAATCACCAGAGAGCTGGCCTCATCCATCCTTGCCCATATAGCTTTAACCTTCCTTATCTGTGATTTGTTGTCCATTTAATAAATATATTAATAATTGAACCATATTGTGACATGCTTCAAACTTCACACTGTCCTGTGTACACTAAATTGTATTTAAAATTTGGATGTCCAACTTATGCCTAATTCCAGCATGGTTTAATCTGAGTTACTGCCCCTGATTCAGTGCTGATTAATGCACAAGTTTAGTATGTTTTATTGCCATTGTGTAAATAACCATGCTAAGCAGAAAGGGGAAACTATATTAAGAATTATCGACTTATACATTATACTTTTCAACAGTATTTTGTCACCCCTGCCATACATTGTTAATTTTTCCTGTTCAAGAGTTAATTTATTGTTTATCGTTATGTAGCGTGTACAACTTCATTACAGATACTTTTGTTGCTGTCATTTAGCGTTTGTAAATATTTGTACATAGCTCCGCCAGATATTTTTTAGATTTATCAGTATTTTTGCTTACCTATCCTCGAGTGTTCAAAGATATTTCTCTACCGGGTATATCGAGGTGACTAACGATTACCAGGTAATTACATTCTATGAATGTCTCATTGCTCCATAGATATGTTCATGCCATATGCTGCTTGTTCACATAACTATCACTTGTATAATTCTAATATCTGGATTGATTGTTCACAAGATTTTCATAAATTATTGACCTTGGCATTGACTAGCCAGTGTCAACAACTCGTGTCATTAACTTTTGATGGTCAAAATTACTCTCGATGTTTCAAGCAAAATATTTGTTGTATTTGGTAACCATTTGGGATCTTGTTCTCAATTGTAAAGAAAATGGAACCGTGACAACGTACATTGTAAATGGTGCTATCTTGTGTTGTGTTGAATAACAAACGAGAACAATCATTTACATTTATCTCCCCCTGTTATGAAACTAGCGTTTCCTTCTCTACTTAGTGTCATATTGGGGTTTAATACAATCTTACAGCATTACTTTAATACCGGTTACACTTATTTGTATAGTTCAAGTGTGAATCTGTGATATTTTTGTGTTAATGATTTTGAGAAGCCTAAGTTTTGGTGAAGTATTTTCCCTTTAACTATATATATCCTATTCTTTATTCCAAACAAAGTGTTTGTTATATTATCTTAAGTATTTCTTTGCAAATGAAAGCAGATAAATTGCTTGTGAATGATTGAGCAAATTGACTATTTTGAGATACATTACTAGTATATTATATCATAAATGACCTCCGATTTATGATTATCATTTGTGTAAATATATCATTTTCATTGAATCGTATCACATCACTAGAGTGTTGTGTTGTAAATCTTGATGTCATACATAAAGCCTTTCTCTCTGTAGTACCGGTGCATTGGAGGTGAAATTGAAATTTTTGTATTTTTATATGTATAAACGTACACGATTCATTGTCGTTCATTTGCTGTGTTTATCGATTTATAATTACTGTTGTAATCAAATAATTGGAATTATGTGAAAAAATGTTTACACAGTCATTATTTTACGCATGGAAACTTTTAGGCATTTCTGTGTCAAGAAATTACCGACTAAAAATACCAAAATTTCTACACCAAATTGCACTAACTCTGTCAAGCGTATTAATTGTGTTCTAAGCGTGTACTGGTCAAATACAGAGGTGTGTTTAATTGTTGATCATTTAGTTTTTTGTCAGGAAAACTGTCATCTTATTCTTTAAATACAGCTGTTAGTTGTCGTATCATCCCTCAATTTGTAAAGTGAATTCTTCATAACGTTCAGACATATTTCATGTGTGTATACATATACTGAAGCAACATATTTATAAAAAATGTTGCTTCATAGAATTTAAATTCAAATTGAGGGTTAAGCGCAAGACTATCCTAACTCCTATGTATTTATTAAGGAGTTAGTATAGTCTTGCACTGAACCCTTGAATTTATTATCACTAGAAGTTTATTTATATGATTATATTAATCAATAGTCTTGAGATCACCTACTGTTCTGATTACCACTTTGTTGTGTTAGTCAAATCAGTTACATTTAAGTTGATAACCACATCTAACACTGAATGTTTGTTGAAGACTTGTCTGTTCAAATGTCACTTATTAATAACATATGCCAAATATATTTATGATTTTATGTTATTGTTTTCACACAGAGAAAGTATTGTTTTCATTTTTTGCTTGTTTGTTGTTTTTTTTGAGTAGAAAAATAATATGAATATAAAATGTTCCAGATAGTTTGAGTTTGTTTTGAATATGAATATCCTTTGACCTTACAATCAAAAAACCTTTTGCCATTAAGCACTCGTTTTCGAAGTCGCACACTTGTGACTAAAATAAAATTTGTGTGCATGTTCATTTGCAAGCTGTCCTTTGGGAAATATCTATGTTATGTATTTCTAACTTTTTGGATCCAACGTGACCATCTAGAGGTAATGTTTTACATCTAACAAACAGTAATTGTACCAGGGCTTCCATTATGTGCTGAATCTCTAGTGTCATTTTGATCATTTTTGACGGGGGTTACCATTTTATAGCCAAAATACCTTTTAGAAAAAAATGACCCTTCATCCAGAATCCTTTGGGTCAAAATGTGACTTTGGAAATTCCATGAGTCAAAGGGTCAACTCAAAGGTCAAATGGAACCCCTGTGTACAAGAGGTAATACATTGTTCAGAAAACTTGATTCATCTTATCAGTTGCAAGTCCAAAAGTGGACTCACAATGGTCAAACTCAAAGAACACAAATTGAATTTGACTTGGAAACAACAAAAACAATGTTCCAATATTGCAATATTTTTTACTTCTGTACTGAAGATAGACCCTAAGATATACATAAATATAATGGGTTCATTTGATGGACCACAGACTATGATGATATTCAATGTGATGAACTTATTAAATATGCTACCATCAACATGTATCCAAACAAAGGGAACACCAAGAACTTGTAGTACAGGGCCTTATCTTATAAATCTCCTTAAAATAACACTTAAGATTTTTTCCAATATTTAAGGAAATTTTCTCATTACATGTATGAGCTTTATGAATAAGGGCCCAGTTCTACAAACAGAACTAATATTTTGAATGCATGCTAGACAATAATAGAAACAAATTTCGTAATTCCTAAATTAAACCATATGTTCAAACAGTATAAATAAAGTCAAATTGTTACTTTATACAATTAATGACATACATGGGAGACTGGTAACGTATCGCTGTATCATATGCAACTACTGATTAGGAGGACAATGTCATTACAAACAACAAATAAACAATGAGTAATGGATCTAATTTCATTCAAATAATTCTTATTTCACAAAGTTTCAATTAACATTTTATTTCCAATGACAACAGTAACGCCCAATTAACTCGTAAAACAGTATCTAGACCATCATATTTGAATTATGAACATCAGTAGTGTTAAAAGAATCAAGATTTTTTAAAGCAATCACAAAATTCACAAATAATCAATTGGCTACTTGCAAATTCATCTGACTTATTCAATTACAGATTTTCTTTTAAGAAAAACAATACTCGGCGACTAAAGTCATCACAAGCCTTCAACAGAAATTATTTCCAACTAGAATGATTCCAGTCTTAAAACAGCAATACCTAACAATACCAAATAAGCTTGGTGATAAATGATTGTGGAATAAATACTTAAATTACACCCATTAAAAAATACAATAAATAGTTATACATAATTATTTACATTATCAACTACAAATTTTTCTATGATTTCAAACCAAGATTTTTAAGAATCTTGCTCTGTTTTCATAGCTGAACAACCTATGGTAGTACATGTAGACAGTCTCCACACAGATACATGAGAAGTTTAGCAGTTTCCTTTTCAATCAGAGATCATAACTTGGATCATACAGGTTTACAAATCTAAAATCAATGGACCTATATTTCCATCAATTCATATTTAATAACGAAAGATCATGAAAAAGAAATTTAAATTAACTTTGAGAATTTATACAAATTGATCAAATTTTATGAACAATGACAAATGGAGCAGACAAAAGCTTATGGCCATCTTTTAGGTGGATGGGTAGGTAGGTAATTCTTTTTATTTCTATATTTTATGGTCATGATAGTGTGAACAATTAATACGCAGCTAAAACAATACCACTCATACCCCTTAAAAAAGTAGGGACCATTTTCATGGTTGGTTTATGCTAAACAAACAAATGTTGAACGATGGCCTAATTTGATATATATAAATACTTGAAAAAAAAACAAAATACTATAAATTTTACATAATTTCTGTTATCTAATAAATAATCTGTTTTCCCTGAATTTTAAACACATGTTTCCATTAAAATAGAATTTATCTGAAAAATTCCCTGCTTGAGATATATACATAAACAATCTACATTAAATACAATTAAATACAATTAAATAAATATCATCAGATGAAGGACATTTTTATAAAAGCTGGATTCAACAATGACAACTTGTGTACAACATATGAAAATTTGATATACATGTAAGATAGCTTAACTGATACATGAAAATGGTATTCAGTTCAACAGACAAAAATGACAATACATGCAAATTTATTCCAATTGGTTTCCTGTCGCAGATAATCTGGTTTACATTTCTCAATAAAAACCACTTCCATTTTAAAGTAGGTAATCCATGTGTTATCTCACCAAAGAGCAAGTGTTTTTAAAATGAAAAAAATCTTGTTGAATTAAGTAGTTTATGTACAACTAGTCTACATAGCTCGATCGACAGATTTTCATGTATATCTTAATCCTACCACATTGTGCAAGTCAATAAATAAAATCGTACTATTGTACTTATCGAGACATTTGAACTCTTTCAATAAATATTCAATAATACCTAAAGTTGACTTGTGTAAGAAAACATTGCACCAGTATAACAACTATTAACATACAACTGTCAGAAAGGTCATCAAGTCAGAAACACAGACCTTATTCACTGTTACTGACTCAAACAATTGAATTAACAATAAATGTACACAAATCATATACAACACTGCTTGTTCCTTTTCTATCGTATAACAAACTACTGTAATTTAAAATAATTTGGGGCTGATAACCAACCTATCAAAAGGACACAAATTTCACCAATTCTAACCACGGACTTCAAATCTTTAAATGTATTGTGTAAATAAAATATACACACATTTCAATCACAATTAATCAACTACTGTCAGAGAATGTGTTTTAAAAGAAACCATACCGTTTTATTTACAGTAAAACAGTAAATGAGCACTGCTATGGGATTTACAACCTCTTCTATAAGCGACGTCATTTCAAGAAAACGCAACATGTGATGTCACTATTTGCAAGCAGGAAACAATATTTACTCCATACGGTCACTTCATTTTCATATTGCCATATTAGACATGGTGACGTCATGTGACGTTTCCTAGAAATGATGTCACTTAAAGAAGAGGTTGGAAATCTTACAGTGGCGCTCAAATTCAAATCTTGCCAACAATCAGTTCCACGGCGGTAACTCTATAGAATCCATTTAACAGAAAACCAACAATGAAATACTACTGCATCACATAAAGCACGACACAGTTGTATTATTAGTTTTTTAAGACAAAATCCATCAATACTGAAAGATATAGCGAAAACAAACCAAGTGAAGCATTATATACTGAAAGGATAAAGAAATGTCAAGTCATACATTTTGCTATAGTTCTGTAACATATAGGACAGTAGCTGTGAAACTAGGTCAAACTACTCCTTGTGTTACATACGTTACATTCTGTTAGAAACCTTAGTAAAGCTTGACCATCGAGTGTGTAATTACTTGTTTTTAGAAATAAAGTCATGTTTTGAGAAACATGAAAAATCAGTCAATGGCGCTACCAGGATTCGAACCCGGGTCTATGGATTGCCGGTCCGTTATGCTTACCACTACACCACAGCGACCTAACGTCATTTTCGTGTTAACTTAACTTATATAAAATTGATTAAGTTAACTACACTTTGGACGAAGTACGGGGCGAATTTTTACATCGAGAGGACTTCATTCAAATCCAGCACAACGTTGAGCACCAAAACCATAAAATGGTTGAATGCACATTTCCCACGAAACAGTTAGCCAAACAATATGATTTTAACATAGCCAATAATGATGCATCTTTACAAATTCACTCAAAAATAGTTAATTGTGAACTATTTACTAATTATATTCATATTCTTCTTTTGCAAATTAAACAGTTTTGTAGGAATTTGGACCCAACTTTTCACACAAATTTAATTTTTGTTGAAATACACTACAAAAATTGTGGTCTTATCATTCTTAATATACACTCGACAAATTCACATTACTAGAAATATTTCTAACAAAACTTCTACCATGCATACACAAAGGATTACCTCCATAATTATTTCAATAATATCATTTTCAAATACGCAGGCATCAATATAACATTCAAATATTTAACATGCATTGGGATAATGCAGTCTGAACCAGTATCATGTAAGGATGCATTAGGCAAAGAGGCTTATGACTATACAGTAATAGGCCAATTTAAACAACTTCAATATAACAAGAGATGTTTGTAAATCATTATGCCCCCCTGCGACCTTGACCTTTGACCCCAAAATCAATAGGGTTCCTCTGCTACCCAAGATAATTGTGTGGACAAAGTTTGAGGATGATAGGACCGACGTTCGGACGAACCAACATGTGCAAACCAATATGCCCTCTCTTCTTCGAAGGGGGGGCATAAAAATGTTTAAAATGAGAAAATGGAACATTGTAAGTCTGACTAGTAGTCAATTGAACACAGTATCTAAAATATAAGATCTATAATCCTGGTAAGGTTCAAAGCATGTAATTTTTCTCATTAGAGAGAAATTCTTCGATAGCTCGTTGACACTCGTTAGCTGGCCATCTCTCCATTAAGAGATTGCACTCCGATTCATTACTGAGATCAAGTTTCGTTCTCTGATGACTACGCATCAAAAGTTTTGTCGTTTCAAGAACCTGCAAGTAAAAAAACACATCAATGAAATGGCTTTTACCCAATTCTGAGTCATGAACATCCTCAGTACCCAGGCTATTCATAACATATATGATACCCTAGGCAAACTGACTGTAAAAATCTTGTCCCCATGAATAATTGAGGTGAAATCCAGCCACATGATTGGCCGCATGACACACACCTCATTCTCTACGGAAATAGCCGAGGATTTACAGATCTGAATGAAAGTTCTTCACAGAGGAGAATCTTTCTTTTTTGTTATCATCAATTTCATTGATCGAGAAATGCTAATGAATATTCATGCATTCAAAGTTTCGCTAGTCATTTTGCTTAGGGTATCATATATGTTTATGAATAGCCTGGGTACCGAGGATGAGTCATGTACTATTCAATAGATCAGGCCCCGGAATCAGCACACCAATCACAATATTTACCCGTAGGAGTCTAATAGTGGAAATTTGAAAGTGGAAAATGCATGAAATTGTCAAATGAGTGCAGAATATTCTTTTTTGGTCCATTTACTATTAGATTTGAATACGATTATGAGATATAGGAGTAACCGCAGGGTTTTAGTGTCAAACTCTGACTTAGTAATCTTTTTACTCACAATCTCTTATAACACTCGGATCAAAAATATTGAGCACTCATTAAGCATCATCATACATTTTTCACACTCAATATGAATCACTATCAAACAAAAAAGAGCAAATCTTATAATTTGAGTGCTGAGCGTTAGTATTCGTTATAATCCTAAGAATTCATTATAATCCTGAGCCCAGATATTTAGTTTACTCATCACTCAAAATGGAATATAAAATGACAGTTGCCTTGGTAATGTATGCATAATTAAAGAACTTAATACCAATTTGCATACAGCCAATTACAAAACAGTTAATTAATCTTCTCTAATTATTAAGTTTCATCTCAATATCACAACAGGATAAAAACTTATGGAAAAGACAAAGAAAGATCAACGTCAGTCAAATGACACCATTCTTACCTTCCCTGAGAGAAGAGCCATGTGCTGTACCCGAGGTATGACTTCCTGCATCATACTGGTAGGCCAATATACCTGAGACACAAATCCTAACTGACAAGCTTCTATGGCAGTTATCTTTCTACCACCTATCAACAATTCATTGGCCTAAAATAAATGATATAACATTTTTTTATCAGCATTCATGTATACTATATAATAATATTTTAATATCCAACAATTGAAATTGACTGAAACACACAAAATTTGTCTTAATACCATCAACATAACAATCTCATACAACAATGGCTAAAATCACTCATTAGAAACAAATGAACCAATTAAAAACCCAGTACTACACAGCAACTGTCAACTGTTCTGTGTACGACTCTGACTCCAGATATTAATTGTTTATGTTGTTTTCTTCATGAAAACTGCTTATCATGTTTCAAAGATCTATCAAATTCAGATACATATTTATTTACAGATGGCCACTAGACATAGTACAGCCCAGACAGTGCTAAGATTTCAGCTCAATGTCATGCAGACATTGATTGAATTACCGATCAACATGAAGGAAGCAAGTATCTGTTAACATTAATGGATATTATATCTGAATATTTCTATACCATACCATTGCTGTACCAACTATGTGAGGTAACGTAAAGGAGGCACAACCTTCTGGTGTCTGTGACAGTTGAGCATATGGCATATAGAATGTGGCTTTGTCACTAGCATAAACAATGTCACACAATGGTAGCAAGGCTGAACCCATGCCTATAGCTGGTCCAGTCACCACGGCAACAAGGAGCTTTGGAAATGTGATGAATTTACGTACAAGATCCCTGCAAATAAACTTATCTTTCAATAAACATTCCAAAACAAAAGATAATCATCTAATAGACAGAACAATATTATACAGCATTTACTTGAAATTTGAATGATATTTAATTATCACTCTGAGCATATTTTAATACGAGCGCTGCTACGGGATTTACAACCTCTTCTGTAAGTGACGTTTTTTCAAGAAAACGCAACATGTGATGTGCTGCAAGTAGGAAACAATATTTACTGCATACAGTCATTTCGTTTTCATATTGTCATTTGGGGCAAATATTGCTTACTGTCAGTACATGGTGACGTCACATGTGATGTATTCTGAAAATGACATCACTTAAAGAAGAGGTTGGAAATCGTACAGCGTCGCTCATATATGTAAAATGCTATATTATCTAAGGAAACTTAATTTACAAAACTGAAAAATGGACAGAATAAGAGAAGGTAAGAACAAACCCCTATTCCACAACTACTTGAATTTTACAAGAAACAAAAATAAAAACTACCTGAGTGCATCTGCCATTTTCCTCGAGGCAACTTTTCTATCTCCAACAGTGAGATAATGAAGATCAATACCAGAACAGAACACATTACCAAGTCCACTAAACATCACTAATGTGCTGTCATCATACTTAGAGGCATTTAAAGCTGCTGAGATCTCTTGCATTACCTGTTGAGAAGTAAATTATCATCCAATCACTTCAGCATCCTATACCTCATGACTATTGCGACATTTGAGTAATTCTATTACATGAATTGTCCAACCATACCGAGACATTTCATACCAAACATTATCTAGGCAGTTTACAATTTACTTCAAGCAAACACTTCTTGCTCTGCTCTGAAAATTATCACAAAATACAAGTTGTTATTACTTTCCAAAACAGCAATAGCAATTTATAACCACCCAAGTATTTTACATAACATTAAAACAGGAAGTTAATAGACAGGTCTGAGTGATTTCACTTACACATGTTTCACGAACACTAAAAGCAATTAATTCATTAATGCAACATTAGGAATACAAGAATTACCGATGGATTTAATGCATTCTTCATCTTAGTGTGAGTGTTAAGCCAGATTTGCGTGTACTTCTGACATTTCTTTATAACAATGTCCTTGTACTTGAAGGCACATTCACTGGCACGAACACTGATACGACGTTCTATATCACTAGAATCGTCACTCCCTGAAGTTTTCTTCTTGTTCTTTGGATGAAGTTGACTGGGTAGATTTTCCAACAAATCCTGAAAATAGTGAAGGAATTGAAACAACTGCCACTTAAGAAAATGCAATTCCAAAGTTCTAGTTTAATGAGAATTTTCATGTACAATTATTTATAATGAAAAATGATACTTTTTTATAATACAATTAGTGTTCAATCAATACTTTCTATAATTATATGGTCTTGAAAAATTATGAAAATAAATGCCATCGTTTTCTTTATTTAATAGTTTTGCAATGTTTGACATGTATGTAAGAGTATGTGTGTTGGGTTTTGGGTAGGGATTTTCCTGACACAGAAATCGTGAGTCTCCGACTCCCTTTGCTTTCTAAATTCTACGGACTCCCATTTTCCACTTACTGTGCATCCCTGGGACCCCAAAAATAAACCTTTGTGAAGTATAAACTGCACATCTGGGACCCTACAAATTTACTAGGGACCCCCAATGTGTCAAACATGAGGGTCCAAGGACCCCAAGCTGCAAAGTCCTAGGGAAAACCCTGGTTTTGGGTTTTACATCCCACCATCGATGTCATTGACAAACAAGGAGACAGAGACTACTTGTAGCAGATTATAGGCAGCACATGAGTGTTTAACACACATTAGTTCTACATGAATAAGTATCACCTCATGTAGCATTATTTGTAAGTTAAAAGTTAAGGATTTATTTCAACATAAAATGTACAATTTACATAGCATTATAAAATTAAGACAAACATTAGTAAACTCAATATGTAAGAATTAATAAAGCCAAATCAACCAACATTATATGTTGAGGATAATACAAAAAAGAGTTTAAGTATTTTATTTTATTGACAGAAGAAAGAAAAATATATACTCTAGTATTTTCAAATCTATCAAACTTCAAACTAAATTGCCACCCCCTAAGTGCTCTCACCTTGTATGACATAGATGCAGGACTGATAGGTAAGCTAGCCGACTGAGCTGTGGTAGGAGTGTTGTCATCATCTATAACCCATTGTGGTTGTGCAAGCAATGGTTGGGCATCAGGAAGAAGTGTTCCGTCTAAGTTTGTATGTTTTACTGTAGTATAAACAGGTGTAGGAGATACTGGCCTCACTGTACAACAAAAATACTGAGTTTACAATAAACTGTGAATTAGAAACTTCCTACAGTTACAATAATACATACTGGAAATATAAATTGTTTCAACCCACAACCTTGTGACCTTTCAAAATTATTTTTACATTCAAATAATTACAAACAAGGTCAATATTTCATAAATCTTACTTCGTAAATTTACATTAATTTATTATGTATAAACTATAATGCTAATTCTGCCATGAATGAACAAAATTCAGAATCCAATTCACCAAGGTTAAAAGCAATGAATGTAGTTTACTATTGAACAATTTAGGATTCTACAATTTTCTCTAACATTCTATCAACAACTTATGTCAGATCTACCTACCTAGTTTGTTTACTGATGTAGATGTGATCTGTTTCAAACTATCTAAAAGTTTAATTTTCTTTGCAATTTTCACTTTGTCCACATTCTCCGAGGTCGACTTGGATTTCTTCAAAACCTTTTCTTTTTTGGACACATTTAACTCCAAGCTTCCCTCAGACTTTGATCTTCCAGCAGCAACATCCGTTTTATCAGCAGGACTAGATTTTAGATGATTAATAGCTAAATCTGACGTATCTGACAAAGAATAAAGGATTTCGCAATCGCTGTCACTTTCATCGTCGGTTAGAATACTGACATCAATATGTTCACTGTTTCTTATTTTTGGCACCATTGCTTTCAGTGTCTTCTTCTTAGGTTTGACCACCTCAGAACCTTTCTTAGATTCTGAATCAGACTTATCTTTTTCTGATTTTTTACTTGCACCGACTAGATGATTCACAGATATTTTAAATGAATTTTTCTTCTTAGATACAATTTTAAAAGCAGACTTTTTACTACCACAACCAAGAATCACTTTCCCTGAGATATTCTTACCTTTTGACGGACTAGATTTAGCAACAATGTCAACATTCTTCTTATTTATTTTAGCACTTTTAGTTACTTCAGAAACTATTTTTGTGTTCAACTTTTTTGGTTTTATTTTTTTTTCAATATTGCCCTCACTTTTGCTTTTCTTGGCAGCCGAAGGCCCAGGAGATAAATCATTATCGCTAGAAAACGACACCTCTTCATCCACAGCACGCCATCTTTTATCTCCAGCTTTTTTCGGAGAATTTTGCTTACCTCCAATTTTCGGTGAATTTTCAAGCTTCTTTTTTACTTTCACCATACTTATTTTGTTATCAATCTTCTTCGATGAATCTTGTTTATTGGTGGCCGATTTCTGAACACTGCTTAAAGGTTTTACACCAACACCACTTTTCTTTTTCTTTATGCTATTTATACTTTTCTTTGCCTCTGGTAAACTTGGCTTCCCAGACGAAGTATTGGAGCCAGCTTCTATGCTTCCATCAGATTTTTTCTTCGCAGACACAGGCTTTTTGATGGGTGATGCTGATATTTTCTTATCAATAATCTGTCCTTTTGCTTTTTTCTTAACAGAAGCAGTCTTTACCTCAATAACACTTTCAAACACATCATCAAGTGTAATACTAGTATTTAGAGATTTTTTCTTTTTTGGTTCAGCAGCCATCTTTTTCTTTCCCTGTTTAGTGTTTGCTTTCACAGACGTGACCTTATTTTGATCAAATCTTGCCATTTTGCTTTTGTTAACAAGTTTCAGAACATATTTTTGTGTACTTGCTTTCCTTTTTTTCCACTGTTTTTCAAATTTTTGTATTTGAGGCCTACAATTACTCAGATTATTGGCTGGTTCCCACGTATCCCATTCAGATGAAAAACCTTTCCAATGAACAAGGTATTCAATTCGCGAACCCTTTCCAATACGTTTGTCCAAGAGGCTGTCAACCTGAAATATCATTCATAGCTTCATTAAAGCATTATAGACGACGTCTCCTGGATCCTTTCAACAATACAATTTGCAAATACCCTGTCTCCCTGTTGTTTCACAAATGAAATTTTATTTTTTAAGGTAGCTTTTATGAATATAGTGGTTTTGCGGGGCAATGTACAGTAAATCATAATGTAAGGCTTATTTCTAACCTTTTTTCCATACTCTGCAGAATCATTAGTTACTTTTTAAGTGTTTACTGTAATAAAAATTTGCATTATTTTGTCTTGATAATCATATGATACTACCCAGAGTCACAGAAGTGCTTCATCTTTCCCATTCCATTGAACCTCAGTTTACTGGCTACATCCAATGCTTACACCCAGGCCTGCTCACACCCAGGCCTGCTCACACCCAGGCCTGCTCACACCAGATGCCATTGACAAAATGGTACATGTAATTTATTGTAATGGGAAAGACTTCAGCATTCAGAAAATTCAAGACAGAGGAAACATTATGATAACATATCATACTGATTTGTTATGTAGACATTTCTTACAGTAGACAGTGACCTAATACTCAATGGTTATCAAGACAAGAACTGAGAAAAATATTAAGTTTTGTCATGTCACAAAATCAAAGGTTTAAAAAGGTCTTTTAAAGGTTTTACTAAAAGGCCTGAAATACACACAAGTTCGTGATTGAAGTAATATTTTCTAGATACATGTATTGACACATTTACCCCTGCAATTTCAAAAAAAGCCATGTTTTGACGAATTACTAACGATTTGCCACAATAACGATTCGCCACAATCGAATAACGATTCGCCACAGTTGTATAATGATTCGCCACAGTTTTTTTATTAGGATTATAATGATAATATCACGGATATATAAACCATTTATATGTCTGTGATAATACTAATGCTGATTATTATTAAATGTGGCCTATTTATTACATACTCAGAAGTTTCAAATAACACCATAATTATCATAGATGATTCAATTTTAAAAGACCACGTTTTGCTGCACACATGAACAAAATAATAATAAAAGAATGAGGTTTACAGAAAAGAAACAATAAAAAAGTAGGAATAATGTTTACTTGTATATTAATTTCAAATCGTCAAAATAACAAAATTTGGTTTTAACGCATACCTTATATTTTCGAAAGTACGTTGTATTTCAGATTTTTAAATGTATTTATTAAATAATAAATAAAAGTTTTATAAAGTTCGAGAAGAATGAGTAGTCAAATAGAAAACGGTATTTGGTATTTGATTTTTTGTTCTAATCTTCATCTAAACAAAATGTGATATACAAACAAAAATTAAAAATGCGTCCACAAGAATTTGCGGCAATAATTGGTCTTTGATCAATTAACGATAATTGCAGTTAATTGCCTCCATGTAAATTCCTGTTATTTATGGCCGAAGAATTCCTCTAAACAGAGAGGAAATTTTGCAGTTTCTCACAATAATGACATTGGTTATTACCTTTAAAAGTTTTACTGTATCCAAACCAATTTGAGCGATGTATGACATATATTTATACTTATAATGCCGTTTTTCATATTTATTCATATTGTATCACTGTCGTTTGTCATGTGTATTGTAATATTTCGTTTGACTATGTTATAATGTATAAATGTACATGTACTTACTCTCATAGAATATGTTAATATTATTGTTGTTTATTGTATATATTGGATGATAAGTATTATACTTAAATCCAGATATTAATAAATCATTCTGTTCTGTTATGTTCATATAAATAAACAGACGTTCAAATCTAAATCTAGAGTGGATCCGTGGTCCAGTGCTAATGCGCTGGACCAGTAACCCAGGGGTCGCAGGTTCGATCCCCCGCTCAACCACTAACAGTTCTAACAGTAACAGTCTTAACCGAGGTCCCGGTGGCAACAATAAATAAACGCAAATACACACAAATCTAAATCACATATTCAAAATAGCATCAATCTTCAGGAATTCGCGTGCTGTAACATGCGACAAATGCCACAGATGGCTCCACATTAACTGTGAAAAGCAGGTACTAAGACCCTACATGTAAAGCATGGTACTAAGACACTACATGTAAAGCATGGTATGTATACATTTTAATAAAATACGCTTTTTAAAGTAGAAAAATTATATTTTTCACACAAACAAAATTATTACGCCTGTAAATAATAATAATATTGACTATCAGTGCGGACTAACAATGACTGTGAATGTTGGCATAACAAACTCAACCGACATGCTAGGAAAGGGAAGCTGCCCTTCTATGTGTTAATTTCTCTACTGTTCCAGGAAGCAAAAGAAGTGACTCTCCTGGCAAAACTAGTGGTTGAATTCCATATTTAATATGTCTTTTTTATAATGACATTTTCTAGATTTGTGTCTCTATTCTTGTCATGTGCTAGTTTGGTTTGTTCATGTTTTTGTAACTTTCGTTTCTAAATTGTACGTTGTATGTGCTGCAGTGATTCGTATATACAGTGTTCCCTCTAGTTACGTCACCTCTCTTGAGCGGTTCCCTCCTTTAAGCGACATTCAATTTTCCTCCCGAGCGATTTCAACGTATTTTTCCCTCCCAGGAACGACAACTCCCTATAACGACAAACGACACTCAAGAAACGTACCGACACGACGAATTTACCTCCCTTGAACGGCTTCGGTAAAAATCGGTCCGAACGGAAATTGACGACACTTAATTTACGCATGTGATGACACTTTGGTTTCCGCTTCTAGTTGCTGTATACGCTACAGCGATTACAATACGAGAACCAGCATTGTTAGATCGGCATATGTGTAATTGAGTAAATAAACACGTTCAGGATTAGCAATTTGGTAAATTGGAAACAATTAAATGCCCCTTCGATGACAATTGTTGTTCACACCTAAGGTATGTATTATTAACCTCAAAGAGTGTTTGTCAGACGTGCCCTTTAATGTGTTTGATCATAATTGTGTCGGCAATCGTAAGATGTGCACGTTCATTGTTTACGTTCATTAATGTTTAGACAAACTGTAATTGGTTAATTTTGAGCAAGAAATTTGGCATTATGACTAGGTCACTTTCATATCGTTCTGATACTTCATTCAGTTCACTTCATAAATTATTATTTAGATTATAAGCTACGTTTTGTTTTACAATGAGTACCAAGAAGAAAAAGATCTATTTAACCTTAGAACAGCGTGTAGCTGCAATCAAGTTACTTGAGCAAGGCAAAACTGCTCAGTCTGTAGCTGATCAATTTGGTTGTGGTCGAACACAGATTCAGGTAGAGACAATATTGGTGCTTCGGTTATTTAAAACATAACAGCATTTTATTTCTCTTATCAAAGTTGTCATTAGTTGTCATGATGTTATTAAAGTGTCTATGCAGTTTAGTATAATATAGAAGCAGAATAAATAAAACACGTTTAGTCATTTGTTTTACAGATTTTGTATAAATGTTACAATGTGAATAAAAAAGTTTCATTTATATTTTCCAGGACTGCAGGAAGCGTAAAGCAGAACTAATGACAGATTATGAGAGTAATTCCTGTGGTGAACGTAAACGTCAGAAACCAACAATGGGGGTGAATGAAAGTGCTTGCAGCTAGCTGTGGGAATGCTAAGTTTATGTCCAGCATCATGGACTCGTCTGCTGCATTTACAGAAATGAATCTGACCAACATGACTGTTCAGAAGAAAATATCAGATTTTTTTCATTGATATACTGTGGTGTAAGAGTGGTGCTGCATTTATAGACATAACTGTTCAAAAGAATATATCTGATAGTTTTCATTGATATGTTGTTGTGTAACTTGATTGCTACAATTTCTAAATTAAATACAAGTATTTATTTTCTAATACATGTAATATAATGAATCACATGTTCATACTGTGTTTGTTATTTGTTTCTGACTGTTTATTAATGTGTATTGAAATTAACACCACTATACACCTTTTCATACCAAACATCAACACACATCTCCCAACAAACCATTCCCTCTCTACAACAACTCCCTCTCTACAACAAACACTTGGCTGGTCTCCGCAAAATGTTGCTCAAGAGAGGGAACACTGTATAAGTTGATGTCCATATTTTATGTCTTTATATATATAGCATCTCTTTTCAAGCTTTGTTTTGTACTACTGAAATCTATTGTATCATATAAAATTATGTTTTATATTAAATGTAATAAAATATATTGCGCGTGTTCTTTCTCTTTTTAGAAAATCACACCAAGTCCCGATTTTCTTGTAGAGAAACATCATTTTCCGTTACAATGTCGTTTGGAAGTTTCTTCTATAAATACAATTTGCACCATTTGTCATCCAAATTTCATTTATCACACCTGTGGCGAATCGTTATACAACTGTGGCGAATCGTTATATTACCGTTTTGATATCAAGGACTCTGGCTGAAGAGTCAATTTTTCTCTAAATTATAATTTGGCTATAAAATTGTAAAATCAGGTCAGAAATTATCAAAATGACCCCTGAGATTCAACACCACTGTTGACTGTATCATTTGTTCAGTAAAGCTTAATCTGACATAGAATTTTTGAAATTAATTCAAACATCAAAAACTCGAAAATGGAGCTGTCAAAAAATTATATAAAAATTGGAACATCTATGTTAAACGATATATCAGGGTGACTGCACAAGAACACGGCAAATATTGGCAATAGCTAACAAAATTAATACATGCAACAAACCAGAGTAAGCATTTAAAACTAAAACAAAGCAGTGTGTTTCATTGTTTCAATGTTTGTAAACATCTGCAAAAATGTCACTAACAAAAATGCACAAATAGCAAACAAACAAAAATGATAAAATGCAAACAGAAAACAACGCAAACAGTATTCTTACTGCAGACGCCTTCGTTCGCTGGTATACACTGTCCGTTCATTAAATATCGATTACGCTCACCTCGTAGTAAACTTCGTCGGCGCCCGCCATTACAGGAAATGTTACCGGCGCTCGCTAGGTGGCGTTAAATTCCAATATGGCAGCGTCCATGGTCACGAAATTTGCTCGGTGAATATTTTTGACATTTGTTTTATTAAAAATTCCGGGTTATAAATCATATCTGATTAACGCTTTCGTTGCCCTTCACTATTCAACACTAAATACAAATAAAGTCATTACTGGTTTCTTTGTTCTATTGATTATGTATGTCATATCTGTGCAAAAATTGGTTACAAAACTTGAATGTGACACTGACAGGTCAAAGTCCACGTACAGTGTACTACGAAGTCATTTAGTTCCTGTCACATAACCTGTAGCTGCAAGTAATTTTCGCTTCAAGAGGGAGTTGCTTTCTGTCAGACTGCAATAAACTTGTACTGATTCTTTTATCTTGTATTTTATCAGTACAGTGCTGATAAAAAAATGACCACTAAACAACCTTGCACAACCATGTGTCAGTACGAGTATACGGGTCGGTCTAATCACCCCAGGACACCCCAAGACACCCCAGGACTGCATCAGGACTGCCACAGGACTACCCAGGACTCTTATAATTGGACTAGAATGTGATTTTAAAACATTTTATACAGTTATTTAGACATAATGGAGTAATAATTGATAATTTGCAATCAATATAACGTGCATAAGGGAAGTAACTCTGAGCATGACACACCAATACACCCCAGGACACCCCAGGACACCTCAGGACTGCCACAGGATACACCAGGACTACACAGGACTCTTATAACTGGACTAGAGTGTGATTTTAAAACATTTTATACAGTTATTTAGACATAATGGAGTAATAATTGATAATTTGCAATCAATATAACGTGCATAAGGGAAGTAACTCTGAGCATGACACACCAATACACCCCAGGACACCACAGGACTGCCACATGATACACCAGGACTACCCAGGACTCTTATAACTGGACTAGAGTGTGATTTTAAAACATTTTATACAGTTATTTAGACATAATGGAGTAATAATGGGTAATTTGCGATCAATATAACGTGCATAAGGGAAGTAACTCTGAGTATGACACACCAGGACACCCCAGGACTGCCACATGATTCCCCAGGACTACGCAGGAATCTTTTAATTGGACTGAAATGTGATTTTAAAACATTTTATACAGTTAAGAATATTATTTAGATATAATGGAGTAATAATGGATAATGTGCAATGATTATAATAACGTTCCCTAAGGGAAGTTACTCAGAACGCGACACACCAGGACACCCCAGGACTCTTTTAATTGAACTGAAATGTATAAAACAATTGAATTAATGAGAGAATGGCATAATAATGGGAATTAAGTGATATAAGAACAGTATTTCGACAAAAAAAGAGAGCGTTATTCAATTATAAAATCACATCAAATATAGTTTATCAATTAACAGAGGTGTCATAATCCAAGTAGTAGTAGTAAATTGTTTATTAGAGTGACATGTGTATGTAGTTACAAGACTATTAATATATAACATGCAATAAGTGAAATATAATACACAACATCTCTTATGAAAAGAAGTATTGTTTCTGATGTGGATGGTATATATTAATAAAATAGTTTAATTAGCTTAATGTAGGTGCAAATCTGTGTACTCCTAGAAAGTAGCGATTTTGTATATTGTCAAAAGCTTATGATTCTTTAAAACCACATATTGATGCGTTATAATATAAAATAGGTATCATGTATAATGCATGATACACATACGGCAATATTATTCATGTAGCTTTGCCAGGTATTAACTCAGGACTGTTTTATGTACGGTTGCACAGATTTAATTATCTACCAAAACTGATTATAACATAACATCAATAATGTTCTATTCGTAGAATTGTTACTTTTTTTTAAATAACTACGTTCACATTGAAATTAATAATAAAAACTTTAAACAATTGTTTTAATTTTGTAATAAATAAATTATTTAACATGTCTGTTCTGTTCATATCCGAGTCAATGGCAGTTAGACATGTGCAATTATCCAAACACACGTAACACATATACTTGGGCATTTTGGTATCAAAATTACTTGAGTATTCTGCTTATAACGATTGTTGAACAAAACTATTATGTTTATATTAATATTATGGATACATATATATACTTTTCATAAATATGTTAACAATTTTAATAACTATTTCTCAAATTTTGAATTAAACAATATGATGTATATAATTAACGAAGTTGGTGCGATATTAGCTTCTCACTTACCTACCTGTGATAATCAACAGGTGCATAAATACACATAATTATACTTAGAGAAGACACGATGAACAATTGGTGATTATCGGAAAGTAATCCCTCAAACAGGACCGATACCTGTGTCTCACTGACAAAAGACACCGTCACCCCTTAATTACATGCTCAGGAATTTGACATTGTTTTGACATCGTTTGGAACGAATTCCACTTATACACAGTGGTTAGTATGAATAGTAAAAAACATGAGTAAAAATGATGCAGTTAAACAGTATTACGCAAAATTTATTACAAAGTCAGTTATTTTCATGAGTATGATTAACGCAAGCTAACACTAAGCATATTTCATTATTAATATATATATATGATGTTTAATTTATGCATTAAAGCAACAAATTCAGATTTGATGTCTCAAATAATGATTTTCATATCCAAAGCGTATCGTAGTCATACCGAAATAAGAGTTACTTCCCTTGTATAATGTGAAATATCAGACACAACAAATTTCACTTTATTACTTTATTACATTGAAATATTAACAGCGAAATGTCCTACATTGTTTATAAAGATACATTCAAGTGCAAATATACGAGTCCTGTGGTATCCTGGGGAATCATGTGGCAGTCCTGGGGTGTCCTGGTGTGTCATGCTCAGAGTTACTTCCCTTGTGCACGTTATATTGATCGCAAATTACCCATTATTACTCCATTATGTTTAAATAACTGTATAAAATGTTTTAAAATCACATTCTAGTCAAATTATAAGAGTCCTGTGTAGTCCTGTGGCAGTCCTGGTGCAGTCCTGGGGTGTCCTGGGGTGTCTTGGGGTGTCCTGGGGTGTCCTGGGGTGTTTAGACCGACCGCGAGTATACACCAGCCTTGCGTTCAGTTACGGCTAAGGGAAGTTGTTCACAGTTTGCGTCGCTAAAAAGTGTATTGACCTCCTTGTTCGTATTTTGGTTCACTGCCTCAAAGACAGTAAAGACAGGGAACCAGCCCTGGGTTCATTTTGCAATTTGGTTCCCCGTTTGCATACAATGTGATACGGTGGGTCAGGGATACAAAACAAAATGTGAACTACAGTTAGCCGCAGTGTTCGGCTCTCAAATTAGCATGCTACCTCGGAGTTGCTCGAGCGATGTGCCGGCACACAGTGGGCGCGCACTTTTTGACAAACAGTGCGTTCAGTAGCAAAATGCGTGCACAGTTTCGTAACTCGAGCGAGTGTTAGCCTTAACCGAACGCAAGGCAGGTTTGGTGCCTTTACCATATAGGAAGAAAATGTTTTTAGGGGTTACAGTTACAATTAATACAATTGGTTTTTTTAAGTTGTCACATTTATAATTTATGGATTGATTTTTTACAATAACAATATGCATTGACTTGAGGTTAACCAAAATTAAAATTTAAGGCATTTCTGATGAAATATTATGTAAAATACAAGGCATAAGTATGTTTGCTGCAGTTGTATTTATATTGCCAGTGGCCCCAGCTTCACCAGTATCAGAAACGTAACATCTTTGTGTTTATCTTGTAGTAATGCTACATGTAAGCACACTTGCAGGTGACTGCCTAAAAAATCTATGTATCAAAGCAGATGCGCAGTAGTGATTTCTTTTCCCGTAATCATAGCCTCTTTTTATATATACTTTGTGTATGGAACAGTTTGTAAAATCAAGACATTAAGGTTACATGTATGGTGTGATCGTCATTCAAACCCAACCTGACATTTGCATGTCTAAAAATGCGTTGAATATTTAAGCAAACAATAATACTTTAATGAAATATTTTTAAGGAGGCATAGTGGTCTAGGGGTGGAGCGTCTGACTCCTGGCTTGAAGGTCATGGGTTCGAATTCTGCCTTGGGCATGGTTGAACTGCAAACTTTATGTTTGATGACATTGATGAATATTCAAAGAGTCTTAGAAATAGCCAGTTTGTAATTGCAACTAAATAACCATTGCTTTTCTTTTACTGAATCCTTTGCATGCCTTCCTTTAATTAACTTTTCAATGAGATATTTTTTTCATTTCAGTTCATCAACCTTATTTAGTTGTATGCAACGTAATTTTCATATTTCTCTCCGTGCTATGGGTGCACATGATGCAGAATTCAGCAAAGCAAAAGATCGACTGAATGCTTTAAAGGAAGATCCCGGAAATGATGTGAAGCTAAAGATGTATGCTCTGTTTAAACAGGTGAGGAATATTTAAATAGTTATCTTTGGTCAACTTGCTGTGTTTATAATAACCCATTGTCTGAGGAGGTATTTATATATAAATTTGTTATACTATAACTGTGGTAATAATTTGCAGTAATTACAAACTGTTGCATATGTGTGCGTTACTTTATCATCAACATTCATGAAAAAAATAGTGAATGACCTTTTATGCTATTCAGCTACAGTTTTGACTTCTTTCATTAAACACTGACTTTATTTATAAATGTATTTACATGTATATATATTTTGCTTAACGGTTGATATAAAATTAAATGAAAGCATGTAAAAATTCAATTTTGTACTCAAAATAATCCAAATGGCCTTAAAATATTTGATGAATTTTAACCTTGTAAACTGTAACTATGTGCTACTAGTTTGTGAGGTAGAAAACGTTTTCAAGTAAAGACAAACTGATAGTTATGAAGTATATGCATGACTTTTTCCTGCAATAATTTGACCGAAGTTGATTGATATTTTTAGGCCACTGTAGGCAAATGTAATGCACCAAAACCTGGAATGATGGATATTGTTGGCAAATATAAATGGAATGCATGGAATGATTTGGGAAGCTTGTCTCAGGTAAGCTGTCACATGGATTGTCTCTTTAAAAACTCTTCAGCCGATATAAAGTTTGGTTTCGAACTGAAGTGCTGAAGGTTTGAAAAATCCTATATAGTCTATATTGTCACTGCAAGTGTTAACGTAATAAGGGCCAAAGTGCTTTTAAAGTTATAAACTGACATACTTATTCCCATACTGAGAGTGGCATAAATGTTTGTATGCATAGATGCCCACAACTTTTTTTTCTGATTCACTGTTATTTATTGAAAATTGACTGGTTTACTTTATTATGATCAATACAATATTATACTTCTGAAAGATAGTTTTATCACAAAACTTGTTTCCATGTGATCACTATCACATATTTATTGTATTATACTAGTTACATGCAACAAACAAATATACTGAACTTCATCTTTCCATAAATTGCTGGATACGATATGTCAGAGACACAGGCTCATTTCCTGAACTTATTTTGAATACCCATGTCTTATGTATAGTACGTATTCTTCAATTACGACAGACCATCATTTAGCTGTACACAATTTGAAGGTATTATTACTATAAGGAGAGGAATGGACAAAGTTTTATTACCACATACTTGTAGTTTTATTGCACAAAATTGATTAATCTTAATTGCTCACACAGGATGATGCACAGAAGCAGTATATTGAGTTAGTGGACACATTGGCTGGTGCTGAAACTTCCACAACAACTGATGCACAGTCCAGTGGGTCTCAGAAGTATGAAACTCTACTTACCTCTGTCAATGATGGTGTATATAGCATTACTCTAAACAGACCAAACAAGAAAAATGCTATCACCATACAGGTAAGACAGTCATACTGTTAAGATTGTGGTTCTCTGAATGTGACAAATACACCTAAAGTTTGATATTTTGCTGATAAGTTCTTCTAATTTTTGGAAACTGTTTTTCTTTCTTATTTCTTTGAGATTTGTAAGTTTTGCACTATATTGTCTAACTTGAAAATAGATTTTATAATTTCACTAAGTTACATATGTTTTTTAGTTCACTCTGAGCTTATGCTTATTTAGCTCACATAAGCATAAGCTCAAAGTGAGCTATTGTGATCGCTCACTGTCCAGCCGTCCACACTTATCTAAAACATCTTCTCCTCTTGTACCACTTGGCCAACTTTGACCAAAGTTCACAGAAATAATCCTTATGTGCTCACTTTCAAAATTGTTCAGATAATACTGTTCCATGCAGAACTCTGGTTGCTTTGGCAACGGAGAGTAAAAACTTTTTTTTTAAATCTTGTCAAAAACTACTGGCCTGAGTTGTATATAACTTCACACAAATGTTTCTTTGCTGGCCCTCTACCAAGATTGTTCAAATTATTTCAAAATGTGGTTGAAAATAATGCTCAAAAAATCCATCCCGATTCATGTGCAGATCATTTGTTTGCATTCATACACTATTTTGGTTATGTCAACTGAGATATACAGTGGAAACTTGCTTTGAGCCCTTATTGACCAACACAACAAGCCTATACTGACTATTTGTGTTGATAATATTACAGATGTATGAAGATCTTATGACTGCCTTAAAAGAAGCTGCTGAGGATAAGTCTGTTGTCGTAGCAACCATGACAGGTAATTTGTTTGAAGCACAATCAAAATTTTAGTGCATAAAATATTAATTAATACTGACATATTTAGTGAACTTTTTGATGATGATGTTATGTATAATATAATGACTACCAATAACATTGTCCTACAGTATGATGTTCGCATGTCAAACAATTAAAACGTTTTACCAGTATTTTGATGATGATCCGACAATTGTCATAGAATTCCCGATGTGTTTGTGAGAAATTCATAATAAATCATAGTTTACTTTAAAGTAGAAAATTACACAGTATTAAAGACAATTCCACGATGATTTTTAAGTGTAAAATTAGGATAACAAATCCAGCCAAATGACGTTTCAGGTTTCAAAGAAAATATTCAATTCGCAGTGATTGTAAATAAGCCACATTGTTTTATTTTGGAAATCTTTTTTATTAGGCCCAATATTATTTCAGAATTTATTGTAAGGCCTAAAAAATTGTGGAGATTTTTTTTAATTTTCGAACGAAGCAAATTAATCATGGATTTAAATAAATATATGTTAAAAGACAAATCCCCTCTCTTTTAACATGGGTTATGTTTAATAGAGGTGAATATAATGCGCTATAGCTGGAAAACTCTTAAGCATCTAATTACTGGGCAGAAATATGAACCTAAACAAAAATTCACACAAAAAAAATTTACCAAAAAGAAAAAAAAATGTTCTAGGGTCGGGGTCAAAAAATAGGGTAGGTCCGGAAACCTTTTTTTTACGCCTAATATGGAAGAAATATTTTTTTCTGTTAGATGAAGACTAACTGATTTTGAAAAACCTTTAGTGTACTTGAAGACTGGAATTCAGATATTTATACCAAAATTCTGTTTGTTATATACCTTTCAGGTTCAGGAGATTACTATTGTAGTGGAAATGATTTGAGTAATTTCATGAATATTGACCCTAATAATATAGAGAAGATGGCTGTAGATGCTGGCAAGTTACTAGAGTAAGTACGGTTATGTATGCGTAATGGTTTGTAATGCGATTTGGTCATCTAACTATGATAAATTATGTCATTGATTTGCTTTACGCTGATCTTTTGAATCGGAGGCTGGTAGTGTAATACAGTAAAACCTCAATAATAAGACCAACCTTGGGACCCTTAAAACTGGTCTTCTTATTGAGGTGGTCTTAATATTGAGGATGAATAAAGAGCAAAGCAGTGAAGTTGGACTTGAAAATTGTGTTCTTAATTTTGAGGTGGTCTTAATATTGAGGTGATCTTTAAGTGAGGTTTTATAGTTGTTTGTTACATGTACTTCTGTTATGAATTCTTCCACACATATTTGTTTTTCATTGTCAATTTTCTACCTTATCTGAGGGTAAATGTCAACGGACACTTATTCTTCTTAATCATTTACCATTATACCATAAAGCCTACGAGTGTGGCATATATACTGCACACATTGTACACCATGGAATGCTAGTAAGGTCATTGACAACTGTGATTTGTTGAAAAATAGTTCTTCTTCTGCTCGTTCACATCTACACCATCATCCCGGTCACAGCGATGAGTACCTCCTTTTCGCCATACAACTTCTGTTTTAGGGTGATAGGCTCTGGCCACACACTTCTTCTTGACTGCTGAAGGATATGTTCAGGTGTTTGTTCCGCCAGACCTCATGAGCAATACGGTGATGGAGAAAAAGAGTTTTAACCAGCTAAAACAATGTTAATTCGTTTAGTAGCTCTATTTTGCAAATACCTGTGTTAAAATAAGCCTTGCCACTTACTAGCTGACCATTTACAGCAGGATTTAACTTTATTTCAGGAGATTTGTGTCAGCATTTATCGACTTCCCTAAACCATTGATAGGTTTAGTTAATGGACCAGCTGTTGGTGTATCTGTGACTGTACTAGGATTGTTTGATGCTGTCTATGCAAGTGATAGGGTACGTACACAATGTGTGGGTCGTCCCTTGATATGTTCTCCCTAGTGATTTCATGATAAATTGTCGAAGGTTTTATATCCTTTAACTCTGAGTCCAGTGGTCAGTTACTTATGGAAAATTGATTAAAAACTTATTTATTTTACATCGATTGTGGAACGAGTTCTTACAGCTTATACTAATCACTCTAGATGACAGTTTCCTTGCTACCAACCAGTACTCGTGCTAAATTTAGGGATTGTGAAGTTTGTGATCAAATCCCGCTCATCACATGACTCGAACTCACGACCTTCAGTTCAGGAGTCAGGCGCTCTTCCTGTCGACCACTGTGCCTCCCTGTTAGTATTGAAAGTATGGAAAAGTGAGCTGACTGTTGTTTATAACAGAAAGATTTGAGTGTTTTGTGTATTTTCAGGCAACATTCAATACACCATTTACTAATCTCGGACAATCCCCTGAAGGTTGCTCATCGTACGTGTTCCCTAAATTAATGGGAGTTGCCAAAGCTAGTGAGTTATTATTGCTGAACAAGAAGATCTCCGCTGCCGAGGCTTTCAATCGTAATCTTATTACACTAGTCATACCTGATGATGTGTTTGTTAAAGAAACTACAGCAAAAGTACAATCCATTGCCAAGTTACCTCCACAGGTATGAATATTAATGGGTTATATGCAAATGAATGATATATAATAATTCAGTTATTTTGGCTTGTGCCCTTTGTTTAAAAAATGGGGAAATGGCAAATAATAAATTTACATAACATACAACATGCATCCGAAGTTGTTTTTATGCTAGAGGCAAATTATATGATATTTCTTGTTAAAGGAGAGCAATGCTAGAAAAATGTTAGTATTCGAATGATGTGCTTTTCTCTGTGGAAAGATTATGTTGATGGTATGATAATAAATTTTAGTGGTTCCTTTAAGAAAGGTACAATTTTACTAAATGAGGAATTAACAACAAAATCTGTGGCTGATAGTTTCTGATTTAGTTTGATTTGATCTATCTTGTTAGACTTGTATATATATGTCGCATTCTCTGAGATTTTTGCCCCAAATACACTGAGCCTCATTTCTGAGAAAAACGCAATAAAGAGGACATGTTTTCACATTATGACGTCATGTTTTCACATGTTTTCACATTAATTGCAGCTGCTAGTTGAAACATTTCAGTTAAAGATTTATGATTCAGCAGCGAGCATAAGCAAAACAATTATCAGTAAACATTTTCTTAAGGAAAAGAACAATATACATTTATTTGTAAAATATTATTGTATCTGAAAACATATTTGCTGTTTTCAATTTGTGAAACTCAGAAATTTGTGTACATCTAGTCTTGATGACCACATTAAAAGTGCTGTAACTCCCTAATTTGCAATAATTTTTGTTTTGTAGTGACCTTCAAATACCCCTGCATTCAGAAATGTTAATAACTCAATTTAACCCAGATAGGTCATTTGGGCCAAAAATCTTAGAGAATGACACATACATGTATTTGGTACATTTTTTTTTTAATAATAAAAATTAAAATGTATGCTAAATTCTGTATGAAAAGTGTGCTTAAAAATTCAATGTCTATTTGGGAAATTTAAAAATAATCCTAGAGTAAAAAAACAAATGTTCATAGGAGATATATGCTATTTTCTAAATATATATATACTGTGTTTTCAGAGTTTGAGTTATTCCAAAGTGCTGATACGTGATGCTGAGAGAGAAAAGTTGCACAGTGTCAACAAGGAGGAATGCAGAGTGTTAGTCGGACGTTGGCAGTCTCAGGAATGTATGAGTGCCATCATGAACTTCTTCCAACAGAAAACATCAAAACTGTAACTGTGATATTTATACTTAACATAATATAATTTGTACATGTGTTTGAACTGTGCATAAACATTTCACATGCAAGGTAAAAATCATGACCATATATGGCTTCATATCGATATGCCTGTCACCAATACATGTGTATTTCTTAATCAATGAATACCAACAATAATTGTACTTAAATGGATGATTGAACTATGAGTTTAAATCTTATTTATTGCACTTGTATTGACAATCAAACTTACATTTTTAAATTATAATGTTTATGGAACCATAGACTACAAGATTTGAATGCACGTCTTGATACTGTAAGCTGGGGATACTTAATTACTGGGCATTAGTAATAGACTCTGGAGTTAGAGACTCACTTGGTTGTTACGCAGTATGTGATGTACTCAACAGAATGTTAACTTATTGATAGATTAGCATGTTACTGTAGTAACTGTGCATGAAGCAAGGAATGTACATGTATACAGTTCTATACAGGAACACTTGATGTATATATTCAAGAAATTATACAAAACATAAATTCATTTATGTTAGTTTTGTTCCTTTTTTCATGAGTTACTGTGTCGTGCATTCAAGAAATGAGATAAATACAATGTACACATAATTCACGGTCACTGCTGGAACAGTAGACATTAGACATTCATGCCTTACAGATAAGTTCACCTTTGTTTGTGCTCAGATACATAAACAAAATGATGTATAAACCCAATTCGATAATGCTTTCATTATCGATTTATCCATTATATTGGGTATAGGGTGGGAAGGTCGTTTAAATCATATTTTCAAATATGAACGGATGAATAGGTTGTATACAACACCCCTATAATCGAAAATCAGGTAAACGCCATAATGAAAGAAATAGCGAATTTGAGTTATACAACTTCATGCATGATGTTCATATTGTTGATTCTAAAATTGCATGGACATGGGACACAAAAACATGCAGCAGGTTGAAAAGAATGGTCAATGCCCATCCTTGTGGCTCCCTTTTAACATGATTAATATCAAGTTTAAAAAGGAAATTAACAACAAGAAATCCCCAAAATCAACAAAATAGTGTATGGTTGCTAATCTAATCGTGGAAGAAAATTCCAGAAAGATGTTCATAACTTTTATAAGATGACATCGGATGAACAGATAGAAAGGCAAACAACTGGTCACATAAAATGTTACGATATTAAACACAGTATGGCTCTAATTTTCTTTGTATTTATTATAAAAAAGAAATTGTAAAAATAAAATCCTTGTGACTATATAATAATGACATCAGTACGACAATTTTGTTGTTTATGTGAGATTCCTAAAAGATAAAAATATTCATGAGATCACAGACTGATATGTTTACCAAACAAATATTGGTCTTCCATCTTGGTAAGCCATATACAGTAAACAGTCCAGTATAACTAACATACTGTCCAAGTCTTTATCATGAAGAGCATGTCCTAACACAGCACGTAAAATGGCTGGTTCCTTCATTCCAAGATATTCAAGTGTCCCTGGTTCTGGTTCCCCGTTCAGGAGTCCAAACTGGTTAACCATATCTTGGGCAAACACGGCGTGACATTCAATCTTGTATCCTAGTAAATGTAACTTCTTTAAGATGTCTTCCAGTCGCTGCCTGAGAATCTTATTTATTTCTGCATCATTATCTGCATACTTGACCTCTTTGTCTATCAGCTGTAGAATACTTGCAACACTATAACCATAGTAACTGAAATGTAATATTTCCTTTAAGAAAAATGTGCAAATATATAAAGTTGGTAACTGCTACTGCGTGTAATGAAGGAGACAAAAGAAACAGCAACTCTCTGAGTGTAAATTTCGTTTTAAATAGCAGAAGTACAACAAACATGTAGCGGATCCGTGGTCCAGTGGTAAAACGCCGGTCTTGTAATCCATGGATCGCTGGTTAGATTCCCCGCTCCATCACTGACCGTACTAACAGTCTTTCGGACGAGACTTTAAAAACCGAGGTCCCGTGTATGATGCTTTACATCGAGCACGTAAAAGAACCAGGGGTGCTTCTGGAACTGGGGCATCTTTTGTATCATGCACTATCCTCCAAAAATCTAATATGACTAAACATTCTTCCGGAGGCGTCGCCCATATGGGAAACCGATGGCGACAATAAATAAACGCAAATACAAACGAGTAGTTCCACCAAGGTATCCACAACCTTCCTTACTGTTGTACCTCAATGCGATAATATAAATGGTCATGTTAGGTCATTGTTTACTAAATTTGTAATTTGAAATTTATTCCATCAATTTGTGATTGTTGCTTTAATAAATGAAATACAGCATTGTACATCTACTTTAAATCTGTTCAAAGCTCCCGGTGTTCATGGTGACGTTGCTGAAAACACAATACCCTAAACACACTGATGTCTCCTATGGACCACACGAAATGAATCTGAATTTGTACGTTGAAGAAACCAATACTGGCTTTCAATAACTGGCAATTTAATTATTTTGTCTATTGTATGACTCACCGAGATCGTCTTTTACCCATCTTCTCTTTCATTCCATCGAAAACAAACTCCAAGATTCGCCTATCAAGTTGAAAGGATATTTCTCCCACAAGATGAGCGTTAGGGTTGCCTGCTGTTTGAATCACTGACGCAGTGTATTGAAGATTTGGTTTGTATCTTAGCAACGTGTCTATTGCACGATGAAGCACATACTTTGCTGTAACATGCAAGTAATATAAACGAATTACGAAAACATTCTGTAAAACCAACAGATGAAATTGTCGTCTGCATCTAAACGAATTTGCAACGGACTACTTGCAATTGAAGTACGGATAAACTTGACCAGTACAAGGTAAGACATCGGTAGCAAAATATCAGTCAATGAGATTAATTGGAGAAAACAAAATATCATTTGGCGTATTAACCATTTAACACAAAATAAATATACATGTAGTTCTAAATATATCATATGCAAGCTATTTAAGCAATATATATTACGCCAATAATAAGTTCACAGAAACATGTAATGTGCATTATCCATAACAGATGACATTGTTATTATCATTACGTAATCAGTTATATTAAAGAAAACTAATTACCTCTTGTTGTTCCTCTAAACCTCATTGTCTTGGCAAGAAATTCGATCTCTTGTAGTTGTCCTGAAATAATAAAGTACATGTACCTACTTACAACACGAGTGGTGTCAACGCAATACAGTGCCAACAATTCCTACGAAGGCATAACTGATATCACAAGCTCTTATGTCGAATTTTGTCTCTTTATATTACATGTAGTATAAAGGTACGTGTATTCTATTTTTAAAGTTACGGCTTACGTTTTCTAAAACACATTTTTGAACGAATCATAATATTCCAAGGCAACTGTGATTTTTTAAATGTTTTAACACCTGTACATATTGTATGTCTATATGCACGTCCAACCATATTATTATTTTTACGTATCGATGCTCGAGCTCGGATTAGTTCTTGTACATAGCATTTTTTCTTCATAAGAAATGATTCATCGGTTTTCATCTCGGTGAAAAGAGCGCACTATTCGAAAAATAATTATTTTAATGGAGATATTTAAAACTTTATTCTGATTATTCTGCTTTAAACTTACCATCGTTTCCTGGGTTCGGTAATGCTGGCATTAATTCTCTTTCGGGAACAACATCTTGTGATTTCTCGTCAATCTCCTCTTTACCATGAGCAGAGTTGTGTGCTTCGGAAACGCTGCTTTGCTTTGGTTTTGATACATTTACACTGTCGAGTGTCGCAACATGAATTGAATCATTTGCACTGTCTTGTGTCGTAGCAGGAGTTGAATCATTTACACTGTCGTGTGTCGCAGCAGGAGTTGCCACAAGATTTAAAGGTTTCACGGTTGTTTGAATCATTGACGACTTGTCTATAAAAATAAACAAAATTAACAATACAGTACATTTGCAGCAGTTTGTTTAATCATTCAGGGACCGTATATGTGTTCCAAAATCAGTATACATGTTTGAAGCGAACCAAAACATGCAATAGCCTTTAGCAACCTAACCCACATAAACAACGAACACAGAGGCAGTGAATTAGTAAATTATACGCTTGTCGGTCGTAGAGATATGTTCTTCTTAAACAGCACTTCAAATGGTCTAGTCAATGATTAACTATCGAATAAGGATTTGACAACAAAAACACACACTATTAGAGCGGTTATCATATTTTTCCGGACGTTCTTGCTTTTACATGACATTGGGAGAGTAACACATTGGTCATATATTGATACAAAAACTTGAAAAATACATGTAAATTGCAACTAACAACCACAATTATTTATGGTCAATTATTTACCTCTTGGAGCATGGCGGGTCTGGTCTGCATGTGATTCTTTCGGTGTGGAGAACGCCAACGGTCTGCCAATGACATCGCTAGCAGTTTGGTAAACAGTTTGTTCAATTTTAACCAGGTCCATATCTGTGTTTGTGGTTGGTTGGCCAACATGTAGATCAGCTACTGTGCGGTCTTTTTTGGAGTAAGGTTGTTCTTCAACTTCTGAATTGAATGCTTTTCCTGTATAATCCTTGTTAGATGCCCGTTCCATACTTTGATTGAATTGCTCCTCGAAATTTCGGCTCTGTTGGTCAAGAAATTGCTTTATTTTGTCTGCAATACTTGCATTGGGTTCCTGGTCAAAACTGGGAATAGGTTGCCTATCAGTTTTGTTTCTGAGTCGTATTTCACCAATTTGATTGGGTTGAACTTCAACCATTTGACTGGACTGCATTGCAACATGTTGGTTTTGTTGTATTCCGTGTGACTGGATATCCTTATTTTGATTTGGCTGCCTTTCAGCATTTCGATTGAACATTGTTCGTTCCACAAGTCGGGTTGTGACTTCAATGCCGTTATTTTTATTTCCTATCTTTCCACGGGTATTTGTACGGTCTTCGTTTTGATTCTGTGATGCCATACCATTATTTTGATGACTTATGATTTGGCCAACGCTTTTATTTACTGGGGTTCGGCTATAAACATTTGGACTGGCAACGGGACCCTGTTCACGATCGTAATCGAATGGCTTTTGCTGGTCTCGATGCATAAGCGTTGTATCAACTTCTGGCCATTTGATCACAGGCAGTAAACTATCATCAGTGAATGTATGTGTTTCATGATGACTGATTGATTGGTCATTCATATTTTCTATCATATGTTCATATCTCGAAATATATGGATCAGTTTGGGGATGTCCTGGGCTTATGTAGAACCGTGTCTCGCCAGCAGTTTTAGGTATCTTCGTAGAATAGAATTTTGGACTGGCGATAGTAGTCATCGTTGGAAATTCTTGGGAAACTTGCGATGATGCATTAACACTCCCGTTAACTTGAACATTGATCGTTTCAATTGTAGTTTCATCTACGGAAGAAACACGCTTTTGTGATTTCTGATCAATTGTTTTATCTAAACTGTCATTGAAAAATGTTTCACCGCTTGCATTCAATATTCGTTTGTTGACAACGTCCATGTTGTGTTTAGGATTACACTTGCACGGGACGTTAGTGCAATCCATACAGAATTTCGGAGTGTTGTCTTTTGTCTTATTTTCTTCATTCTCCAAAATGTGTTTCAACAATGCAGGTAGAGATACTCCTGTGTCAATTTGTGTAACAATGCTAGGTGGTAAGTCATCATCAGGCAAGTTTAGTTTGTTTACTTTTGTAAATATCGCAACACCTGTTGTAAGTGGAGTACTCATCGGCCGTACAGGCATTTTAGAAGAGTTGCTTGCCTTGGACACCTTGCTTAATGTTTGATGTTCTGAATAGTAAGGGCTATTCGCATTTCGTCTTCTTATGTCCCGACGTTTCCGTTTGTTCACGAGCGACTGTTCAGTGGCTGCTGATCGTGAATGACTCCCATTGAGTTTTTGTGGCACTGGCGACTTCGGAGATTTCTGGTATGGGCTCGAACCCATTCCAAATTTCATTGGTGGTTGTAGAACAACTTTCGGGTCGTTGGTATGGTTAGAATGCAGTAACACGTTTCCTGGGGTCTTTGGAGATCTTACTTTTTCTGATTTTGCATGGCGCGAGCTACGTGATGAACCGAGATATTCTGATTCGCCACCAAGCTCTCTTAAGCTAACTGTCTGAAACGATTGGCCGTAACTGTTAAAATCGGATGTATTGCTGTATAACTGACTTTTCACTGGATGTTCTCTGTTAACTCTCGGATCATTCGCACTTGTAAAGTATGGAACACTGTCCAATTCACTTTGTTGTATTTCTTTGAATGATTTGCCGTAACTGTTAAAATCGGATGTATTGCTGTATAACTGACTTTTCACTGGATGTTCTCTGTTAACTCTCGGATCATTCGAACTTGTAAAGTATGGTACACTGTTCAGTTCACTTTGTTGTATTTCTCTGAATGATTTGCCGTAACTTTTAAAATCGGATGCTTCGCTGTCTTCTTTACTTTTCAACAAAGACGTGTGTTGTTCTGTTCTTAGTCTTGCATCGTTCGAATTTGCTAAATGTGATCCATTGTTCAATTCACTCAAATTTATTTCTTTAAATGATTTGCCGTAACTTTGGAACGAAGCCTTATTTGGTGACCCATAGTTGTGTGGGGTCTGTGAAGTGCAACCGTTGCTATTGGTTACTTTGGAGGCGTTGGTTTCTCTGGTAACTGGTTCTTCGTCTAATTCGCTCAGTCTAACTTCTTTAAACGAGGTACCGTAACTTTCTGTATCGTTTGTAATTGTGTGAGCGTTTGGTAATCGTGACTCAGTCAAGTATTGAGCACCCTGGAGTGATGTTGCTTTGTCTTTTGAATTGTTTCCCATTATGCTTTCTGGATAGTAATAACAAAGAAAATTATTGTAAAAAATATATGTTACCATTCCCAGCATACAAATAGGAAAAAATGGATGAATACTAGTAATTCTATACCTCGCCAATATAAAAAAAAAACATAAAAGGAACTCAAAATGTTGCACTCGTCGATTTTAAGCGTATACAGTAATTAGGAGAAATAGTTAAACTTATCTGTGATACAAAGTCGTGCGGGATAAATTTAGTGTTACATGATGTACAATGTAATCGCAGGGAATAGGAAGTATAAAATCAAAACATAAGATCATTTTTATGATTAATTTTCGTCCTATCCAGTCCCGTTCAAGCATGAAAATGATATTAAATTTATAGGTCTGATAAAATCTCTATTTCTTGGGGGGGGGGGGTATTTAAATGTCTTTTGAAAATGTTGTGTAAAGGCGAAATATCCATTCAGAGTGGTGTTTTTACGGTGGTTCTTTGGACCATTTTTGCATTTTAGTCTCTATAGTAGATAAACAAAAACAACAAACGTACTATGCAGCATTAATTCTGAATATTGTCATTAACAGGGATCCATACTGGGAACTATCGAGTACTAACGATTTTCTTCCAATGAAAACAAGTTTTGAGTAATAGGTTCAACAGAGTTCAATTTTATAAAATAATTCGATTAAAGAATGAGGTTCTGTGACAGCATGGGGGTTTGTGGGCCTTCACAACCAGCAGATATGATTAAAAAACGCATGCGCAGTAAGAAAAATGAATGTGTAGACCTACCTGATATAAATTTTCTAAGTCGTTCGTCATTCTGAGACATAATCATAGTTAAAGCATTCATTGATTGTAAATCTGCATTTTCCATTAGTCGTACAATACATTGCCTCAATAATTCATTTTCATCAGACAGTCGCTGGTTTACATTTAGCAAACCCGGTAGTTTATTGCCTGGCTCGGCTGTACCAGATCGCCCTTGTGCATTCGCATCGCCACATTTACACGCGTCTACATCTCGGAGATGTCCGGAATTGACCGAGTCTTTTGTCGCCGAACGGAATGTATCTGGTGGTAGACTGGAAACATCTCGAAATGTCGACATGATGCTTTTATATCAACATTTTAATGCACATTATTAGGACGCTTCCTCCTGAGCGCCATCATTGCCGTTGCTACGACGCATGAATATTTGCTGTCTTGGTGACAACGTTACATTATGACGTTGTTCGGCGTTTAATACGACGTGACGTTAACTGACTTGTCATGTGATGTATTCCATCCATTAGTCGCCCGCTCCTACTGTTTGTCCTCTTTGATTCTCGTTAGTTATCCCTTATGGTCAACCAGGCCCCTTTGCTCCCTTGTTTGAGGAACATAAACCATCGTAAACTCTTTCAGAAAAATCGAATATTAATAATATTCAATTGTAATTCATCGAAAGACCATTTTCAGCTTTGCTAACAATTCGCTATAAATTGACGAGTTTTACATGAATGTCTATTTCCTAAGCTTTTTATGGATGTATTTTTTGTGAGAAAATGGCCGCAACAATTTGGACATTACTGATATTTTAACAAACGTAGCCTACCGAGTTTATTTTTTGCCAACTTTGCATTACCAGAATCACTTTAACTCGTCATAAAACTTGAAAAAACAAATTTATATAATCAGAATAAGGGCAATTTTATTAGCTTTCTTTCGATGCATATATTGTGCATCCTCGGTACCCAGGCTATTCATAACATATATCATATATACTATGAATAGCCTGGGTACCGAGGATGATATAGGCCTATTGTGAAAATTTCTGAAATTTAGATTATGGGTATTATGGGTATTTTAGTGAACACGTGTCGACTTTTACGCGGCTTTAAATCATTAAGCGAGCGTTAGATATAGATTTCTACTCGACGACATCATTTTGGAGCCATTATTGATTTATCGCATCCGTTGCCTATCCTTGTATATATTGTCCTAGTTTAGAGCACCATGCTCGTAGAAATAGAACTAGCTCAATATCCACCAGATTAGTACAATATTATCTGTTTGCCCTCTGGCATTTTATTTGGCGTAAAATATTCATCTAGAATCTAGATCTATGTCTTTTTCTATTTTATTTATATTCAAGGCAGTTATAGAGATAATTTAATCGTAGACTAGCGATAAGATTTTATTTTGCAGAATGAAACACAACAACAACAACATCTAAGATTTTTCACGACCAAGTTATTCTTACTGTGACAGCAGACGTTTCAAGATGGCGGCGCACTAACGGAAAAACTTTGACAGAATACTATTTTCACAAAACTTGTTGTTAAGACTCCACTCTAACTAAAATCTTACAATGGGTACCCGTAGTTTGACGGAAGTTTTCATTCTTATGAGAAATAATGCTCTCCAGAGCAGAAACATTTTCTCTGATCAAGTGAGTTGTGGTTTGTAACATGGGCATTGATCTGTCAGAAATTCGATAAACATAAGTTTGCAATGTTATGCAGTAATGTTGGATCTGTTGCGATGTCACATATTGCAATGCTTATTATAAATGTTAAGTTAAATTTTAGATATGAATGACAATATTGAAAACATTTCATTATTAGACTTGAGAGTAAATTCAGTAAACAAAGAAATCTTGTGACTTTTGAACTTGGATGCAAAGCCATGCTTTAGTAAATCCGAATTAGAGAGCCATTTCTGAATTAGTTATTATGGTGCATACTGTTCTTTAAATGCATTGTCAGTGTTGACATTTGTTGAACAGAAAATCCACCAACTTTTCTGGGCCAATTTTCATTTTAGCATATAATCCATATCTTTGTTTTCCATGCCGTAATCCATGCCATGAAAGGTTCATGTTTGTTTACAAAACAGCCCTTTTAACCAAAACAACTCTTCAATTATTCTGAATAAATAATTCATTTGTTTGTTTTCAAAGTCATGAAACTTGAAAAATTGACCAACCCGAAGTGAGAGGATTATTCGAACGTCAAAGTAGAACCACATGTCGGAAAAATACTACTTCCATATTTTTTAATAAATAGTTTGTTTAGGGGCAAATTTTGTGGATATGTAGTTATAACAATAATATTTCATTCCAGGCCTAGTACAGAATAATGCTTCTCTCCTACTTGAATTTGGAACTGTTTGCCTTCAAAATTGACACTAAAGAGGATATGAACTAGCTTTAAACGATAAATCTAAGTTTGAACTAACTTATATACATGTTTTTGTGACCCAGAAGCTGTAGGGGGCACTTAGATTTACCGTTGTCCATCTGTCATAGAGATTAAGTCTGTCATGTCCATCATCACAAAACTTGGGTCGTTCATATTTCAAGTTTTTTACCTCGAGTATCAAAACTTCGTAGAAATATTAGTCATCACATTAAATTGTGTGCCAGGATTTTTCATTGCATTTATTTAGTAAGAGCAGACCTACACCCCTTGATTGAGTAACTAGGGGGCACCTGTGTCCTGTGGACACATTTCTAGTTTATTTCGAAGATTTTGCTGAATGGTGTACTGTGTACTATTCATTTAACAGTTGTGATTACTTTGACTTTGTGTTTACTTTTGAATTATTTATTCTAATCAATCATAGTATCATCATAAATCTTAGGACGTGCATACATTATGTGATCTGAAACATTTGTTGTAAATTGGTAATGTTTACTGGCATAATAAAAATATGTCTACATTATGGTTGTGATACATTTTTCAGGTGTCAGATGACAGAATGGGTTTGATGTCAAGTGTCAACTTAGATTTGGAGTCTGGTACAGTTAACACAAGATCCAATAGACTTCCTCCAGAATGGTACATGTGCCTCTTATTATTGCTTTAGTATGCCTAAAAATAAATATTGAGTGCAATTTTTCATATTTTCAAGCCGTTAATAATATCTACGACAAATTATCGAAAAATTGAAATCAGAATGTAATATGTAAAGCTGAATTCAGTCATGGCGAATGACTTCCAAGACTTGTCAGTCATTTGGTCTGACAACCTTGGAAAACTTGTCGGACCGAATGCAAACTTGTCGGTCCGAAAACATGTTGTTAAAAATTACGGGCCGAAAATTACCGCTCATTTCAAAGTGAAAGTAAACAAATCAAACTCAAATGTGCAAATAATTGGCGTATTTCGTTAAATAACAGTTAAAAATTATTATTTACTTTCACATTCACTCCTGAAATGCCTTTTTGACGACATAATCAAAGTTCAAATGTCCGAAAGACAAGCGAATGTACAGACAATTGGTGCGTGTAAGAAGACCACATTGTGTAAACCGCAATGGATGTTGTAAAACCTGTACCGTTCCGTATCGGACATACGGACCGACGCACAGGCATTCTGTATCGGACCTGGTCGGTTTTTATCGGTCAGGTCCGACTGACCGATGGGTATTCGCCATGACTGTGAATTCGAAGGGACTCCATTTCATCCCCTCCCTGACTTAAATCTATGTCAAAGTTACTTAATAACATAGGAAAGTCTCTTGCTTCACAGAACAATATCTTGGGTATATTCGGTGGGAAATACGCTACTGGCATACAATTTTGTTGCTTGTTTTATAGGGTTGACGGTGTCGAAGAAATCCAGTATGAAATGACAAGAATAAAATCAAAGAGTATGTATGACATGCATTGAATTCCGTTAACATGTGCTATGTTGCATCATTTCTTTTACATATATCTCACAAAAAACGAAACTTTTCCTTTGTGATACCAATGGCCTGAAAAGTTAAATTACCATACACTCACTTTTAGAAATTTAAAGAAATATCTGAAAATAAAACCTCCAGTCCAGTTTTAATTTTACATCTGATTGTTGATTTATAAATAAATCCAGATGCAAATTCCTGTACATTTAAATGTACTCCATCGGCCACATTGTAGTTAAGTGTATTAACATAAATGACTTGATATGTTGTTAAATGAACTGTTTATTATGAACATTTTATTTTAGTGAAAGAATTGTCAGGCTTACATGACAAACATTTAACTCGTCCTGCCTTTGATGACAGTGTTGATGAAGAGCATGCTATAGAAATACAGACACAAGAAATTACACAAGTTAGTATTTGGTTTATCGTTTATGAATTTTATACAATAACATCATAAAAATTTGAAGTCCTGTGTCGGGGCGTATCGAGGATTTGGACTTGGGGGTGGGAGCGTGACTTTTTGGTCATTTTTTTGTTTTGCTGTAGCCTTATAGAATACCATTGACCGTGTTTTAGTCTTTGTTTATAAACATCATCATGATAGAATGTAATGCAACAATAGGTCAGAATCGCTTATTTGAAAATCGCATAATTATATATCGTCATGATAGAACGTAATGCAACAATAGGTCAGAATCGCTTATTTGAAAATCGCATAGTTAAATATCTGTGTATATTTTTGTATAAAATTTATACTCGGACATACAGGAATTTTAGGGAGGCACACGCTGAGTGCACCTCCCCCTTGGATCACAAACTTATCCTGTATAAAACATACGCATGTTACTGTTGTACAAACTTACTGTCAGTTTTTAAAGAATGTTAATGTAGCATGATACTGTGTTCAATATAGTCATGTGCAACATGTGTGATAAGTTTGTTTGCTTTTATATAGTGAGTTTGATTGAAAAAGTTGAAGCCATTTGCAAATAGTCACAAAATGACCTAATGAAACTCTTGTTCCATCAACATTACATTTTATATTTATGAAATTTTCAGATGTTTGCACATTGCCAAAGACTGATACAACAGATTACCGCTCGAAGTAGAAAAGGGACAGAACAGGAACTAAGATTATCACAGAACATGGTTATGTCCCTTGTTCGATCCATACAAGAAATGTCAAATAACTTCCGCAAAAGTCAATCAACATATTTAAAAAGTGAGTTGTATTGTAATTTTCTTCAGAGATTCTGCACATATGTCCATTGTGCATATTTCTGGACTGATAATAGCATGCATGAGACTGAGTAATGGATATATTTGTTCTGTATATCTGTACCTCATGTTTGTATCACATTAATTAAGAGACAGTAATGTTAAAGAAAGTAATTCAGTTCTAAAGCATGGAAGGAACCTGTTTTATCATTTTAATCAAATGGAACAATGTCGCTCAAATGTTTAGGAATAAATTGACTTTGATGTTACAAAATGATGCTGAGACGAAAGTTTTGATTATATACAATTTAGATGTCGAGAATATGATGACAGAACAATCTGAAGCCAAAACCCTCGAGTAAGTCTTATGATTGTTTCAATAATCTTTGAAAATGGAAAGACACAATTTTCTTGCACATGCAGTAAAACCTCAATAATTAGACCACCCTTGGGACCCTTGAAAACTGGTCTTAAAATTGAGGTTGAATAAAGAGTGGAACAGTCAAAATGGACATGAAAAGTGTGGTCTTAATATTGAGGTGGTCTTTAATGAGGTTTTTACATTGATTACAATCTTTTACAGAAATTCGAAGTCGACAGGAGCGATCTCAATTTTTTGATGCCAATATAGGTCCAGACTCAGGGATGTTACCTGAAGACGACATGTATGCTAGCTATGATAAAGTAAGTTATTATCACATCTAACAATAATGAAGCATTCAGTTTTAACAACTACTTAAGTTTCCTTTTTGTCATGATTGGTAAATGTTTTTCTGACACCATCAGTTGGTGATTTTTGACAAAGAAAGCATTGCATAAGTTCCCTAAGTTTGTATGTAATTAAAATGCATTATAAATAAGCTTTTGATTCGGCAGTAGAACTTGCTTTCAATTATTAAGATATAGTATGAGAACTCGCTATAAAAATCGCAGACTTACGTCTTCAACATTTACTGTTTAAAAAAGCTATGCTTGTAAATGCGATCAGCATGAAAATTCTAATTATGTCTGAAACATGCTTTTTCATTGGTTGTTACTGTAAATAAGACTCTGTCTGTTCAATGTGTTTCAGGGATTTTCATCTGAACAAATGCAGCTGGTGGATGATAATACGGAAGTTGTAAACAAAAGGGACAAAGAAATAGCCAACATAGTGCGATCAATACAAGATCTGAATGATATATTTAAAGACCTTTCACAAATGGTTGTAGATCAGGTAAGAAAACAACATGAACTACCTAAATCACGTCTGGGATTTTCCAAATTTGTCTGTGAATCTGTCTTTTAGTTCGTTCAGACTGGACTGTAAGTCAGACCTTTTGCCTATCGTATATTTGGACTTATCCATAATTCTGATATTTAGACCATATGACTTGTACAAGTCAGAAAAATCAAGAATTTTTAATTAACTGAAAGAAGACAATGTTTTGAATGTGTTGAATACATTACAGTTAATGTCTCAAGATGCAAGGACAAATGAGTGCCGCTGTAAGATTACCAGCCTCTTCTTTAAGTGACGTAATTTCCAGAAAATGTCAAATGTGACGTCATTATGTACTGACAGTGAGCAATATTTATCCATAATATGTCAGTGTGAAAACAAAGTGACAATATGGAGTAAATATTGTATCCTGCTTGCAAATAGTGACATCACATGTTGCATTTTATTGAAATGACGTCACTTACAGAAAAGGTTGTAAATCCCATAGCAGCGCTAAAATATTTTGCTCTCTTTCGAGGTTGAACAAATAAGAAAATACGAAAATTGAATCGTCTAGGTTCTGAGATTGGATAATATAACTAAACATTAAGATAATTAAGAATAACACATTATGGAAGGTGTATGGTGTATTATGTACTTACTGCTAGATAAGTTGAGAGGATTCATCTTAATGATAATTTAAGGGGAAGTAAATCTTGTATGCTTGAATATATTGTAAGGGAGATCATTTAACTCTCCTGTTGGAGATTATTTAAGTGTGTAAGTGTGTCTTCTGCAATAAACTATTAAACAATATTTGACTTTAACACTATCTGTATAGTTATTTAATTATTGTGTGCATTTTCAGGGTACAATTTTGGATAGAATAGACTATAATATTGAACATGCATCAGTGCAAGTGGAAAAGGGACTACAACAATTACAGAAAGCTGAAAAATACCAAAAGAAAAACAAGAAAATGTACATTATATTAATTTTAGCATTGTTAATTATTATTCTTATTGTTATACTATTTGCATCAAAAAGCTAGTATACATTTATATCTGTAATGATTTTTATGCATTTTATTTGCTGTTGTGTTTGTTTATATACAAATGGACATCTATTTATTTTTGTAAAATTTGACAAATCCTTCAGTTTTTGTTGTGCGTCAAGTTCTTGCATTTCTGGAACAATAAAAGACACATTTATCTCTTATTTACCGACCTTCCCTCGGTCATTATTTCATACACTTGAGTGTGCTAATTATTTATTAATTTTATATATTGAGTGTACCTTACTAATTGTACATTAGTTACTGCGTGTTGGGCAATCTTTTTATACTGGTAATATTTCTTTATTGATAGTATACAATTGGGATTATTGTATTATGCTGTATTTAGTAAAAATTTTGTAAATTGAGCTTGTGTCTGGACCACAGGAGATTGTCATGAGTTCTTTCCCTTTATCCCATTTAGAGTTCACTGCCTTTGCATGTATATTACATATTCTGTAAAAAGGGCAAAGGGAGAGAACTCTAGATGGGATAAGGGAAGGAACTTGTGACAATTCCATGTGGTCTGGACCAGTTAAAGTTCATGTTTTCACTGGTTTAAAAAAAAACAAATGCAACCTATTCGGAAACTACCCAGTTTTCTGAAGATTCGTTCAGTCTCTCAATGTGTGATATTGGAATTAAAGGAAAGTTGAAAAATGTAAAAACACTAGATTATTCAAAAACTGATATTTGTTATGCATGTACTCTTCCAGTTCCATAGTTACCAATATGTGGGAAAGTCATTATAATTATTATGTAAATCAATGGGACCAAATGATTTGTGACTGACAAATACTTTGGTCATTTCATTTGGATATTTCTGAAATTGACATTGAAATTTATGTAAATAATACTGTGATATAAAAAAGATTATAGTAAAAGTTTGATTTATCCTGAGTGCTCTTATTGCAATTTCAAGACATTTTTTGTCTGTCTATTTTTTTTAATGCTACATGATATTGTTTTCTTTTCTGATGTCTAATGGAAGTTTCAAACCACCCCAATTACATTACATTCATAAAAGACTTTGTTAATTTGATATTGACATATTTCTGAACTGAAAGTAGCCAATTCTAAATAAAAGTAGGGATTTTATGCGACTTTAATTAGAAATTAAGATTTTCTAATTGAGTGCTGCTATGGGATACACAACCGCTTTCTGTAAGTGACGGCATTTCACGAAAACGCAACATGTGATGTCACCATTTGCAAGAAGGAAACAATATTTACTCCATATGGTCACTTCTTTTCATATTTCCATATGGGGCAAATATTGCTTACTGTCAGTACATGGTGATGTCACATGTGACGTTTTCTTGAAATGATGTCACTTAAAGAAGACATTGGAAATCGTACAGCGGCGCTCAATTTATCTATTATATTACAAGAGGGAATGACGTAAGCTATCGTTAAACGTACTTCAAAAACTTGTTCCATCCATGTTTCATGTCAGATAGTATCACATCCTATAGCTTTTGCCCAGAATTCTTCAGTGACAACAGTGTCTTTTTGGCAGTTGTATTTACATTATACAGTAAAACCTCACTTAAAGACCACCTTAATAATAAGACCACCTCTATAATAAGACCACAATTTTCAAGTCCATTTTCATTGCTATGCTCTTTATTCAACCTTGATATCAAGACCAACTCAATAAGACCAGTTTTCAAGGGTCCCAACGGTGGCCTTATTATTAAGGTTTTACTGTATTATATTTTATGGACATCAAACTAAGGCATGCATGTGTACTTCAAAAGAGAATGTCATGGTCTTTAGAAACATCCGTAAGTGATTTTTGATAAGCAATGATTTATAAATGTATAAAGGGGATTAGTGTCGTGCGATGTTGGTATGATACTTGCTTTCCTATTTACTGGATCATTTTCTGAGTGCAGAGTAAATCTATTGTATCTGTCAAATGAAATAGCAACTCTATTTCACACAGTAGACTTGTACCAACCTCGCAAGTCGAGACCATTTCCTGTAAACATTTGTTGTGTCTGTGGGTTTATGTAGAGATATATTAGAATAAATAATTGTACAATATTATTGGGATGTGCAATAAATATTCACTAATATCGGGACAATAATATTAGGTTGTATATCAGTGGTTTGACAGTGTACCTTGGATGCGCTTTAAAGTTTGAAATACCACAGATGACAGAAATTTGAAACAAACAGTGTGATGATATTTCTATTTTCTCAGTGGTGCATTCCATTAGGACAAGCAAACATTGGTATTTAAGACGTGTTATTGTTTGCTTTGTGTAGACTCGTTTCTTGACATTTCAAATGAGTTTTAAAAATTAGTTATGCCTACATACTCTTTATTACCCAAACATTTGAAGATGAAACGTAATTATGTCATATTGACGTTTATGTGTTCATTAGCTCCTGCATTTATTGTTGGGAGTCATTAAAATCGCGCAGCTTGTTAGACTGTTACATATTGAAACATTCCATTTTGGTAGACAAAAATAAGATACAGACGGTATCAAGTTATGTTACCAATGTGAAATGAACAGTGTAAATAAAACTGAAGTTTTCATTACATACAGTTTCTTGCTGAATTTTTCATTTTGTACAATACTAATACTAATCCCATTTCAAAATTTAGGTTCATATAATGATAAATTCTGCCATGTAAAATTTGCTTGATTTGCAATATATCTGTGTGTCTCCACTAATCGATCTGCAGTTTAAAGATACTGATTTTGTTATTACATTTATTTATCAAAGTACTAACTGCAGACTTAAGCTTCTGAATCTAAATAAATCTTCTGCAAATTACATTTCTGAGCTTGCTTTACTTTGTTATATACCGCACACCATTAATAACGCAACAAAAGATTTTCCGCGTCAGCACGGTGACATTATAAAAAAATAAGTATATTTTAATTCTCCAACATAATTTCCTAAACTTAATATATTATGAAATATGAGTACTAGGGCAATAGCTTGATTTCATTTTGATGAATGATTTACACATTTGTAACAATAAAACGCATTTAACATTTACAACAAAATGAAGGCTAAGTGAAATAGTTGCGTTTTTAATGGCGTTGAGTATATTTTAAGCGAATTTTTCAATATGTTTGCTCAAACAACAGAATGTTAACAAATAGGTTTGTGGACATGTGAGGATTCTAATGTCACCAAATTTGTACATGCATATGTATCGCAGTATTATTGAATTTTCTCTTACTTACTACACATATGAAATGCTTTCTCTGGAAGCAGAAATAAATAAAAGATGAACAATTTTCTTTGTGTTTTTATTTTAAAAAATAAATATATTAGATTACACTTGCATAACCCCATGTACATCATTTAAATCCACACATTACAATTAATGTCTACCAACAATGTCTTGTAACTCAATTTTACCCCAAATCACAGTCCCTACAAATAGACGAAAATATAAGGAAAAAAAACATTTTTCCCAAACAACCCAAAATTTATCATGTTACAAGAAGCCAACATTTATATGCAGTAAATAATTTTCTCACTGTTATTCAATTCCAAATGGGAGACTATGGACCCCTTTTCTTGTCATTTAAAAGTCTCAAACACATTCTGGTCGTATCCAAGTCTTGTTTGCATCATATAAGATTTAACCATGCCTACATCAATCTGTCTTCTTCATTACATTTTCAGAAAAAACTAACGACATCGTGTGCAAGTGTTAAAAAAAACAATATTTATATGCAATGAACTGATAAGTATCTTTCACCGAACAGTAATAACTGAACTGTTAAGTATCTTTCACCAAACAGTAATAACTGAACTGTTAAGTATCCTTCACCAAACAGTAATAACTGAACTGTTAAGTATCTTTCACCAAACAGTAATAACTGAACTGTTAAGTATCTTTCACCAAACAGTAATAACTGAACTGTTAAGTATCTTTCACCAAACAGTAATAACTGAACTGTTAAGTATCTTTCACCAAACAGTAATAACTGAACTGTTAAGTATCTTTCACCGAACAGTAATAACTGAACTGTTAAGTATCTTTCACCGAACAGTAATACAAGACACTGGAAATTTGACTGTAATGACAAAGAGTTCATTCTGTCCATCATACTGGATCCTTGCGTTTTGTCTGCCTAGATTCCTGTCTACTTCTGTCGACAGCAATAACCTGTATGTGGAAAGAGAACGGATGAAAGTAACAGCAAATGCAAAAAATTACTTACATACAGCATCCTAACTGAATCAAAATACATAGTTCCCGCATCTACAATATTTACCTCCCTTGTTCTTAACTGTCGGCCATTTTGATAGGCAAAACTGATAAGCCCATAAGGAGTAATTTCCAAATACTGTATGTGATATTTGAGAAAATATCAAGACCAATATCTACAACTTACTGAGCCAATTGCCCACATGAGCATAAAGAATTGCATTATATTCCCCATAAACTATAAGGAAATTTGCCTATAAAAATGGCCGACAATTCAGAACAAGGGAGGTAAAATTGTAGATGTGAGAAATATGTATCAACTGATGAATTAGCTTGTTTTTAGTTTAAGAGTCATTGTATGCAAACAAGAACATGATTAAGTTCAAAATTTATTGTAGTATTATTAGTTACATAGTCAGTAGAAATCATACTTGGTGAGGTCTTCAGGTGATCGCGATCGACCATTCGGTTATTTCGCTACTAAATTGTCAAGGTGGGGTAAAGTCATTTATGTAAGTGCTTTCGGCATGATTTGATACTTAAGACTGTGTAAGAATGAGTCATCAAATGTTTATGACACAGGACTGCATGCAAAGTAAATCTTCATAGTTTCACTGCATTTCTCAAATTCTTGCAAAAGAATGTGTGTCTATGGGCTATTTAAATCAACATACATTTTAAAAAAAACTTGTAAACTCATGGTCCATAGCAAACAACCTTAATAGTAAATTGATGTCTGAAAGGCCACCTTTACAATTTAAACTTCCACAGAAACCAGAGATTCCATTAGAAAATCAATGAACGCATGTTCATTTAGGAGTGCAACCATGTTACCTGTTTCACTTGATCTTCCGCTATTTGCTTCATTTCATCTTTCAAGTTTCGTGAGTTTGGTAAATCCTAAAAATATATTATGTTCTAATTCTAGTGAGATTCTCACAATGAGTATAGAATGTACATAAGGTGTCTGACATGAAAATGTTGTAAAATACAACACAAAAGACAGTTACTAAAGTAGTAAGTTATAAATGAAATGTATATTAAAGTTGATCATTGGATAGCAAATTCTAAATCAATTTCAGCATTAAATCACCAAAGGTATAATATGGACACCACACTGTAAAAGCTTAGTTAACATTTGTCTGGTAAATATCTGTCACAAATATAAACATTTTATGAAAATGATGCAGAAATGCATCAGATTGGTTATGTTTGTTGTTAGATCATTGTAAGATCAAAGGAGTTGTCACAAATAAAGGAGCCACCACAGGGGTCAATAAGGGGCCAGGAGCTGGTAAAATTACTCAGTAACGTAAGCATCAATCAGCTACTTTTCTTGTACGAATGATCATAATTAAGGGGAGTACCCCCCCCCCGACCATCGCCTGCTTTTGGCGATTTCCCTGTTACTTCAAGAATTAGTGACCCCCTGTCCCCTAAATTGCTGAACAGATTTGAATTCAAAACAAACACATGAGGCCATACTCCCAACATCAAGAATATCAGTCAAACCGACGGATGCTCCCTGAAGTATGACATTGGGGAAAGGACCGCAAGTATGTCAAAAAATCATTGAACCGTAACATGCTGACAATATGCACTGTATCTCCTCTTCATAGTGAAGCCTCCCATTATCATTAAATTCAGGTCGGTGGTTGCATGGACACAAAAGTGGGACGGATGAACCAACGGTGGTTGCATGGACACGAAAGTGGGACGGACGAACCAACAGACGGCATAATAAATCAATACATAATTATAACAATCATGTATAAGAGCGTCAACATCACTTATACTTACCATGACAAACAGTTTGGTGACTTTAAACAATCTTGTTGAGCAAGATTTGTATATTGGATCAGTTTTACTCACACCATTAGTTACTAACACATTGTCCACAATATCCTGAAGTCTCTGACAATATAACAGAACATAAATCAGAATAATATTTATCGTAGACATGAGGAGTATCACACTGTTCATTATCCCCCATGCCCTGAATAAAGCCAGTATACAGTGGAGTCTCATTGTCTCGAACTTGTCGGAGCTGACAAAATTAGTTTGAGTGAAGTGTAATTCTTGTCAACCGAAGTTGTGTCCAATATATGAGTTTTTAATATGCAGTATGTACACAAGCATACATATAAATGTACATGATAATGACATCAAGATAATTGCGAAAATTTGAATGTATAAACATTAAAAACACTCTAAGTTTTATTTTGGTATATTCTAATTGCATATGTTTGTTCATGGTATAATTTGTGTACATTTGACAATTGAATCTTTACTGGAAGTCTGATTCACAGACAGCTTGTAGTTATGATAATGAATACTGAATGAAATGTTATACCGCATCAAATACTGCATTATTTCATCAAAATTGATTAACTTTATATTACTTTTACTATTAACATGTTCATGAAAATTCTAACCAATAACCAGATAGGCCAACTATTCAAAATACATCTTCACTATAACAATGATATGAGAGTACATACTTAACTCCATTAAAATTGCAACTATTTGAACTAGGCGTCATTTTGTAGTACCCACTGCCAGAAGCGTATTACAGTTTTCTATGCGTTAATTCTTGTTCTAAACTTCATTAAACTCTTGACCAATTATTGATCATTTCATTATTGATTAATTTTAGTAAATAATGTTTGAGAAATAAAGAATATTGTTGCCTTGGTAATGACACAATTTTGGTTGTGTTTTTAATGGCGTCAAGTATATTTTCCAAATAATGAGAAGGTATGTTGTATACGTAAATACCCTTTTATGTCTGTCAGATCTTGATTCCTTCCTAAGCCCTTCACTATTTGGTGACGTGAATGAAGTATTACCTCCTGTTGATTCACGACGTGATTTGTCAGCCTGACGAGACGATGAAGTATTCGACTTGTCGAGACCAATATCTGAGCTTCTACGTTGTGATAACACTTCCTGCTGCAAAAAGAATAATTTGCGCATCAATACTGCACAAGTGTATGTCTTAAACAAAGTGTCATAATCAAATATGTTAATATTTATATTCGACAAAATCTGAAAAATCTACAGAATAAAGTAAGAATAAAGTATAAGAATGAAACTCCATATTTCCAATGAATGTGTGTAACATCAATGATATATTTATATATATATTATCAAGAAGCTTTGAAAAAGATGAAGATTACTTTAATCCACTTAAGAATGTGACTTTGTTACTACGCTGTTTATTGTTGAGACATCACACCCTTCATATACACTTATCAATGTTTTGCCCCAGGGGAGAGCGGACGGAATACACAGGACTTTATGTAGAATTTCAAATAAGACATGTATGACCATGACGTAAAATGATTCATCCCACTTCTGTGATGGATAGTTAAGAATTAACAATTTGTGCATCTCAGCAGCGTTATCAATCGGCCTGCCTCCGAAACTAACATTTGTATGTGTAAATGATCTGACACAAAAAATAAGATAATTTGTTTCGGTACAAATTTATAAAAACTTCTACAGAAAATTATTGCTGTGTCAAAAAGCATTTTCAATTTATTGCATGTGACACGAATATGAAATACATTAACTGCAATGGGAATTGTCGAAGTGTACAGGAAGTTTTGGAGGGCAGTGTATACAGATACATACTTGTGACAATGACGATCTAGACTGTCTTTGAGGAGCAATACCGTGTGGGGTTGAGAATCTTCTGTGAGAGCTTTTCTCATTCACTGTTGGTAATGGCAACTGTAACTCAGACAGTCGGTCACCTCGGTTACTGGATACACAAGATAAAGAGTAAGTAAATAATGTTTGTAATATGTATAACGATATATGAAGATCCCCATAAAATTCATACATGATGATTAGATGGAAGAACATATTCAATCCATTAATTCAGGGCAAATTTGTAAAGCTGGTTAAGAGAAGGTAATAGAGAAGCTTGTTGAAAAATACCAACATTTTTTTTCTTGATTTATATATTTCTTATTACATGTATTTGACCTTGAAATAAGGCATGCTTAGATAGACCAGTAACAATAACAATTGGATTATGATCAAAGCATTGAAAAAGTTAAGATAAGTTATGTACAGACATAAAATTTACTGTTATGCGAATCTTAACCTTGAAAGTCAAGCAAATTAAAATGCAGCATAGTTATGAGTCCAGTAATTAAATGTTTTTCACTCAAAGCCAAATACCTATGTCAACAACAATAAAAAAATACCTCAGCTTTTTCTGCTCCACATGGGATGATTGTGAATTTTCATCAAAGACAGATCTCCGAGCCTTTTTCCTGGGAGACCGTCGTAGTTCAATGCTGTCATTAACTGGACGTTTTTTGGCTGCTCTTGGAAATGTCACCACTGACGACAGACATGAACTGTATGTTTCATTTTTCACATGTTTGTCTCGGATTTTGTTCAAATGTGAGTTGACTTTCTCCGACTTCTTGTCTATATTGTAGCTATAAATAAAAGCAATTCCATACAATAGCCAAGGTGACAATTACAGGCAGGAGAATGCAAATTTCAAAATCAGCTGAAAATTCAGCAAGGGGTCCAGGGGGCCGCTGAAGCTCCAGGCTTTTAAGCAACTAAGATGGCTTAAATTATCTTAAAAACGACCCTTGTGAGCGTTAAATCCGTGGATTTCTGCGTAAAATTCTCATGCCTGCAATAAACAGTACGAAATTGAGTCTGTGGACACATTTAACAATTTGGATACTAACTGGAAGAGATCTGCTATGAAGTAAGTCTTTGTTACCTGAATATACATGTACATGAATTAAATAGCACCACTTAATGGGACAATGGAATTATTGAATTTCATATGTTTATCAGTATATTCATGATCACAAAATTAAGTTATTTATACACAAGATAGAACCAAAGAAATAAGGTTGATCTAAATAATGACATAATGACAGGGGTTACTAGGGGCCGAATCTCAAGGGTCAGTTTGATCCTTTTTGACTGGATTTTACAATTTTATAGCCAGATTACCTATAAGATAGAGAAAAATTTACCCTTCAGCCAGTATCTTTAGATTCAAAATGTGGCTTTTTTGAAATTCCAGGGATTAACTCCAGAGTCAAAAGGAACCCCTGACTTAGTAACTTACTATATATCATGTGAGGCTATTTCTTTACTTTCAGGCCATGCAGTGAGATGGGAGTCAACTGTATCCGGTGTAGAAAACTTACTCTTGGTCCGACTTGGATGCTGAAATCCATGTAAGTTGAGGTAAGTTATACTATTATGCATGTCTTAAATATAAAACAATACTATACAATAAAGAGTTATACTCATGAAAGAAAAGGTCACAACAAGAAAGTAAGAGGCCTATACATTTGAAATAAATGTTGAATTATAAACAAATGACTTTGTCTCTGACAAAATAATTTTACTATTATGTTTTGCCTCAAATGCAAGACATCTAAACATTAATTTCCCAGACAAGGAAGCATTCAACATTGATATATTGAAGCAGTATTTCATGGATAACAAAATAAGACATTACACAACAGACATACCCTACGTCTAACAGGAGACAATGTCACAGAAGAAGCTGTTCCGTCAGGATTGAAAAACTTCAGGAAACTTTGTATATCAATACTTGTAGAGGCTGAAATATGTGAAAATATATCATCAGAGAAATCAAACACACATATTTACCCAACAAAGATATTTTTACGAGGGTTGTTCAAAATGTGTTAAAAAAATAGCCCATTTCAATTCGAAGTGCTTAGAAGATATATCAAGACCTGATATTTATTTCGGATGATACAATGTATCCAGGGTGTGGAATAAACCAGGTTCGACGGAACATTATATTTTGTAAACTCAGACAATTTTTCTATTTAAATTAGCTACCAAAGTTAAATTCGCACTGAAACAAAATGTACATACATGTGCTTGTATATATAACTTGTATATTGATAATATCTTAACTTAAAATTCACGAGCACATTAAAATTTTCAAAATACAGGACATCTTAACAGTCGCAAATAGGAAGTGATATACAGTAGGACAAGATACTTACTTTCACAAGGTTGTAATGGTGACGACATCGGCATGCTCTCTGATGACTGAAGTCTAGATAAGCATCTTTTCTGTGATTCCATATGTTGTAGGACCAATCTCTCTGTCCAATCATTTGTGTTCTCCGATATCTCTGTTGAAACAGGATAATAAAACATTAGCAAGTTTAATATAACACGAAGGTGAAAAAACCCACAACATTATTAACATATACGTTATATTGACATTCATTACAACAGAATATTTATTTAAAGACACAAATTCGGTGGGAACGAATCTGCTTAATCGGTAATTGATCAAATTCAATATAACAACATAATTCCAAGGACCAAACATGGTCGTTATAATGAGAGTTGACTGTATTAGCTCTGCTATAAAGTGTAATACAAAAACGATACATTACTCAATGATATGAAGAGTTTCAAACCATAGATAATTTGGGCCATCCATTTTTGTATTATCATAGGTTTAAGACATATAAATGGACCTGAATTTGAACCAAAGAAGAAAAATGGACTTCAATTTCCATAAGGCCTTTTGGTAGGCAATTTTAGACAGCAAAAACCAACTTTAACACGATACGCGCTAGCCTTCTGAGATTTGCGAATACAAAAACATCAGACTGAAATAATGAACTCACTTCATCCCAATGCATAAAATAAATGTTAACAAAGTCATGAAAAAAGCACAAAAAATCATGTAGAGTGACTGTATAACAAAAAATATCTGCAATTACAATTAAAAATACCAAATATGAACAGAAATATGTTTACCATAAATTTGATCAAATATTACCATAAAGTTTATCAAATATGAACAGAAACAAGTTTACCATAAAGTTTATCAAACATGAACAGAAACAAGTATACCATTAAGTTTATCAAATATGAACAGAAACAAGTTTACCATAAAGTCTATCAAATATGAACAGAAACAAGTTTACCATAAAGTTTATCAAATATGAACAGAAACAAGTTTACCATAAATGTTATCAAATATGAACAGAAACATGTTTACCATAAAGTCTATCAAATATGAACAGAAACAAGTTTACCATAAAGTCTATCAAATATGAACAGAAACAAGTTTACCATAAAGTCTATCAAATATGAACAGAAACAAGTTTACCATAAAGTCTATCAAATATGAACAGAAACAAGTTTACCATAAAGTCTATCAAATATGAACAGAAACAAGTTTACCATAAAGTTTATCAAATATGAACAGAACCAAGTTTACCATAAATTTCCTTCTTCGTAAGTTTTCTGCATTTAAGTTGTGTTGGTTTCGATCCCTGAAGTTTCTCTTTGAGCTTAGACAAATAGTTTAGCCTTATCTCAGTCAAATATGATGTCAACTGACTAGATTCCATCTCTGTTGATAATTTCTTTGCACATTTTTCATCTGTAAAAGATTTAACAAGATTTATTAACATCAATGATCAGACATCAGAATATTTTCATGTGTAAAGAATTTCCATAATATTTTTACATTACATTTTAAATCAGCGATTAAACAGTTAATGGTGACATAAAGACTGACTTAGTGGACTGAGCAAATGTATTGGACACCATAGTTAAGTAAAACTATAACTACATACCACAAAAACGTTGAAGCAAGGTTTTCTGTAGTGAAATTACATCCGCTTCTACCTGGTGCAATGTTTCCCAATTCATATAAGGGAGGGAACTCAAATCTACAGTTTCTTCTGAATTATCTCCCTTGTCAGAACACAAAGACTGATGATACATTGTGGTTACCATGGCACCATTGATACTGTATGGATGTCGCAGCAGGTGTGCATATGCCACAAAGTTTTCTGGTATTGCTCTTTTATCAGGGGAGGTAATTATAAAGTATAAAAATTCAAAGTCGTCTAAGAAATCCTCTTCTGGTTCTGAAAAAGACACCATGAAAATAGTAACATGTTGCTATGCAAATGACATCAATATGTCTAAACCTACATCAAATGTCAATCAATCGGTGAAGAAATAGTCAAGAAGAACACAATGAAATATTACTTGCCGCCATTTTGTGAACTAACTTTGTGACGTCATCAAGTAGTGACAAAATTAACACACACATCAAGGATAAACATTGCAGACGTGCCGATCTCGGCATTTTTTTCACTGAGTTATGAGTTTAATAGGGACATTTGGATGGATTTTTTTTGGTATTAAGAAAAAACATGTAAAAGTATGCGATGAAGGTAAAAATGTTTATTATAACATGTTTTGAGCACATTTTGACTCATCTACACACAAACTGTGATGACATCATTATTTTCCAACCGTTTGGGTCATGTGCCATCAAAACTTGTGAGACTACAAGAAAACAAAGATGACGGCGCAACTAGGGGAGGGGCGTAGTTTGGGGGTATGCCTTAATTTTGACTAAGTCAAGGGCCATAACTCTGACGTTACTGGTCCGATGTAAAAAAACTGAAACCCAGGTACACAACATCTCATCCCAACAAACATTTGTGTAAAGTTTATTGGCTCTATGTACTCCATTGCTCAGTTAAATTAGAATCATTGTAACATTTTGGTACTTTTTGTCACTTTTCATACCTTGTACATATTGAATATCAGCCATAATATTTTCTTTCCATAATTCTGTTGACAAACTAGTATCTTCACATAATGGTGGAGCCTTGTAGCCAGGATATACCGGTAATCTTGCTAGCATACCAGTCTGCAATATTACACACAACTTACATTAACATTATATACTCAGTACATTTAAAAACGCACACATTTTTTACCAACCATACTTCATCATAATTCATTTAATACTTTTGAAACTCATTTTTTAGGAAAATACTTGTCAATTGTCATGTTATTTATCGTACATGTTGTGTACACATGCAATAATATTGTGTAAAGTTCTGTTCTTGTATCCTAAAAGTCAGTCAATGAAAATTTAGAAATCCCATATCGTGCGTTATTAAATGTACTGAGTATATATACATAACTTATACCATTATACAGTAGGCTATTCAGACCATTTACTCCCCGAACATTTCCACTATAACATTATTTTACCAAATGAAATGCGAGACAATGTATAGAGATCGTAAACAGTTTCACTGCTGGGAAATTACGCTTGTAGTTGAAGAATAACTTTAATGTTAACCATCATTCGGCAATTAAACTATCAGGGTAGGATACTCTGACAGTTGATAGAGCAGTGAGAACACCTGAGTTAGCAGTTTAGAAATAAAAATAAAACAATATGAAAATTGAAATCAGAATATTTTTACCTCAGTATTTTGTTGTATATAATTCATGAATACTTGTGAATACCCATGTTTCTGATACAAACATCTAAACAAACAGTTAAGAAACAGTAACTCTATACACATGATTATGGACTCTAGTATCTATCAGACAAGGAACAAATCCTTGCAGCCTAGTACCAGACAAACATTCACACAGACAAAGATCAGTGATAAATCAATAAATAATAATCATGACACAATCAGTAGTAAAATCCTACTTTCACTCAAACAATTTTAGTTCAAACTTACTTAATTTACATCGATTGTGAAACGATATTTCAACTTATAATAATAACTCTCGATGACAGGTTTCTGGGTGATTAACCAATACCTGCATCTTATTAATGACTGGAGTGAAGTTCACTTCTCAATCTCGCCAAGTGTATATGCCAACAGAAAGTGTCTTTCTCACTACATGATTTTTGTACAACTTCAAATATTTGTAATGAATTTTTTTTTCCGGAAATAATAAATTTTTTATAAACTATAAAAAAATATTTCTTCACACTCAATTAAAACAAAATCAAAATAAATCCATAGAACTATCATTAAATGTCCTCCACAGTAGAGGTACTTTGACCATAATGAAAGTATCAGGAAGGATACAGTTTATACACGTGTGATGTTTTAAATAAATCAGGTATTGTATGTAGATTAATCTCATCCAGGACCTCAAACATTCTCCCCAGCTGACTTCCAGTCTGCAAAAAACATAAATCAAATTATCTTATACAGTCTGACCTAGTTCATTTGAATTCATCAAGTCCGAAATGTTATTTCGAACAATACATGGTTTCAAATAGCCCATTTCAATTTGACGTGCCTAAAAACATACATCAGGACCCGATATTTATTTCGGATAGAAGGTTGTCAAATAAATGAGGTCCGACTGTAGTTCGGTGAAAATATAGACAAGGAAATGTATAAGTTATTTATCTGAAGCAGAACATCGTTGTAATTTCAATTACAAGTACTAAACACAACAGAAAACAATGCCACCTACTTAGAGAACAAGCATTGAATAATTAAAAATAAAACCCCTTGAATTTTTCATACTATGAAAATTCTGTTGTTGCGAACAGTTGATACATTTACTATAACCTGCCTTTCCAATGATACAAATGTAAACACTGTTCCAATTCAGAATTTCTAAAATCTAAAATTCCCGTTTTCTGTAATTTGTATTTCAAGACAACTCACCTGTTCCTGTCCATGACTGTTAGAAGTGTTTATGAGAGGAAACTGTAATTGTGTAGATCTGTCATCTAGAGGACACAGACACACACCAGGTATAGTCAGTCCTTTATTCTCCTGTGGATAAAACAAACATTTCACCTCAAAATACGTTTTAACAAGAACACCCCAAGGGGATGCAGATACTCGTCTGCAGGTTACATTATAATGGGGCTTAAACTTTCTCAGACACTGAGCTAAACATGGTAATTAACCAGGGCTCCCACTAGGCGCTGAATCTCTAGGGTCATTTTGATAATATTTGACTAGCTTTTACCATTTTATAGCCAAAATACCTATAATTTAAAGAATATTTGACCCTTCAGCCAGCATGCTATGGGTCAAAATGTGGCATTTTGGAAAATCCAGGGGTCAAAGGGTCTACTCAAGAGTCAAATGGAACCCCTGATTAACATGTTTGAGGACTCACAATCTAATGACGATCGAGCTATGACAATAGCTCTTCGTTTTTTCAAACAGATGAGCAAAAAAATAATAGTAACAATCAAATTACAGTTTTTACACAACCATTAGATTAAAACACCAACAGACATTAGACTGGACAACAGTCAGAACAGAAGTGCATTAGAAAAAGAACATATGTATCAGCAATAGTTCAATCAAAATATAGTAGCTACAAAATGTAAACTGTCAGCATTTTTTCCATAAACATATTGCATACAGCTCTGAAGTAGACTGTCCAGAAAATAAATTGAGAGGAAAAGGTCTTCACCCATCAAGATATAAAGGTTAGGAATAACCCACTTAAATAAGAATACCAATATTCTAACTCTCATTCCCTCACAAAAACATTTGTGAATTTCACATCCGGAAAACAAGAATAGATTTTTGAACAAGTCTTTTTTGGAAGGCCTTCAAGGGCAATAATAATTATATATAACCTAAACACTTGTCTAATATCATAGCTGTAAGATACATATATGTTAAATACCACTCAGTATGATATTTGGAAATCAGCATGCTATTGGCTTTTTTCGAACATTTATATAAAAACATATCTTACAAGTTTATCACAGACAGATATTTTTCCACGCCACATCAAGTCTTTACTATCATCCAAATTAAACATATCTTACAAGTTTATCACAGACAGATATTTTTCCACGCCACATCAAGTCTTTACTATCATCCAAATGAAACAAATCAGCTTGAAAATTGACTTCAGCAGACAAAAACTTCTGGAGAAACTCTGTATTCTGATCTGGATTAGGGTCAAACAGGGTCACTCTGGCATTGTGCCAATCCTTCAATCTCCTCAGGGCACCAAGGAACAATATGTATTCGCTGAAAAAAATGAACTTACATTGACTGAGTATCTGCCAAATTTTTTTTTAACAAAACAATTAACAGGAGAGCCATGATGGCCCTGAATTGCTCACCTGGTCACCTGGAAATCTTATATTATGGTACTGTGCCACAGGGTGCAAAATTTATTGAAGTAAAGATTCTCACAAAGTAATCAAACATTTTGATTTCCAGCATGTTAAGAGTAAGCACTATAATTAGAATGTATACATATCGGGGAAAGTAACCTGCCCCTGGTAGTCATGTTTTTTAATGAATTACACAATCTTGGTAGAAGGTCACCAAAGGAGCATATTAATAATAATAATAAGAACCCTTGCAATGTATAACAGACAAAAAACAATTTTGTTTTATCTAACTACTTATAGACAAAATTGTTAAAAAAACACTTGCTAAATTTTTTTATAATACAAACTTCTTTTTGACAAATACGACTGAATTCATTATAAGTGTATTCTTTGATAATGCACACTTAATGATGTATTAACTGTACAAAATATATTTTCATATTTGTTTAGGTAAACAAATTAACAAAAAAATGAGCATAATATGACTTTAAAAATGTACGTTTTTTTTTTTAAATGTACATTTACATTCCTTGCGCGCTAAATGACCTAAGCTGTTGATGCGCCATAAAACCACATATAAATAAATTAAAAATGAACTTATTTATTTATGCCAAGTCATGAAAGCTTAGCACCACATTCTTGAGTTCATACATCATTAGGATCTGAACAAAATATGCTTGACATTCAATATTTTTTTGTTTCATAAATCAAGAATAATGATCTCAACAAACATACTAACATGGCAGGAAGTTCATTCTTACAGCCCACTCATGATTACTACACAATAATACATAATTTATTAGCATAATACATTGAGTATTTGCATGTAAACATTTTAAAGGTACCAGTAAATTACATTGATTTATATGACAATTATAATTATTTGTATTATAAATTGACCAAGTTCTTGTTTAATGACAAATTTACTTGCAAACTAAAGGAATAAATCTGTCATTCAATACCTAATTAGTGTTCTTTAAATGATACCTAGCTAGGTGTGTCAACTACAAATGCCATAACAACAATTATACATTAGGGTTATCATTGATGTTAGAAACAAATAAGAAATGTTTTGACTTTAATTACATTCAGAAATACGTCCAGATTTTCAACTAGCAAGTCATAATTTATGTGGCAAAAGAATAGATAATTGTACGAAAATGATGTAGAAAACAAACAAATAATTCACCATTAAAAAGTAATGATACGTATTATTAGTTTACCTTCTGTCGGAGTTCTTTGGGGGCCACATAAAAACATCCAGGATAACACCTGAAAGTAAATCATACTGCACTTATATATATAAGAAAGGATTTCATGACAAGCATGCATTCATTGGTTATATCAGTACATTCACACCAGAGGCGCGTTTTTTAGAGGTAGGAAAAATAGAATTCTACCTAGCGCTACGTAGGGAAAGTAGCGGTGCCGTTTCTTAAACGTAGGAAAAGAAGCCCCTATCTTTAGATAGGTAGCGTGATTTGACACTGCTAGCTTTGCTAAACAACATGGCGTCCATGCGGAACAGTGTCGTCTGGTCTGGCGGGCACCATTTTGTAGCTAGTGAAGCGTTTAAGCGTTTTTTAGACAGCTACCTTTTCTACATTGGCAAACTTTTCTCACTTACTTCCACTACCTCAAACTGTACCAGCATAGACTTTTGACTTTTTTGTTATAGGTTACATCAACAGCCAGGGTGAGGCAGTGACTCTTCCAGCAATAAGAGTGGAGAAAGTCCCCAGGTACTCCTTCCAGCACTATTTTTGGCACAGACAGGCTTCTTGGGCGAATCATTCACCTTCCGTAATGAGCTCGATAGCTTCATCTGCTCATATATACATGAATTCTACATCCTAGTTAGGGTTCACACTCATAGCGGTGAACAGCAAAAGATTTGAAGTCAGTAACCATAACCACTGACCACATAAGTGATTGATGTGACAATGAAATGATAGAAAGTAAACTTGCAAACAATCCACTTCAGCTTTTAGACACATGACAAATACTTCTCATAAATTATGAGCGAATAGAAATAACAATAATACACTAAAACATACCTGAAGCAGGCAGTTTGTCTGCAGCATTATGTAGTTCATTTGTAGCTCCGTTCAAATCAGTTTCGTCACATCTACTGTTAAATAAAGCAATTGTACATAGTATTGCAAAGTATAAGGACAGACAAGGCTATACACAGAAACCAGGGGTTCCACTAGGCGATGAATGTCAAGGGTCTTTTTAATAATTTTTTAACTAAATAACCTACAATTAAGAGAAAAATTTACCCTTCAGCCATAATCCTTAGGGTCAAAATGTGTTTAATTTAAATTCCAGGGGTCAAAGGGTCAACTCTAGGGTAAAATGGAACCTGGCATAAAGTTATAATGTATTATTCCTTTTCTTCTGTAATTAAGAATTTTAACCTAACACACACAAGGCTTTGTAATCGTTTGTGGTTTGTGGTTTTAAAACTTGTTTATTTTGCATCGATCATGCAACAAGTAATTACAATCTTGATGAATGCATCTTTGATTTCTCACCAATGACATATTAAAATATAGCATGTTGCTACTACTTAAGTCAAACTTGCAATTTGTCTGAATAATGTCACTGAATAAAATCATTACAACAATGAAATCTTTTTTAATAAAGACCGAGTCTCATGAATTAGTAGATGTAATACAACTTACCTAGTATCAATGTCTAGCAATGATTTTATTGATTCTAGACTTCTCCATGTTACTTTCCCATCTTCACATTCCTGTAACAGTAAATCATATAATAAAATAAGAATCAATTTGCGAACCTGATTTTCAAACATTTATTTCACAACAACATAGATAACGCAGTCAAGCTAAAATTATTACTGTTTATTATGACACCAAAAGCTTATTCGTGTCATTCTCTGAGATTTTTGGCCCAAATGACATATCTCGGCGAAATTGAGTTATTAACATAAATTCTGAATGCAGGGATATTTGTACTTCCACCTGGAGAACAAAATATGAGCTACACGAGACATGCTGTCTAACAGACTGGTAACAGTCATAAAGGCAAATGTTAAAACAAGGGATGTTTGTAAAACATTATGCCCCCTGTGACCTTGACCTTTGACCTCAAAATCAATAGGGTTCCTCTGCTACACAAGATGAATGTGTGGACCAAGTTTAAGGATGATAGGTCAAGGGGTTCTGAGTTATTGATCGGAAACGAAAAGGTTACGGACCAACGGACAGACAGACGGACATACCGACCGACCAACATGTGCAAACCAACATGCCTTCTCTTCTACGAAGGGGGGCATAATAATGCTAATTTATAATCATTAATTCAAATAGTTATAAACTGAATCATGTGACAGCATAAAAATCTGATGTCAAATCAACCTATAATTGTGAGAAATAAAAGGTGTTACCTTCTTTATACACTGAACAAGCAAAACCTTGCATTCCAAAGATTCAAAACTTTCAACCAGTTTATCAACAATGTGTACAACATCAGTATTTACTGCAATATAAAAAGCTGATTGTTAGCTGGAATTTATATGAGACAAATCTCTAGGGGTTTCCCTGATGCAGAAATCTTGAGTCCCTGACTCCCTTTTCTTTCCAGGAACTCCCATTTTCCACTTACTGTGCATCCCTGGGACCCCTAATATAAAACTTTGTCAAGTATAAACTGCATATCTGGGACACAACAAATTTACTAAGGACCACCAAATTTGTCAAACACGAGGGTTCAAGGACCCCTAGCTGAAAAATCCTTGGGAAACACCTGAATCTATGCTTAAATGTAACCAAGGTTTCTCAAGCAAAAATGAAACAGTTTCTGGCAGTGTTATGTCAAGCTAATTTGGGGACTAGTTTTCAGTCACTGTAATATTATTATATTACATATGATATCAATAACAGGTAATTCTTTCAGTTTCCTTGGTAATTTACATTGATTGGAAAACAAGTTCTTACAACTTATGCAGGGTTTCAAACTTGCCACTAGGAACTGAATCTCAAGGTCATTTTTATACTTTTTTAACAGATTCCAGAACACACGGACATATACAGCTCCAGTTGGGAGTTTACCATTTTACAGTCAAATTACCTATAATTTAGAGAAAAATTTATCCTTCAGACAAAATCCTTATGGTTAAAATGTAGCTTTATGGAGAGTCCTCGAGTCAAAGGGTCAACTCTAGGGTAAAATGGAACCCCTGTTAAGTTTATCACTGACAATGACTGCTGTTTGAGTTACTGACCAATCCTTGCACTGAATCCAGGAATTTAGAAGTTGGTGATCAACCCCGATCAATCATGACCTAATCAGGAATTCGGCACTCCAGCCCTCAATCTCCCTAAAGTTCAGCACCACAAACACCAATAATGCCAAATTGTGCTAAAGAAGACTTACTAATTTTAATTTACCATATGTGTCCTATTTAATGCTCATGCAACATTAGAGTGCCCACTACCCTATGTGTCCTATTTAATGCTCATGCAACATTAGAAGTGCCCACTACCATATGTGTCCTATTTAATGCTCATGCAACATTAGAAGTGCCTACTCCCCTATGTTTACTTTTTTGAGAATGCTCCCAAGTTGAAAGGTAATAATCTGATTTTTTCTCCAACAGAAGCATACATCATACATGTGAACCTTTTCAGAAGGCAATTCGGGAGATGGCACACTGAAAAGTGAGATTTGAGACTCAAAGCCGGAGATTTTTCTGTGGGTGAAATTTAGTCAATATGTCTTTAACCATATCATAATAAAGCTGTAAACAGTACTATTCTGTGAATAAACTTGTAATCTGGAGGGGGGGGACATCTCTATAAAAAAGGTCACTAATTAACAAAATTAAGTTTTTGCCAATTGTCAAATCTGAATATAATAGAAACTTAAATAAATAACATGATAAGCGAGAGTCATGTTGTAATAATAGTATTTTGATCAGTGTTGCAAATCCGTGGTTGAGAGCATCTATAAGCCCGAAAACATGGTACATATATAATTTTTGAACTGGTATTCCGATTTTACCACTTCCAGTTATCAGCTAGACACTTAATATCAGTGAATCAGTCTGTAATGAACAAAAAATACCCCATAACAAAAATGTTACCATGTTTACTTTGAAAATCGGGAGATCGCAGCTCCCAGCTGGGAAAGAATGAGTGGCTCCCTCGGAAATTGGGAGAGTTCACATGTATACAGAAGCTGATGCTATTTTCACAGACATATAAACCATGGATTCGAAACAGGCTGGTATATGTATTTAGACTTGTTTGAACTCTCGTGAGAGGTGAGATTGATTTCCGAGATCAAACGATCACACCTCGTACAATTCTACGAAAATGATCCGTAATAATGACCGAGGAGTTCCGATTGGCGGTAAAAAATCCACGATACTTACAGTGCAGGCGCCAAGGATTGTGGGTAAATTATGTCTCCTTCTTGTTTCACCGATATCTACCTGTTTCGAATCCATGATGGTTTATATGTCTGTGCTATTTTTCAATCAAACTATTGATTGGATCAATCATACTTGAAAGTTGAAACATTCGATGACCTAACTGTTTGCACCATAGCTGCTTATATTTATTACATCAGGTCCATACTACAGTACATGTAATTTAAACAAGTATTAAATGTGCATCAAACAATTTTATGGCAACTTTTCCACATTTACCTCGACTAATAAGCGCAGTTTGCTGATATATTTATTCATAATCTGTAACGAAATGTATAGAGAATAGACCGAGATCTGATAGGTCTTTGACACTCTTAGATTAGAAGCCTTACCAACATAATTGTAAATTGAAGAGTTTATGTTTTGCGACGCGCCATGTGCATTGATTAGGAAAATTTTGATAATTTTATATTTTCTGTAAAGAACAGTTGAACTGACACTAATGTTTGAGACTGACATAGCAAATTAGCAAATGACCGGAAATAGAGCAAATTTCGGGGAGCGGGTCAATTCGTCCTAAAAACGATGTTCGTCCTGGGTCAATTCGTCCTAAAAACGATGTTCGTCCCGGGTCAATTTGGCCTTGGTCAATTAGGCCCACTTTTAAACCATGGTCAATTCGGCCCACTTTTAAAGTGGAGAAGTTGTGATTCATTAACGGTTCTGGAATAGCATTATTTTAATTTTACAAGATGTTTAATTATATTTGTATGAATTTGTATGGCTCTCTATTTGAAAAATGTACGCTTTCAAATAAATAAAAATATTTATACATATGCTTAGTTGCGTTATTCATTGCCTTTGTTGTTTCGTGTTTGTTCATTGTTGTATGTCTTTTAAATAATTAAAACAGTTTGTTGCATTGCTATTTGTGTACCTATATTTGTGAATTAAATGGCATTCTTTTCAAGTAGAATCTTCAAAGATGCAGGTGGTGTGGACACGTGCACCACGACCTAAACTGTAAAATTGTTGGCAATTATATATAAAGAAGCGGATGTTTGTTAATTGCATTTAATAAATTAAATATTAACATTTTTCGTTATTAACAAATTAAAATGTTTAACGCGAAAAACAAAGTACCAAATGCACGCGTCCATGGGTCAAACTGTTATCAGGTGTAGAATAAAATATAGATGTCACACAAATGTTTCTCATATTACTATGTTTATTTAGTTTGTCTGTGTTAAAATATTCATCTAAATTTGCAAATACATATATACATGTATGTGTTATTGGATTAAGTAATTGAAAAGAGCATATATCAAAGTTTGTAATATGCAAAGATGAGACATTTTTTAATTGGTTACTTATTTTATGATTATATAAGAAATTAAATATTTATTGACATCTTTCAGAAATTACTAATATTTGTCTGCAGGAAATAAACTTAGAACGAGAAAAGTTGCATATACATATACATGATAATCCACATATATTACAGCATTATTATATGATTTGAATAACAATGATCGGTTATTTTACTTTAATATTATTAACGAATATTTGATTATTATAAATTCTGATAGACGTACATAGAAGTTAAAAAATTATTGTAAAAGCTTATTCTATAGAACATTTATAAGATCTTTTGAATATGTAACGTACAAGCGTATACAAAATATAAGTACTTAGGAACATTGATAAAAAATAATAAGAAGAAAGAACTTAGAAATATTTCCAATAATTTCATAGTATGTGACAATAGTGACTTGGTGTTTGGTGTACATAAGGTCTGCTTAGTTTAAACATATTTTATTTACATACTATGAACATCATAATAATACAATACAATATACAACATTTTACATTAAACAAGTTTGTTCAGTAGTAATTTGAAAAGGATGGGACCGAAAGCCAAAGACTTATATAGGTCTTCTCCTGGTCTGCTTAACGACGTATACGGGAGTAGTTTTCTATTTTCTTTTATGATTCAAAGATTTTTACTGAATTTTATACAGTCACCAAGAACAATACAAATTATGATATTATTATGTTTAATTGAAGGTTTTCATTATATTTTTGCATCTACTTTATTAAAACAAAATAAAAATCATTGATACTTCAAATTCAACAGATAAAAATGCCGGTTTTAAGCAGAAAAATCACTGAAGAGTGGTAAAAACATAAATGAATCTTGATTCATCACATTAGCACAAACAATAATACTTAACAACCGCATAAAACATGTTCCCAATATTTTTTTTAAAGTGTGTCGAATTGACCCATGACAAACATAAATTTGTGCCGAATTTACCCGGGACGAATATCGTTTTTAGGACGAATTGACCCGTATCCCAAATTTCGTATCGCGAAAACGGATGACATTTCTTTCATTGCTGTACGTCAAGTGCTTCAAATTCGCAATTGATATAATACGTGAGTATAAAGAAACATACCCTCGTTACAAATTACGATTGAGTGCCGAGTCATGTCTATACATCACCATCTACAAAATAACCCTTTCAAAACAAATTTTGGATTTTCCGCTTACACGGACGACAACTCTGTTTTCCAAGCGAGATCTTCAAAATAGGAGATTTTTGAAAGGGGAATTCAACATCGAAGTGTAAAATTGAATCCAATAAATCTAAATATACAACGATATACAGAAATCATAACGAAAGTAAGTATATGTATAGAGTGAGATATGACTGTATACATTAAAGTCGTCTTTCACGAACTAGATCTATGATCTTAATTATCATATTTGATGTTAATATATGCAGACTTTTGTGTTGGGAGACCTGTCACGCATCGTTGCGTGGTGTAGTGACCGGTCGCCGCAGGACGCGATCTGCACCTCAAGTTCTCTTTGTTTCGTGTTCGAATGGCTTACTAGGATTACAATTTAAGTATGCATGTTGATTTTCATTTGTTTTGTGCATATTATGGCATGTTTATTTAGGAAATTTTGACAACGTGACCTGTGTTTGAATATCTAGAGAGCAGTACCTTCAGGTTCAGGTCTGGTAAAATTAGGTCATTCAGTTTTCTCAAAAAATGCATAGAATATCGATTTTTACCACAGTTAAACATGATTAAGCACTTATTCTCGACATATTTTTACCATTTTATGAATTTAAAGAAACTTATTCTCTCAGTGTTAGTTACACTTTTGTAATGACCTCTTTGCCTTGACTAAAGAATTTATGCTAATTTGTGCATTATCATATCATGCTACTCAGTCATTGAACTGTATATGATGAAACTGTTGATAAATATTAATTTGATATGTTTGCATGCAATTTGCAATATTTTTGTTCTGAACTACTGTTTCGTTGTTCATATTTCCACATATGTGTATTCATTCAGATCTTGAGTACAAACATGCATGAAATGGACTGGCAAACTGGTTTTCACATTGTTTCACTCATCTAAAAACAATAATATTTTATGGATAGAAATTTGTTGATACTAAATTTTATACATGTACATACAAAATATGCTAACAGTTTCTGTGTATTGGGTGTGTAATTAATGATTACATGAAATGAAACAGTGGTCAGATGTGATATATTATCTTTACACAACACACATGTATACATTGCTCTGCATAAAATAAAATTTGTTCAATTCATGAAGTTTGATCACAGATCATCTCTGGTAAACATTCTGTCAAAATGGAAATTAACGGTATACAAAGAATGAATTAATTACTCTGAAAGGCCCATGTTTCACATTCTAAATTAAGATTTGATTTTATAGATGAACTATCATAATATTAGGCTACATTCGATTTTGTTGTTGTTATAACAAAGTCATGGAATGAAGTCACGCGACCCTATTTAAGTGACATTGGGTAGGCAATTTATTTTCAGGAAAAAAAACATATTGTCTTATGAGTTATTGTTAAATTAATTAAATTACTATACTTTCGTTGATCAGGATTATAAGTAATATTTTTACGCTAGGTCAATATAAGTTATAACTAATGGTGTGCACAGTGCAGCATGTTTTGGCAGTAAGGTACAGAGACTACAAACATTTTTTTTTTGTCTTACCAATTACATGAACATATAAATCATTTGTATTTGATGATATAAATGGGATTCTGACAAAAAATGGATCAGTTAGTGTTTTTGTTTTTTTCATTTTTAAATATTTTCTACCTGTGTTGGCATGGTATTTACCGGTCCAGTATTTACCAGTGGTAATTCCCGGTATTTTCCCATACTGGGAAATACTCATTAGTTTTACGAAAGTGGGAAATACTTGGAAGTACTCCAAACTTCAGCAAAATGTGGTTTATTATGACCAAAAACACACAAAATAAGTGACAAATTAATATTTACATGCACACATAATTATGACATAGTTATGCAACAATGTACTTCCTTAGTCTGTCACTCTTTGCACTGACAATACAGTCTTTACACTTAGCTTTTTTGTGGAATCATCAGAGTCTATCATATTATAAAAATTCCAGACAGGATCTTTTGGCATCATGTTTTATTGTCAGAGGATCAGAAGTTGAATGTGCGTTTCACTACATTATCAAAGTATATAATAAAAGCAAGTTTATATAGAGAGTGTATGTTAAGAGCTGATATTTGTGACTACCATTGGATTTATTATACATGTACAACAGTGTACTCTTACTTTGTTTGCAGCATACTGTTTAGTAAAACCTGCCTTGGACAATGCTCTGTGTTCTGTGTCACTTAATACTACATCAATAATCTGGTCTTGAGAGGTTATGACCAAACCTAAGGGTTAAACTTAGGATCTCAACAGTATTTCCCGCTGTCCTGGGAAATACTTGTCCCAGCCGTCCTGGGAAATACAAATATTTCCCATCTTTTTGCCAACCCTGATTTTTATGATTTAATAGGGGAAGAGAGATATCTGACTTTCAAAACTTAAACATTATTTAAATGGTAGTTAGAAATAATCTATGATCAAAAATATTTTAAGCCCTAGACTAGCACTAGTAGGTAACAGAATAGCCATTGGCTATTAAATCTCCAATTCCAATAATCAAAATTTTGCTAAAAATTGTCTAAAATTAGCCAATTTTTTTTTGTGAAATTGCTAAGTTTATGCTATTAATTTACTTAGTTATCCAATCTGGCTACCAACTTTTGAGAAGTAATGCCAGTCTGATTTGTGTCTTACTTGTATTCTTTTTGAATTGTCAGATATATATTACTGATATTAATGTCTGATTAGATAAAGACTTAAATTTTTCAAGCTGATCAGCTTGATTGGTAGCTCTATCTGTGGTGCCTATATGCAAATCTTGTAGACATGATGTCATTTGCCTTCTACACTTAGTTTATGTGCCATTTTGGGGAATGTGGCCAGTTGTTGATAGAAGACAGTACATTGTAGTACTTGTTGGAAACCCAGGAACACTTATGAAGCCACTGTTAAATACAACTACAGCAGCTTGCTGCCTGATCAGAATGTTAACTGTATTTGTAAGACAACTATCTTACTATAGACTTAGACTCTATTTAGTTTTGCTGTTTCTTTATTTAAAAAGAAAAGGTAATGGAACAGAAAAGGCAATGATGCATTAATTGTAATCTTAAAATATAAAAAAAATTGTTTCGAATATTAAATATTCTAAACTGTTGAATTTCTCATTGTAGAAAATGTTGCTGGAAGAACCATCATGATACACCAAATCAGCTGAAATGTTCAGCGGACTATACTAAGCATTGTGATTTGATGTTATCATTGTCACCATGGCAACAGGTGAAGAGAATGAATTGGCTGTTGTGAAGGATCTAGATTCACTTGCTGTACAGTTTGGTCAGTCTTTGTTGGAGTCTGATCTAAAAGCTTTCAACAATGCAAGTTCAGACAGTGAAACGTTTAAGAACAAGAATGATAATCTTGAGTCTGATGAAACAAATGCAGATGAAGTTAACCATATTAATACACGTGGTGTAAAACTTGAACCAAATATTGATGATTCTAATGATGATTCCACGTCTGCATCAGATGTTGGCCAGAAAATTTTCCATTGTGAGGATTGTGGGATGACATATAAGAAATCTAGCTCTTTCAGTAACCATAGGTTGGCCCATCATCCATCTATCTGTCCACACTGCGGCCGACGTTTTAGCATGCAGTCTAGTTTGGAGTCGCATTTACAGTTGGAATGTGGACGTAAAAAAGCTGGACAGTCTTTTGAATGTAACATTTGTCATAAACTAATGAGTACAAAGAAGATTCTCAATCGCCATTTAAGATTGCATTCTAATTCTGGAAACCATGCTTGTACAGTGTGTTCCAAAACATTTGGACTTCAATCAAGTCTCGACTTTCACATGAGGACTCATGATGAAAACAAACCATTCAAATGTAAAGTCTGCTTCACTACATTTTCTGAAAAATCAACTGCTATTCGCCATGTTAAAAAACAGCATTCTCCTACCAACTACAATGCCTTCATTGAAAACAATTTAAAACCAGCTAGTCCAGTTGAATTGGCCAACCAAATAAGATTTAAAGGCGTTGAATTGTTTGGGGTAAACAGTAATGAATCACAGATTCTAAATGTACCAATACCTTTTGATAATAGTCGTCCAAAACCAGCTCCCTCCTTGAAATCACTTCTAGAACTACCAATGAAAAAGTTAGATGCAAATATAAATGCTGTAAAAACACAGGAAAGTGATGTTAAGAAAGAGTGTAAAGATGAAGAAGAAGTGAAACCAATTGATGATATGAATGAGACTTTTGAAAATGGCGACAGTGATGAAGAAGAGGGTGACCTTAGTAACATGCAACAGAATGATTATTTCAAGGTGTATAATTGTAAACTATGTGACAAGTCATACCACCATTCAAGCTCACTTAACAAGCACATGAAAAAGCACGATTCTTCAAAGTTTGTTACATGTTACATATGTAAGAAAGTGTGTGTAAATGAAGATGATTTTCAGGCACATTTTACCCTCCACTCTTCAACTAAGACTTACACATGCCCTATCTGTGATGCTAAAATTGCCAGAAGATCAAGCGTTCTGAGACACATTCGAAAAACTCATAAATATTCCAATGAAGCTGCCAGAGATTTGTTAAACCAGCATTTGGCTTCTCTAGATACATCTGACTTGACTGCTGCAGGATCAGAACCAGAAGTTACTCAAGACGAGATTGAAGAAAATGAGATGAAGTCTGATGTTCAAGGAGAATACAGTGAAGAAGCTTTACCAATGGACGTTGATAAGAAAGATGAAAGCCCAGAAATGGAGTTCGAACATTTTACATGCAGCGTCTGTGAGCAGATTTTCTTAGAGAAGGCAAAGTTGACATTGCACTTGCTGTCTGTACATAAGCTTAGTGAAGAGGAAGCTCTAACTAGTTCAGGGTTAAGAATAAATGAACACGTAAATCGTGAAGAATCACAGAATGTAGATCATTTTACCTGCAGTTTGTGCCAGCAGATCTTTATGGAGAAGGCGGACTGGAAGAAGCATTTGTGTGAGATGCATGGCTTAAGTAATGAGGAGGCAGACACGTGTATTCAGCTTGAATCAGGTGATCATGCAGAACTGTCACAATCTGCTGTTGTAGCTGGCAGTGTTCCTTCTTCCAAGTCTGATGTCTCTCAAATCAATGAAAGCATTTTTGATACAACCCTCAGTGTGACAGTTGAGAAGGACAAGGAAGGAGTACAAAAGGTCATCAAGGTCATGCCAGAGGTAAATGCATCATCAAGCTCAGTCAAAAGTGATTCTCAGTACAAACCATACAGTTGTAGCATGTGTGGTACAAGGTTCGTGGAGAAGTCCAGTGTCAGACGACATTTAAAGCGTACACATAAGTTTTCCCCGGAAGAAGCGCGAGAATACATGATACGGGCCGATTATACTAAAGATACTGTCGCCACCAATAAAATAGTTCCCATACAGACGTCCACACCTAGCAGCACTCCTTTTAAATCAGAAAACAATGATAGCTGGCTAGATAGCACTGAAGATGGAAGTTATATGGACGAGGAAGATAAAGAAGACCAAAGTTTACCTGTGCAGCGAACTTTCCTCTGCAGCATGTGTAAGAGAAGATTCATGTTGCGTTCTAGCGTCAGACGACATTTACGTAAAGTTCACCATTTTACTCCAGAAGAAGCTAGAGAGTGTGATATTCTTGCTGAAGAGAATAAAGAATATTTGTTCAAGATCAGAAGATCAGCAGAAAGCGGTAATGATAAGAGCTCGTCTGACGCAGTTGTTCCACAAACACAAACTCCAAAGACAGCGGTTAAACCGAGGCAGAAGACAGATATATCGTGTAAAATATGTAAGCAGAAGTTTAGTCAAAGATTTGGCCTGAAACGTCATTTAGTGAATGTTCATAAGCTTGATCAAAAGGAAATTGAAAGTGCCATGGAAGAACAAATGAATGAAGTGGTACCTGAAGCCAGTCGGACATGCAGCTTGTGTTTTACTGATTTTGACAGCAGCGCCACTCTACGTGTTCATCTGATTAAATTGCATCGTCTTTCAGAACCAGTTGCTGATCGTATTTTGTATGGCAAGGAAATGTCTGATTACACTGAAGGTATTGATGAAGAAGTTCTGAATACTTCAGGAAATGTTGATGATTCACCGTCGGTGGATGAATCTATGATTGGGCAAAGTGGTAGTCAGATGTGTTTGAGTAATGATGATGAAAGTTCCAAGAACTTCGATGTAGATGATGATTCTAATGAAATGAAATTAGGCAACAGTAGTGATGTCATGTTTGGGCTGAAAGGTGAAAAAGACCTTCTAGCTGATTTGAACTTTGAGGCTATAAATCCATGGGGTTCAGAAATGAAAGGTGAAAGTATCGAAGCAGAAAACACAGATATGAACGACACTGAAAATAATCCTGATATGGATTTTAGACTTGCTGAAGATGATAAGCTGATGGATACTGCAGATGATGGCGACTCAATGAATATTAGCCTATTACCTACAGAAGGAGATACTGTCTCAGAAAATAAGGCTGAAAGCACGAAGAATGGTGCCCCTATCGCTAACCGAAGCCCAGTTTTGCCGACATATTTACAGAGGAGGAACTATGATTGTCCTATCTGTGGAAGAGTGATGAGTGATGCCAGTGCAAGGTCAAAGCATATTCGTCGACATGAGGGAACTGCTGGCTTTAAATGTGGATTATGTGACAAGATATTTCCTCAGCTTCGTCTGATTGAAAGTCACCTCAAGACGCACAGTGGCTTTGGTGTGAAATGTGGAATATGTTTTATATACTGTGCAGAAAGACATGGCGCCAAAAGGCATCTACAGAGAATTCACAACATTGAGGCAAATACTGAACAATCAGAAAAGAACATTATACAGTGTACATTAGATGCTCCTAACATACAAGACAATATGAATAACTATTCTGTCATTGACTTATCAAAGCAAAAAGATATAGTTGAGATTGTTCCAAATGTGCTGCTTGGTAGGCAATCAGATATTGAAAAATGGAAACTCGAAACTGAAGAAGCGAAGGCTAAAGAGAAACTAGATCTATTAAAAAGTACAACTGGTGAAGCAGGTGTGGGACAAACAGTGAAGATTGAACCAGAATTAGAAAATGATAAAGTATCTGATAAAACTTCTAGAAACGTAGGTGAACCCTCTGAAGAATCTCAAGATTCAGTCGGTGTTGTAAAGGATGGTATTCCCAAGAAAGCAGGCAAGGCCACTAAAATAGATTCAGTCATTAACAGTCTTCGCAAAAAGCTGCTTACCAAAAACATTAATGGTTCAGAAACTGATGATCAATCTGATACTGGAAGTCAGACAGAAACAGACTCACCAAAGTCTGTGTATAGTGCAGAAAATTGTTCCCCATTGAAAATTAAGTTGACAAAGAAATTTGGATCTGAGAAAAGTCCAAAAAGAGAAGTTACTAATGAGAGTGAAAATGCTGACATGGATGATTCTGATTCTGACCAAACTGTTGATCTTGATTATGATTCTAATACTGAATCTAAAGCTGGAAATGGTAATGAGACCAGTGTTAAAGCTGAAGCAGGTGATGGAAAAACTCAGATGGATAAAGATGTCGAATTACTGGACCAGGAGCTTATGAAAGCATTAATGCCTCAACTGATGAATGGAGGTGATGTCACCAACACTTCCACAGGTGCAGGAAACCTTGAATCCATGGATGCTGCAAGGAACTCGCTGAAAGATGCAGATAAGGAGAAGGATGTTAGTAAACCTGTACCACATCTGTTGTGCTGGGAATGTGGGAAGGCATACTCAAATTATAAATCTTACAGAGAACATCGTAGGAAGAAACATCCACTCAGCTGTAATCAGTGTCGACAGGTTAGTATTGACATTTATTTTATCAGAGGAATTGAAATGTTTCAACTTGAACACAAGGTTGAAAATATACCTGAAGCTCTAGACCACACACTGGACTTTATCAACGGACTGACCTGTTACATGCCCACATTGTGAGAGACTCTTTCTGAGCGATATTAACGGCTTTCAAACTTGTTTTTGTGTTTGAAACATTCAATTTCCTTTCTATCCTTCGTAGTATCATAACAAAACAATTCAACTTTCATCATGAATTAATGGTTTATTCTTACCAAATTTTCCTCATTATCTAAAAGTCATACTCCAACCACTGAACAATTTCAAATGTCACTAAAACAACAAATCACCTTTAATTGCTATGATAAATATTTCTGAACTTCTTCTGTAAATGAATATTTGTAGCTATTTACATTAATTTTATAAAACATTTTAAGCTGTAATTTTTTTTTATGATGTAATGAAATCCAGTCCCTGGCTGTTAATATTGTTTACTATTTCATGAAATACCCAAATTGTACATGAATGAAAGTTAGTAAGTTTTACTCATGAGTTTTTTTAATTACATGTATTAAGGGTCATGTTGGATTATCTATTTCAGGTATTTGTAGATGTTTTGCTATACCAGAGTCACATGCAAGCACATGGTGAGGGACAAAAGATGCCACGTAATCATGATTGCCCTGTCTGTGGTAAGGAGTTCAAAGATGCCAGCTCTAGAGCTAAACATCTCCGACTTCACACTGGAGAAAAGCCTTATAGGTATTGTTTCGTATTCTTCATTGTGTTCAGATAATCAGACATTCTTGTTTGATACAATTGTCATTGTCTTTCTATTAGTATCAATGCAGGGGTTCCACTAGGTGCTGAATCTCAAGGGTCATATTGATAATTTTTGACCGGATTTTACTAATTTATACTACTAGCATAGCCAAATTACCTTTAATTTAGAGAAAAGTTACTCTTCACCCAGAACCCTGATGGTGATTCTTTCGGAAATTCAAGCGGTCAAATCCAGGGTCAAATGGAACCCCTATAATCTAATCTCAACACAAGTATAGTTTGAACTTCCAGTGTGGTATGGTTTCAACAGTTATCCGAAGAGTTATTGCACTATAAGAAGAGATGAGTAGAAGTTTTTGAAATTTTCATACAAATGAGCAACTCGAGGGTCAAATGGAACCCCTGTTCAACGGTATTCACTGCCCTTCAAAAGAACCTGTACTCTTCGACAATGCCCATTGCAGTTAATGTCTTTTCAAATATTTGTGTCACATGCAATAAATTGAAAATCCTTTTTGACATAGCAATAATTTTGTTGTAGAAGTATTTATAAATTTGTACTGAAACAAATAATCATATTTCTTGTGTCAGATCATTAACACTTACATATGTTGGTTTTGGATGATGGCTGATTGATGCTGCTGCTGAGATGTACAAATTGTTAATTCTTAACTATCCATCACAGAAGTGGGATGAATAATTTTACTTCATGATCATACATGTCTTATTTGAAATTCTACATAAAAAAGTAATGAAGTTCAAAATATTCATGTGTAAAGAAACCTTTGGATGGCAGTGTATCTCTAATACAAAATTGCACTAATGCTCTAATATGAAACTGTACATACAAATGACTGTATCTTGTGTGCCATTCCTACTGTAATAATATTTATCATTCAATGCTTTCCAGGTGTGAAATTTGTGGTAAACGTTTCACTCAAACAGGCCATCTTGCTAGTCATATGAGAATTCACAATGGGGAGAAGCCATTTGATTGTAAACTATGTGGAAAATGGTTCACCGAAAAGTCCAGTGTGAAGCGTCATTTACGAAAGATGCACTATAATCAATACAACAAGAAATGTAGTGTGTGCGGAATTATTTCAAAAACTCGAGAAGAGCATCGAGATCATTTAGTCACTCATAAATTGAAAGTTTACACGTGTCAAATATGTTCAAAAGATTTCATTGATTCAAGGGCTCTGAAAGTTCATGTATTCAATGCTCATTCCCAGATCACGCAGTCTCTAAATTTGAAAGAATACCGATGCCAGGAATGTGATAAGCAGTTCTTCTCTACCAAAGGACTTAAGAACCATCTTAAGACACATAAAATTGATGTCCAAATGTTCAATTGTGAAATTTGTAATAAACTGTTCTTCAATGAACAGCACATGATCAATCATATGAAAACACACTCAACAAACAAGGAAAGGTACTGTGAAAAATGTGACAAGCATTTCAATAGTGCGGCTTATGCAGCATTCCATAGAAAACAACACATTCTGGAAAAACTCCACGAAGTCTTAGCTGAGAAAGATGCAAAACAAAACCAGACCACATCCGGTCAGACTGTGTCTGATACAAGCAAACCAAATGAAACTGATGATTCAGGGAATGATATAAAAGATGAAAATGAACTAGATGATGCCATGGAAGTTTCTAGTGATGATGCTAAGGTTAAGACTGAAACTGTTGAATCTTCTAACCCAGATGGTCCGATAGATAAACCTGATGCTAGTGATTCAAATTTGCCAAGTTCTAGCAAAGAGGATGCGACCAAAAATGTTATGGACCTTGATGATATTCAGGCAGCTTTTACAGATCATCTGATTCGTCTTCAGCATTTCAAGCACTATTCGTGTTTCTACTTCTTCAAAGCAAAGGATGCTGGGATCGACGAAATTATGTTGACTGAAAATGAGAATAAAAATGTTACATTTAATCCGGAACATCGTAAGAACGCTTGGTTTCAGATGGATAATGGCGTGAGTGAAAAGAAGGCTCGATGTTTCTCTTTGTATCGATGTAATGAATGTCGAACATTTAAACTTCGAAAGAGAGAGATTGTACGTCATCATGAATCCATGCATGGAGGTCGTCTTAGTGTATATTGCAATATGTGTTCAGCAGTGTAAGTTCATTTGTTGTTATCGACCCACTTTTAAATTATTTCGAAAAACTTGTTTTTTGTTACAGAAACACTTCAATCTAAGAGCAACTTAAAATGAAGAAACTGTATTTAATTAGACGCCTTTCTTTTCACATTGTTAGTCATAATGTTTGGTTTCTCCATAATCAATGTGCATTACCAAGTTCTGCTCAGCTGTCAGGTATTCATCATTTATTTCATTTGTGGTGTCAAGGTGTTAATCATGGTGATGTATAGTGCGGTTTTATTAACCACATCCGTATGAATATATTACCTGGACCATTACATTTCCAAACAGGTGTATTGAAATGTTTTTTTTGTTTGTAAGCGTGACAGAGAAAAAGCCACAGTTCTGTTTGATAGAAAAACAAGCCAAACAGCAGTTATTGCTTTACGCACAAGAGCATTTCCTTACCTAAATTGGGATGGATCAGTCCTGAAAGTTCATGCACCTGTCAATATAACATCACTATTCTACAAAGCGACAAAGGGGAATAACTTCTGAATGTTTGTGTCATGTGCTTCTGTTGACAGTTGTCTCCCGTGCTTGCTCTATGCTGGTTTACATTTATTAAACTAATTGATAGAACTATTAGAAGGAAACCGTCATAGTAATACAATGGAATACTATTGTGATCTTCAACAATGCATTCATAGTCATATTCATTATTTACTGGTATCTCTCCTGGGTTTTGTTTTCAAATCTATTCAGTAAGTTAAAGGTAGATTATTTTTTGTCAAAATATGCTAAATAATAATTTTGAGAAAATTGCATATATCCCTTCATAGAGTCGTACTCTTAAACACTGCCTTATAGTTATACATTGTCTTGAAATTTTCCTGGAACTGCAAAAAACGAGTCTGATACAGTTATATCCTATGCTAGCGATAACTCGTGTAGGTCAGAATAGAAAATTCATGTGTCGGATACGTGTATTTGTGGTTTGGGGAAAGATGTAGCTTGTAAGAAAAGTGTCAAGGCACTGATTATCTAATATATCAACTAAGAATCATTAATTTCAATGGTTTTAGTCCTCACATAAAAGTTATAAAAAATTGTTGCATGTTAAATGAATGGAATAAATCTCGGAGCCAGAGATTCTTAGCGATTCTTGGATTTAATTTTGGGTTTTTCTTGTCATTTTGTGTACTTTACTTGTCAGCTGTAATGAAATTGTTTTTACTGATTTAACTTTCATCATGACAGAAAATCGACATTTAATTAAAATTTCTTGAATTTTCTGTCTTGTATTGAAGCCATTCATGAACGTTCAGGTTCAAACAAGTCTTTGATTTTGATATAAATTGTTGTTGCACTCCTTGACTGTCCATGTTTACATTTTTCAGGTTTCCATCAAAAGTTCTGCTTCGTATTCATATGAAACGAGTACACAACATGCATACAGGTCAAAATCTCAAGTGTCAAATGTGCCATAAAATGTTTGGAAATATTGCAGCATTACGTAAACACGAACGTCGACACACTGGTAAGTTAGAGATAATAATAATAATAATAACAACTTTATTTGAAGCCCAGTCTTCCCTTTGAGCCTTGAGAAACTCTTGCTAAAAGTTGTTGGAAAAGTAATGTCCTAATCCACATCCTAACTGGACTTGTTTCTGGAAACAAAAATGACACTAAAGTAATTGTGATGCTATTGTAATTGAAATAACAATCTCAAGGCTTGCATTGAAATGATTGATACATCTTTTTAAGACAACTACAATCTCTTATGTAAAACTCAGTTGGACATCCTATATGCAGGCTGTCAAGTGGGCCCTACTTTTCCTATATTTCCTACTTTTTCCCTACTTGTTATTGAATCATCCCTACTATCCCTACTTTTAGGCAATAAAATCCCTACTTTTCCTCTTCCTTTAAATAAAAATAGCCCTACTTTATCCCTACTTTTTGAAGAGAAGTAGTTGACAGCCGTATATGTATGCATTCAAACCAATACTTTAAATGTTGAAATATAAACACCAGTCTAGAGTTGTCCTGTACGACCATGACTTAGACTTTATAAAATGCCCCTAAGTCTGTTTTTGATGACCACCTTTCAACCTAGACCATAGTTACTTCTTTCTTAGGATGGTCTTTATTGGCAGGGTCCACTGTATGTACAAACTAATTGTCTATCATTCCGGGTTTCCACTAGGTGCTGAATCTCAAGGGTCATTTTGAGAATTTCTTACCAGACTTGACCATTTTATTGCTAAATAACCTATAATTTAGAGAAAAATTGACCCATCGGCCAGTCTAATCTGGCTTTTTGGAAATTCCAGGGGTCAAAGGGTCAACTCAAGGGTCAAACGGAACCCCTGAATTCATTGTCTTTATGAGTCTTCTGCATTGAATGATTTGGCGTCCTGAAATAGGAGCTGGGTAAGGTGTAGAAGAATTGTAAATCATGAAAACATGAAGACATTCTTACAATTTCTCTTATTGCTTGCCATTACAATTTATTTGATATAGAGATTGTCACATTTGTACATGATCGATGCAGTGCCCATATTCTGCTATATTTAATAATTAATATTTAATTATTATGAAATTTTCTTAATAGTGCTATATTTTATTTTATTGCGTATGCCTACCATTTTTGAACATTCTGTCCAAGTTTATTACACCAGTAATATTATACATTTTGTATACCGGTAATTAGGATTTTTTAGTCAACAAATTGGCAATTAAGAGTATCTGTATTATAATAAGGTTGTAGTTGTTCTAAAAAAGTCCTTTGTTGATTGTAGATATCGGCTTTATGTGCCAATTAGCCTAGAAAATACCGATGGTTAATGTTATCTTTTGAATTATCTCCAATTATCAAAAGAAAAGTCGAAGTCTATTCCATTTTAGTTCTATTTTTGAAAATTATACGCATGCAACATGATTTGTATGTCCTTCTTGGATGTTAATAGTGACGTGCAGACATACAGTGAACATGATATATTCTTGTTATTAATTTTATCTCAAAACAAATGTATGTGCCCTGAGTTACATGTTTGATTACCTTGGATGACTTAAAATTAGAATTGTTGAATCGATTCAAGGTCATTTTGTACAATAATGAAGCTAATTGTCATTAATGAAACCTTAGTGATGTTTTGACATCTAAGACAAAAGCAGTTTCTAGCTTTTCATTAAGGAAAAAGCTACTCACATACACATATATGATATAATACAGCTTTTTACTGATGATCTGATATAAGAATACAATAAACAAGACATAAAATTACAGTGCTACAGTGAATCATCCTTCAAGCTCTATTGCAAATGAATATTAGCCTAAAGCAATTTCAATGAAACACTAAAAAGGATTACAGGGAAATAACAAAGTCCTATGCTGTAGAATATTGGGGGTTGAGGGGACAAACTGCTTTAAATATATATGTCGATTGCATGCTGTAATATTATAACTAATATAGCCTACAAATGACTGAAACCAACTCGGGTTCCAAAAAAGCCAGCGCTAGCCCTGATAATGTGATATTGTGATTTGCAAATACTCGGGGGTGTCACTAATTTTTGAATTAGCATGGAAATCGTTAAAAGAAATTGTTCTGGGGATACTCCCCTTAATTATGACCATTCCTACAAGAAAAGCCGCCTGTTGATGCTGCTTAAATTACCAGTTAACCTTACTGACTCCCAGCTTTTATTGACAATAATGCTTACTTACAGTTAACATTGTCTGAATATAATTTACTGTATATTCCCATATAGCAAAATCTCACAGACAGACCACCTTAATATTTTAACCATCTCATTTGTAAGACCATATTTTCATAGACCAGATTTCAATTCTTCTTCCCTCATTTGGGTGGTCTGATGCCGAAGTGAACTAAACCCACATTTTCATGAAGATTGAGTTATCTACTCATTGTTACTGTTCAAAAAGGGATTTTTAATAAAATTCCTAAAAACGGCCAATTTTTCGCTACTTCAAAATGCTATAACTTTTGTTCTAGAAGAGATATCTTCATAATACAAACTGTTTTACAGAGGTTTTAATGAGCTCTTCGATATGCTTTACTTATGTAAACATATAGAAATTGATCTGGTGTTGCTATTTTTATTTTGGTCTAGTTTCCAGCTTTCTAAGACGTCTTTAGCCGGGGATTTGAATAGGTGTACTTACCCACATCTTTTCAAGGTCGGTCTGGTCCTTCCAAGTAACTAAGCCTAACTGAACTAGGGACCACTAGTTCACTTTGGCATTATTTCAAGTTTTGAAGTGAAGGATGCATGCCAAAATGAACTATCCCACAAAATCCTTTTTTTTTTTAAAAACTGCAAATAAATATCATTTGGAACTAAATAACAATTTATTGCTATATTACCATATAACAGCATGAATACCGTACTTAATATGTTGTCTAGAAATTATCATCTTTTATGGGGAATTCAAAATACTTTAAAAGCATTTATCTCAAAATAACCTATAGATGTAAGGCTTAGTTGACTTTGGCATCAGGCCACCCATTTTAAATCAATAATAAGACCACCCCATAATAAGGCTGACTTTCTTTAGAACCAATGGTGGTCATATTATTGAGGTGTCACTATATGTTACATTATGTACGAGCAATATACATCGTTAAATATTAGATGTCTATATTGTATCCCCTTATTTGGAATGACGCAAGGACTTACTTACCTTATTCCTGGAAATTTCATTACTACTACTGAAAGAAAAAAAAAATTGATCTATTTCTGTAATCTATTTTTCTCTCCCGTATTCTAAAGGATTTTGACATTTTGTCTGTAATCTTTTTTTTGGCTCCCTTAGTTCACTGAATCAACTAAATATAGCTCTTCACAAAAAGCTATTTTCTATGAACAAGCTGCACATCTGTTCAGACAGACGTTAATGAGATATTGGAAGGGCTCTAGAGACTCGTGTAATAATTAAACGTTACTTTGTGTTCTTATAATTCGTTCATCAATACAGATATACAATGTACCAGTAGTTAAGGCGTAAAAAAATATGTATGTTTCAGGTTTCCCGACCTACCCTATTTTTTGCCCCGACCCTAGAACATTTTTTTGCGTGTTAACAATTTTCTTCTTTTTGATAAAATTTCCTTATTTTGGTAAAATTTCTTTGTATGAATTTTTCTTTAGGAACATATTTCTGCCCAGTTATTAAGCACTTTACGAGTATTCCAACTTTAGAGCATTATATTCACTTTGATTAAACATTATCCATGGGAAAGTGGATTTGTCTTTAAACATACTGGTATATTCATTTTAATCTTATGTTTAGTTTGCTTCGTTTGAAAATAAACAAATTCTCTAAAAAAAAAAAATTCCAAACTACCTTCTCTATTTTTTTGGGCATGAAACCTGAAACAAACATATATTTTTAAGGCCTAAGTAGACATCACTTTCATACTTTCACACCTTGTCTGAGGAGGGGGTCATTTTGCGTTCAATAATGTGATTATTCTTCAATTACCCAAATGTGCCATTTTGTCACCAAATATATGGACAGAAGCAACTGTATGTTGTCAATACTTATTGTATCTATGCTAATATGAAATAAATTAAGGGAGGCGCAGTGGTTGAGGGGTAGATCTGGAACTGACTCTTGAACTGAAGGTCGTGAGGTCGTGAGTTTGAGCCCCGTGATAAGCGGGCTTTGATCTCAAAGTTCACAATCCCTTAATTTGGTGCAAGTACTGGTTGGTAGCCATGAAGCAGTCATCGAGAGTGATTAGTATAAGTTGTAAGAACTAATTTCACTATCAATGTAAAAAAAAATTAAATAAGTTTGAATTAGTTGCATCGATGCACTGTCCGTAGTTCTTCAGAAATATGAATTATTTATGTTATTATTAGTATATAATTGTTGATATAAGGAAAGAAACTCGAGACTAAAAATACATAAAAATAGATTAAAGGTGTGAACTTGTGTTAAGTGGGACTCGAAAAAGACTTCGACATAATGAAAAACTTCGTAACAAAAATTAAACTTAACCGACAGAAATTCATATAGACAAAGAAGGATAAAATCGGGACTTTGAAAAACTTCGAGGTAACGGAAGATTTGTCTTAAGCGAGTTTGTCATAACGAGAGTCGAGTGCACAGCATTTCAGTAAAAAAAAACCTATTAGAAACATGTGTTTCCGACTTATTTTGGATTAGAAATTCAAGTATTTCAAGGAAGTCTACTTTGCTGAGTATGATATATTATAAGGAAGAAAGTAGTTCCTCATTGAACGAAATATAAACGGGCAATACGAGGGGTGTCCCAGAATTACTTGTCCTTTTGTTACAGCTCACAAACTTGGAGTGATAGTGGTCAATAAATCTGTCAGAAATGACACTATTTCTTATTGAATATAGTAATGATATATGTGCCAAGTTTCAGTACCAGTAATGTGAGCATTTTAAAGTAAATGTTATGCTCATTTTTTGCTAATTTGTTTACCTAAACAAACATGAAAAATATATTCTCTATAGTTAAAACATCACAAAACATGCATTTACAAAGACTGAACTCATAATGTATAGATCAATATTTGTTGAAGAAAGATGTTTGTACATCATAAAATTGAAAAAAACACTTTTTTAACAATCGGGCTATTTTACAAGTTTTGTCTGCTAGTAATCTGGTAAAAAAATATATTTTCTATTGGTTATACATCGCAATGGTTCTTATTAGAGATGTTTTAGCCATGTAACAACAATACTGGATAAGGCCATTTTATGTTCAGATGAGCCAGATACATATTTCAGTTCATAGGGTAACAGAAAGTGGGGCAGGTCTTATGGGATCAGCCGAAATAATTTGACATAACTAGGGGTTCCATTTGACCCTGGAGTTGACCCTAAGACCCCTGGAATTTCCAAAAAGTCACATTTTGACCCTCAGGATTCTTACTGAAGGGTCAATTTTTCTCAAAATTGTAAGTAATTTGGCTATAAAATACCGTAGTAAAATCTGGTAAAAAATTATCAAAATGACCATTGCGATTCAGCACCTAGTGGAACCCCTGATGATGTTTCAATCTTAGCAGCTAAATTCTCTTAAATCCAATTTTATTCCACATTATACACTCCATTGTATATTGTCAGTTAGAATGTGAAGAACATTGTCTGTTCCGCTTTCTGTTATTTCATATATATCACACACAGTATATCATAAATCATCACGAATCATGCTACATGTATTGACAGACCTTTTTATGCCCCCCTTCGAAGTAAATTACCACCAATTTTCTCATATTTATCACTAGGGATATTTTGTCATAAAAGTAAGACTTTGAACTTTTAAGTAGTCCTGCCAATATGAAGGTTAGTTACCATGGAAACATGAAATAACGAGTGCCTTGGCCATAGATATAGAAAGGTTACTGTGATTTGAAAGATAAAGGATTCAATATATCTTCCAGGGAAATTTCATCAACATCTGAACATGAATACATAGTTCTCACATCTACAATATTTACCTCCCTTGTTCTGAATTGTCGGCCATTTTGATAGGCAAATTTCCTTAAAGTTTATGGGGAATATAATGTAAACGCCGATAAACTAATCTGATATATAAAAAATAACTCATTCATTATGCTCATGCGGCCAGTTGGCTCAGTATGTTGAAGAAAAAAGTTGTTGTCACATGCAAATTCTCTTGTCTCAATTATCACATATTTGGAAATTACTCCTATAAGGAGCCGCGGCCGTGGTCCAGTGGTTAGTCCAATGGACTTGAAATCCGGCGATCCGGGTTCGATTCCTGGTCGCGGCAGGTCATACCGTTCCATGAAAATTTGACAAAAATGTTGATTTTCCTCCACATGTGGAGAAGTTGCCGGCTCCTTGTGGAAGGGTAAGTTAGTACTGGTTAGATTTCAGTCCAGGAAAAACTGGTTAGGTGAACCGGCGGCCGTATATAACTGAAATATTGTTGAGAGCGTTAAACCCGATGAAACAAACAAACAATACTCCTATAAGGGCTTATCAGTTTTGCCTATCAAAATGGCCGGCAGTTAAGAACAAGGGAGGTTAATATTGTAGATGTGGGATCTATGTATAAAAGTTTATTAAAACTTGCAAAATTCTGGAACACCCCTTGTACCAGTTAGTCTGTTTCTTAGAAAAAGTCTGTTTCTTAGAAAATTGAAATTCAATAAATGAAGAGAATCTCGTTTATTTTCAATGGATTCCTCATTTACCATTACAGTTGGTGAACCGCACAATACGACAGACTGAATGCCTTTAAATCTGCTTATGCTGTCGTAGACAAGGAAGTAATCATGATAAATAAATATTGATGATATCTCTAATTTGTATCAGTTTTCTGCTACCGATACCTATCATCTTAAGCAAACATACTTGTACTCTTTTGTTATCAGATGGAATTGTTTTTAATATTTCTCAATAAATATTGTATGAATATAAATATTGTTAAGTGCAAAGCCATAACTTATAATGTGCTATATTTGTTTGAAATAGAAAGTATATGTAAAAGTGTATTTGAACGCCACTGTACGATTTCCAACCTCTTCCTTAAATGATATCATTACAGGAAATGTCACATGTGACGTCACCATGTACTGACAGTAAGCAATATTTGCCCCATAAGGCAATATGAAAACGAACTGACCATGTGGAGTAAATGTTGTTTCCTGTTTACACATAGTGACATCACATGTTTCATTTTCTTGAAATGAAGTCACTTACAGAAGAGGTTGTAAATCCCAAAGCAGTGCTCATTTAAAGAAAGAAATTTTTATTTTTTATGAAAAAATGCTAAGTATAATATTTTTGAGAAAATAGCATGTGAGTGCCTTCATATAGATGTACACTACAACACTGTATTGTAACTTTTCTTAATAGTTTCATGCAATTTCACAACATGAATCCAATTCAGGTATTTCCTATGCTATTGCTAACTTGCAGCATAGGTCAGGATAGAAAATACCAGTGTCGAACGCTTCTATTTGTAGTATTGTGAAACTTGTAAGAAAAGTGACAATGTAATGCTGTTAAATACATCTGAATGATGGCAATTACCACCGATTTTCTTATATATATAACTTAGGATATTTTGTGAAATAAATAAGACTATCTGCCTTTAAGCTTGATACTAGTAGTTATGAAAGTGTTTCATATTTGAATTACTCGTTGTTTGTACTGCCTGTATAAACAATACTGGTTCAGTACAAGGATGTGAGAGTCTGACCTTTGTCTAGTTTGAACCCACATTCCGGGGGCTAAGTGGTCAACACCTTATCCTCTACAGTATCGGTCCCTTTTGGGGCGTTAATTATGGACTAACTAAGGGCAACATACCATATCTGGACTGGAGATTTTGAGAATCACAGGTCTGTATCAGTCATAAGTGCTGTGTGGCAGATGTAAACATTTTCCCCATACTTTGTCCAAAGTGTAAGTTAAATTTATATAAAAAAGACGTTAGGTCGCTGTGGTGTAGTGGTTAGCATAACAGACCAGCAATCTGTAGACTCAGGTTCGAATCCCGGTAGCGCCTTTGACCAATTTTTTGTGTTCCTCAAAACATGACTTTATTAAAACACACAAGTTTTACTGTATTAATTGTTCTCTATTTCAGGTAATCTACCCTATGAGTGTACAAGTTGTTGTAAGAAGTTCCTTAATCGTTACAGTCTCGCGTTCCACATGGAGGCTCATTCGTCCAAACGTCTGGAGTGTCGAAAGTGTGGCACCAAATTCGTACATCAAAAATCATACGATCAGCATCAGCGGGCTCGGTGCATGGGCCACCGTAAACGTATTGCTGCACGAAAGTTGCAACTTCCAGCCAAAAACCCTGTCACTCTACCAAAGAAAACATACACTTGTAAATATTGTTCTCGTGAATATAGTTTTGTTCGAACTATGGAAATACACATTCAACAAAATCATCCGCAGCATGATGGTGAGGTTCAAGATGCATATTATTGTCCAGACGGGGTAACGGAACAGAATGGCATCTCCAATGACTCTGTTGCCATGGAAACTTCAACATCAAATGTTGACACTGTTGGTAATGAAGTGAAAAGTGAAATGGACGATATTGCTGTAACACAAGGTGATAGTAATGATAAAACTACCTCTGTGGAATCAGGACATAATTCAAATAGTGTAGAAAGTGACATCAAGACCTCGGCAATACAGGAAGATGATAAAACAAAAGTTAAAATTGAACCAAAAGAAAATAATGAAGAATATACTGACTATCTTATGAAAAACTTCTTATTGAATGAATCCAAGAATGTTGACTCTGATAGTGTAAACATTAAAGCAGAAAGGATCGACACCGAGACTGAAGATTGTTGAAAGAGTGATGTCAATGCTACACCCTTGTAACTGTTGTCTTACTATCTCATAAAAATTTCAAGGGTTCAGCGCAAGACTATTCTAACTCCTATGTATTTATATAGGCGTTAGGATAGTCTTGCACTGTACCCTCAATATTCAGTTATCATTTCAATCCTCTATACATTTCATTGAAGTTTAACTCAGAATCAATGTTAGATTTATCTCATTCTCCTGTGATTGTATTTCGAGGGTTCAACGCAAGACTATCGTAACTCCTATGTATTTATATAGGAGACACTGATAGTTTTGCCCTGAACCCTCCATTAATTTTGTTTATAATGAAATCACAGTATATACAAGAATGTTATTTGTCTCATCAAAATAATCTTGTATGGTTTTTTTATTCGACTTTTCTAAGATTTTTTTTTCAAATAGGGACTTTTACACAAACCTTAATGTTTATGCCCCCTTTCAACGAAGAGAGGGCATATTGGTTTGCACATGTCGGTTGGTCCGTCTGTAACCTTTTCGTTTCCGTTCAATAACTCAAGAACCCCTTGACCTGTCATCCTCAAACTTGGTCCACCCATTCATCTTGGGTAGCAGAGGAACCCTATTGATTTCGGGGTCAAAGGTCAAGGTCACAGGGGGCATAATGCATATTAGGCTCTATGTTTGCAAACTCTGAATACCGTTCGTCATACACTTCCATCCACTGTCTACCAAAAATTTATCATTACTTAGAAAACCGGATTATTATGCTGTATCTTGATCAACCTTCAAGTTTACCAAAATCTTCCTATTTATATTTAACCAAGGACCCAAAGTCTTCATTTTGTGATGACCTTTTGTATCAAAAGGTCATAACCTGTTAGAGGTCATTCTGTTCAGTGTATAATTGCTGTATTTTTTGCTGTCACTTTAGTTTAATCGGAAAATTATTCAGTTGTTCCGTATTTATATCTTAATAAGTAATGTTTTGGAAATGTTTTTGAGTGAGTTATAAAAGCTGTTATTTCTAGACTAATGCTCGTATGGAGTCAAATAACATTTGGGTATTCAAAGCCTGAAATCTGTCAAAATTGTCTCTAAAAAGCAAAATGTATGATATTTCTTGAATCTGGCTGCCAACTTTTGAAAATTTCACCAGTCTAGTGTTGTGTGTTAAGGAATCGTACTTTGAAATACTTCAGGTTGTATTTAAGATTTGAACAAGAAGTAGGTGTTGACAAGAGTAATCATATTTTATACACTTTGTCTGTCTTTTTATTTTATAGAATTTAAATGAAATCAAAGCTGAAAAAAATGAAAACAGGTCAATGCTATATATCCGTCTAGATTCAAAGCTGAACAAAAATGAAATCAGGTCAATGTTATATATTCTAGTGGAATAAAAGCTGACACCATTTCCATTTAAATTATTTATTTTGATAAATCTTTGTTTCATATTGTGCATGTAATCCAGTCAATAACGTATCAGAATTGGGTGATATGGTATTTATTATAGATAGCTTGTAAATATTAACCTGAACCTCTATTAGAATAACTTCACACTTGACTGCTTGTCCATATTCATCTTCGGCTTTGTAAGCAGAAAGTATTATGAATATGCACATGGTATACTCTAAACAATGAAAGGGAGCGATAATGCACAATTTGCTTGGGAACATTGATATGAACTGTGCCACGACAAAACCTGTATTAGGGACCAAATAGTCCATTTTCAGGTTTTTAACCAGGTTTTCAACAGAAACAGGTTATTAGAATGGTGTGTGTCGTTGGGCGGCGGCCGGGCGTGGTTTCCGGCGAATAACTTGAGTTCCATTCATCGTATTGACATCAAACTTGGTGTATAGTAAGAACATGTGGAGAGCTCGCTTGGGCTCGTTCCAGTCAAGGTCACCGTTACTAAAAATAGAAATTTGGTTTCCGGCGAATAACTTGAGTTCCGTTCATCGTATTGACATCAAACTTGGTGTATAGTAAGAACATTATACAAATAGAGCCTTGGTTACAAACAACTGGTTTGTGAGCATTGCCCATTTCCTTGTTACATTTTCTATCAGATATATGTTTCAACATTCATTCAATACAAGAAGTATAAAAATCGGATGTCTAGTTTAATTTTGATGGCAAATCCAATATTAAGAACAAGATAAAAAAGTAAGCTACACACTGATGATGTCGCGTTTGAATGTACATCATTCTTAAAAAAAAAATCTTCACTTCAAATGGAAAAAAAAAAATTGTGCAATACGTTTACATGTTTCCTCGTTGTCTTGATTCTATAAATCACAATTAAGCCTCCAAAACATCTTCAGACTATGCGCTTAGTTTGTGACATCCAAACTTTGATTGGGAAATAGTCGACGTCATAACCAAAATCACTAATACTGGGCCCGTATTCACGAACGTTTTAAGACTGAATCTCAGACTTTAAAATTTCAAAACTTAAATTTACTAGCATTTCGTTTTCATTATATTTAAATGGATAATATTTTGCCTGAATATTTCTTGTTACTCACTTTACACTTTTGCCATGTTTTATTAAAATATATTGTGTAACAATAAAGTAGGAACAAAATGAAAATTTACCATTTTAAAGTCTAAGTCTGAGATTCAGTCTTAAAACGTTTGTGAATACGGGCCCTGTTTTGTCATGGCTGCGTTCATATATTTCTGAGAAATACAAGTGTAATATATTCATGCATAAAGGTCAGGATCGGATTAATTTTTACAAGCTATACTAGTATGTGAGGATATAAAGTTGTACATATTACACATTGTAGTTAAAATATCAAATACAGAAGATTTGTATATATCTTGCAATGCTAATGAAATAGTTAGTTGATTATGTTGTTTGTTTCATATCAGTTAGAACAATTATAAGTTTTATTCGGTGTTTTTGCATTGAACTTGTAAGACTTGTGATATTACATTTGACAGCCTTTCATCGTCATGGAAACTAAAGAGCAGTCCTGATATTTTCAAAACTTCCGTAGTTGCAAAAAAATTACCACAACTTATTATAACTTTGTTGGAATAAATATACAGTAAAACCTCAATAATAAGACCACCCTTTGGACCCTTGAAAACTGGTCGTAATATTGAAGTGGTCTTAATATTAAGGTTGAATAAAGAGCAAAACAGTGAAAATGGACTTGAAAACTGTGTTCTTAACTTTGAGGTGGTCTTATTATTGAAGTGGTCTTTAAGTGAGGTTTTACTGTATTATATTTACACAAACAATGAAGGGAGTGATTCCACAAGATTTCAAAACATGTACCAATCAAATGCAAATGCACTCTGTTTGTAAAACTACCAAACGGTTTTGAACTGTTGCAATTTCATTCTTAAAACAAGGTCCATCAAATCAGACAATTTATTTTTGTTAGCGCCGACATCCTGAAAATGAATACTTGAAGATCATTAAAAATCAGAACTTATTGTGATAAATGTTAATCTCCTGTAATTTTGCCATGAAGTAAAAGCAGGGAAGAAGTTTGGTTTAAGGAATTGAGAGACGCGTTCAGTTTCTGTTTTCAATATTTTATATAGTAATGCCGAGTGTTGCAGAAATGCGTCAGTAATTTCTACTAACAGATTGGAAAGTAACTTATGACAGGAAACAATTAGTGTTAAATGTTGATATAATATCTGTATGTCCCCTGTGCAAAATTCGGTAGTTTATTGGTTGTATAGTAATGAATTTACCTCCGTTATTTAATGAAATCGGACACAATAAAAGTAGCTTAGACGCGCTTTAAAGTGATTTTGCCCATTAGTTCTAAATTTATACAGAATATTCTTGGTCTTGCTATAAGCAATCAATTTATATCTATTAACAACTATTAAGTTTCTTATAAGATTTGCAAATAACGTGTTACAATTTATATGACTTTTATTACTTGACACGGTTGTGGAACTCCATAGGTTTATCTTATTTTCTTTTTTCTGGACTTGAATTGTGGAATGTAATACTAGATAGTTGTCGGTGAATGAAAAATTGGTGACTTGGTAGAATGTTGGGAGTGAATATTTAATTGAATTTTTTTTTTAATTTTTTTCTTTCTTAACATTCTCAACCCTGTACTACGGTCATTCCATTGCCAATAGCAACTGTACATGATGTATATGAAGTGTTCAGCTCAATACCAGGTAAAAAGCCGTAAATTTCATATACTGTTCGAAATGTTCGGGTTAGGAGTCATAGTCGGAATCCTCTGCACATATTCCACTATCACTGCATCAAGTAACACAGCATCATAACTAATATAAATACGTTCATGTAGACAACAGACAATGGATAAATGGTAGATTTATTTTGGATTTTCATGTATGGTAGTAAAATTCTTGTTTTTAGCTCACCTGAGCACAAAATGTCTTATCGTGTGTTATCAACAAATTTCTTAAACTTCTTATCCTTCTAAACCTCTCGGCCAACTTGACCAAAGTTCACAGAAATTATTCTTATGTGGTCCACTCTCAAAATTGTTCAAAAAATTGCATTCCGTGTAGAACTCTGGTTGCCATGGCAATGGAGCTAAAAACGTCAATATCTTCTTGTCAAAAAACTATTGGCCCAATTTTGAAATAACTTCATGCAAATGTTCCTTTGGTGACCCTCTTCCAAGATAGTTCAAACTGTGTGATTCATTAAAAAATATGGCTGTCAGGGGGCAGGTCACTCTCCGGAAATGTACATTCTAATTAAAGTAATAACTCTTAATATGCTGGAAATCAAAATATTTGCTAACTTTGTGAGAATCTTTACTTCATTATGATTTTGCACCCTATGAAACAGGACTGTAATACTAAATTGTTCAGGCACACGAGTGAGCGATACAGGGCTATCATAGCGCTCCTGTTTTTATTTTACTCATATTGAGTGTTGAATCTTTTTTTTGTAACCAATGGTTACTGTAGTAAATATGGAAATCACATTGTTATAGATCATTATTTTTATGGATCTGAGATATTTTCTGTTATTTTTATGATATGTTTGTTCAAAAAGTAATAGTCCACAGTCACGTTTATAACCATACAATTCCTCATTATTTCATCTTATTCAAAAGTTTTATCACCATTAAGACTTTATATTCAGAATGTTTGGGAGGGAATGTTTGATGAAGCATTTGCGATCTTCACTGGTTGATTTTTATTCAATATAACAGTGAAATATTTCATACTTTAGTTTCATATTCTCATTATCTCCAAATACAGTAAAACCTCACTTACATACCACCTCTATAATAAGACCACTTCAAGATTAAGAACACAATCTTCAAGTCCATTTTCACTTTTTCGCTCTTTATTAAACCTAAATAATAAGACCACCTCAATTAAACAGCCACTTTTCAAGGGTCCCTAGGGTGGTCTTAATATTAAGGTTTTAGTGCAGTTCTTATTTGTCCCTCTTATTCAGCATGTGTCGTAGATTTTCTGATCAACGACGCTCCTTACCCACAGAAGTTACCGTGTCTCATGTAAATAAGGCTTGAAATGGCTTGTCCATGTTGTCAGAGGGAAGGTTAAAGTTATTACAGTCTTGTTATTTAGGGTTGACTTGTAGATATACTTACACTCATTTGATAGGGAATCTCAATTGTATAACACTTGTCACATGTGTGTTGACTATTACAAAAGTTATTCATTCTTACTATTCATGAATTTAAACACCTTAAAGGTTGTGATTTAATTCTTAGATGAGTAGTGAATAGTTTTGGGTGATAATGGATTCGTTTTAGTAATGACTAGTTTCATAGAAAGTAGTAGCCAGAATGCTATTCAGAATTTCGTTGGTCCTATTGAGTTATTAAACTTTCTGTGTTCAGGGGATAAACTGTGTACAAGTATGTTTGTGTGAGTAATTGAATAAAAGTATGTAGTTGTCAGTTAGTGTACTAGAGACCAATTAATTTTCATTAGATTGATATCTGCAATGATCACAAACTATTTTAATGTTCTATACAGTCAATCCTGTGTTAAAGACCACCTGTGAACAAAGACCATTATTGCAAAACCTGTCTGCAAAGACCACCAATTATATCTCTTATCAGACCATTTTCAATGATATTTAATCTGTTAATAGAGACCATCTGTAAACAAAGACCACATTTTGCTGTTCCCATGGGTGGTCTTTACAGACAGGTTTGACTGTATGGCCTAATTACTGTAATAAGAATATTATAATAAATAGGCCATATAGCACATTAAAATAGTTTGTTTCAAGTACCTGTGGAAATGATCATGTATGGTTGTATATAAGATGTTGAATCATGAAAAACAAAATATATATATTCAGACTTATTTTACGTGTTACTGATAATTTGGACACAGGCCATACAGCCTATGTTTCATTATTTATCCTGAAAAAGTTACGACCAAATTTTGATCCTTGAAATGAAATAGTATACCTTCTTATAAAATTATGTGTTTTGTGTTAATCACCTTAATCAGTTTAAGACATATTCAATCAATTCTCTTACATTTTCTTACACCTTTGTAAAACTTAATCAGTACACTTCATCTCTAATCAGAGTGTTTTCAAATCAGGGTGGAATTTCAGCTTTTAGTTGTCAGGAATTCAGCCTGTTTTGCACGTTGTTTTTGACCGTGTGTTTATCTGTTAGTATTTGCATTTGATTTCACTGTTTTTTAAAATGAAGTTATGGTCATTGTTATATTGTGGACATTTTTACCAAGTTTTAATTTTTACAAACTTTTTTTTGATAGTTTATAGGAGGAGGGTCGTGTTTCTATGGAGTAAATACATATTTCCACTAGGGTTAATCGGTCTATTTCTTGCTAACTATGTTTATGGAGTGGTATTTTGATACTGGAAGAAATAAGCATCTGTCTCGAGTTTTTTTTATGTGTAGTTATATTTGCTGCATTGTATAAAAAGGAATACGTATTCCAAGACAACATTACCTTTGTATGTTTCATATTAACATTAAATTTTATCATAAATAAATGATGTGCAACTTGTGATTAAAATAACAGGTGTGAGAATGTTCAGTTTACACAAGCATCATCTGGGTGGACTGTAATTGTATTCCTACGAATCTAATTCAAAGTCTATTGCATTTGCGCATCATTTTGAACTATGTATTCTCTTGCCATTTAGTACATGTTCATGTCTTTCCTTGTCTGAATGAATAGCAGAATAATCTAAGCAGGTGCTACAGTATATCGAGGGTTCAGCGCAAGACTATCCTATCGTATAAATACATAGGAGTTACAATAGTCTTGCGTTGAACCCTCGAAATAGAGAATAGATATTTGTTGATGGTAGAAAACCCTTCGGGGTGAAATAGCCAGCTCTAAATATATACAAATGTATGTAAGTTATGGTATATGCTGGAAATATTGTAAGATTTTGTTAAAGGTAAATTGTCATATTTTCTATCAAAATATGTCAAAGTGCTAATTCTTAGAAAATGGCATGTTAATGCCTTCATACAGACGTACTCGACTAACATTGCATTTCCTAAGCTTGCTCAAGATAAAAATACTAGTATCGGACTCTTGTATAATTTGTGGTTTTGGGAAATATGTAAGAAAAGTGACGATGCAGTGTTGTAGAGTGTATCTGTATGAAGGAAATGACCACCGATTTTAATATACTTGACTTAGGATAATTTGTCAAAAAAATAAGACTTTGTACCTTTAAGCATGAAGATATATTTTCATTAGTCTTGTGGTTTTGTAAACTGATACAAATAGATAAAATGATATGTTTGTTACTTGGATTTATTTTGTACATAAAAGAAGCATTATTACACATTTATCCACAACAAATATTGTTATATTATATTGTCCTTAACATATAATTTTGGATTTCATTGAAAATATATAATAAATATATATACATTATATTTGAAGAATGTTTATTGTAGATAATGAATTTTCTGTTTGACTATTGTGCTTATGTACTTACCATTAAAACCGCATGCTTATAGCCGTTGTTTGTTGTCACTCTTCTATCGACCACACCCTCTGTCCCCTCTTTATAAGGTAGAGGGAGATGTATTGGTCGAGGGGTGGAGTTCCTGATTGGATTCAAGGGTCGTGATTTGGAATGCTGCCTTGGGCGAGATGTAGTTGAACAATCTCTAAATATTGCGCAACTTTCCTCAGAACCTTTGAAAACTGGTCTTCTCATTGAGGTGGTCTTAATATTGAGGTTGAAGAAAGACAGCAAAACAGTGAAAATGAACTTGAAAACGTCAATAGTTAGACCACCCTTCTATTTGGAGCCTTGAAAACTGGTATTATTGAGGTAGTCTTAATATTGAGGTTGAAGTAAGAGCGAGACTTCTGTGCATCACATGTGTAACATCTTTCATATTTTCATATGTATTTACAATAGTTTTGCACTATGAAGTCAAAGTTGCCCTTTATTATAGACGTATTTCAATATGGAAAATCTCATAACGCAGCAACTATCGTCATCACCTGTAAACTAGTGATAATTTATTTCTCCTTGTTGATAAACATCTGTGATTTGCAATGCAACAACACGACTCATTCCAAGGTCGCATATAAGCGGTCATTCCTGGTCATCCAGTTCGACTTAGGCTGAAACCGTCAGGATCTCTGCTGTATGAAGATACTGCTTTCAGTTTCAGAATGTCTACAGTTGTGTTATTATTAAACATAAGTATATGCTTTGACGTAACGTCAAAAGGTGCGACCCATGCTGAATTTGTGTTAGTAACGGATTTTCATGTTTTATATACGAAAATGCTGTATCTGGAGTGCACTATCAAATGATTTGAAAAGAGAAATGCTCAAGAGCCATATGAGACAAAGGCAAAGGTCCAAACTTCGACAATCTACAGAAAATTGGCATTTACCCTGTAACAAAAAAATCATGGCGGTTATTTCTAGGATCCTACTTTGGAACAAAATAATGAACATTTTTTTGCAAGAAATTGACGTTATACATTAGATTGGATTATATAACCGGAGCCTCATGGAATTCTACATTGCTTCAATATGACTAAGGGAACACGATCTTTCATAAATGTAAGTTAATTGCGTAGCTGCCAGAAGTTGCAGAACTACTTATCTATCCCTACGGCATATGTCTAGTATGACTAGTAATAAATTCAGCATTTAACAACTTGGTTTCCTTTGACAAACGACCGACCAGCCTCATAATGTCGCCATAGTACTTGAAATCTTATAATCACAACATATTACTACAAAGGGATATGATCCTTCTTAATGTTGATACATTTATATTGCCTTTGAAATGTTATATCTTCTGAAAGTTATTGTAATACAAACAAACATACATCAAAACCTACATACATTTCATGACCACCTCAATAATAAGATCACCTCAAAATTAAGAACACATTTTCCAAGTCCATTTTGACTGTTCTGCTCTTGATTCAACTTCAATATTAAGACCAAATCGAGGGTTCAGCGCAAGACTATCCTAACTCCTATCTATCATCTACCTCCCCCCCCCCCCAAATGTTCAGGACCGCGCGATGCGCTTGCAAGGTAATGTGTTTACCATCGCACAGAGGAAGTGAAGTTTTTACTACAGCTACTTGAATATCCATTGCTCCATCGTGAAGTAGGTAAAATCGGTCGTTTAAGTGACGTTTTTACGTGATTAAGACGTAACACGCTGTTCTTGGGTAAATTATGTGGCCACTGATACATCTGATGTTACAATCGGCATTTTCCGGCAACTAACGTCGTTATGACTAACAGCAACGACGTCAACGTTATTTTGTTAACGATTGGACGGAAAATGGAATGGTGCAAGTTTGAATAACGCAGAATAGTACGCAGGGAACCAGACTTTCAGAAAACAATGACCGGATTACCTGCCCCTACCACTTAGTACTTTTACGCAGGAAAGTACGCAGGGAACGAGACTTTCACAAAACAATGACCGGATACCTGCCCCTACCACTTAGTACTTTTACGCAGGAAAGTACGCAGGGAACCAGACTAAGGAAAATGTACTAATTCATCAGCACGGACCTATAAATGGTTTATAGGTCCGTGTCATCACTTACGCAGTCTGTTAATCAAATAGGATGGAAATATCATTGTGCATATAATAATAACTGACTCTCTAATTATCGCGCAAGGACGAAACTTCCAAAACATTCGTAACTACTGACTAAGTGAGAGAATTTATTTAAAGCGGGAATGTTTGTCACGCGGCAATCGTATCGAGATATACCGGTAACATTCATGTTTTGCTGATTTGAGTGAGCGGACCTTTCTGCATTATATAATCAAAGTACTGAAGGTTCCAATGTATTCACTGTTCTAGGGGATGTAAATGAAGCCCTTTTCGACAACAACTTGTGTGTCTGTTTTAGTTATACCCTACTAGCTTCACCAGTCAATATCACCACGAGGAAAATAAATATATTTATACAAGTGTTTATTTTTTAACTACAAAATGTTTTATTGCAGAAAGAGATGAAGCTTTTACTCGGCTTTCAAGTCTATAATAATAAATGTTTAGATTTACCGTGATTTATGTAATATTAACTAGCCGCCGTGATAATAGCGCGCGGACCTGATAGAGACCATAGCCAAGTGCTCGAGCGATTTACATGTATTTTAACGGTAAAGGCAATATTGATTTACGCTTAATTTATATGTATACAAAAACATTTTCGTCCAAGTTGTTGGCTCATATACTTAAACGACATAACAAACTTTGTGCTTTAGTCATGAAAATTTAATATGCAATAAATCAAATCCTCGCGCGGAGGAAAATTTCGAAGTTCAGATTCTCAATTTGCTTTGATTAAAGGATTTACATCGTTTTTCTTTCATGCTGACATAAACAAGAAATATATTGAAAAGAGATGGTCGGCGCAATCTGAAGCAAGCAAATTAACACCAATGCAATAGTGTTCATGACTTTGCCTCGGAAGACGAAATACATAACAATAAACAAGTTAGGGTTTTAGGTTTGGTAAACACTAGAAACATAATATATAGGCCTTATCGAACGGTACCTTACCTTACCGCAATCCACTGGAAACGTAACCGTCTATATATTTCATAATATTCAATATTTTCCTTAGCTTTTTTGTGTGTACAATTAAATCAACCTTGTATTTAATATTTTAACAAGAAATATCAATATTTAGTACAGATGTTGTATTAGAAGTGGATTTCGGTAATGGAAATAGATTTCGGTAAATTTACTGAAATTCAGTGGATTTCGGTAAGGTAACGTACCCATTATCAAAAGGTTAACCAATCCGCATCAAGGTTACAAAGGCTGTGCGGTTGACGAGAAGTTGGTTTTGTGGTTAACGTCAGATTTGATTGGTTTACACAACATTGATATGCAAATATCAAAGCCATGTTAGTACGGCTGCGTTGAAACATAAACGCGTATTTTAATCTCAATAAGTAAGCATGTGCAAAGAATCATTGATAAAGAGGAACTATTTCGTGTTGCAAGGTTTGAGATCACTGCCACAGTGAAAACATAAATAATTCCTGCGCCGTCATGTAGCACCTTAATTTACTGCTCTGTTTTTTATTGAAATAAACATCATTGATTATGTACGACGGAGTCTTCTATTTGTTCCATATTGTGTTGGGTACTCCCTATTCATATTTTTATTTTATTATACATTTATTTGAAGCCATTGTGTGTGTGTGGGGGGGGGGGGTAAATGCTTGTCACTTTGACGTGTCCAAAATTGTTGTTTGTTTGCGATATACTTGTTTCTACCAACAAGTCATTTTTTTGTTTAACGCGAGATTTTGGACAACAAGTTGCGAGGTTGGCATGCTGTCAAACTGCCGTAAGCTCCCATTTTTTATTCTGACAGTTCCAAGACGTGAAGCCATTATGTTGCTAAATATATCTTATTGTTTACTTGTTGACCGTTCCTATTTTGTTCTCCATGCTCTTCGTTGTGGATTTGTTTTGGATTCTATCCCCGTTCTTTGTTTTGGTTAGTGCTCAAGCTAAATATGTGGGGTGGCACTGTCTTGTGGATGTCTCTTTCCCTCTTCAACACTTTCCCACTGTATCATTGTTATGTCCACCGAAATGTGCTTTTTAAAAGCGATGTAATTATTGTGCCTCGAATTTCGGTTGAATGTTTTCAATCGTATAAATGTTCGGCCAGATATGTGGAAATTTTAAAAACCAATGTCAGATATGTGGATATGTAAATATTGTTAGGCAAAATAAAAATTGCCCATTTTCAATTCAAATGTTGTTTGCTTGTATATTGTTTCCACATACATAGTCACGTGTGATCAGTTCTTTGGGGTTATAACAGATGCACATACATGTATACAACGATTGGGAAGTACAAGGAATTATAATACTGCTCGAGTTTTACACGGTGTTCGACAAATGTTCGGAACACTCCTGACAGTACTTTCTAAAAAACATTTGCTTTAAGAAACACATACAATGTAGATCTACATCATTTAAAGAAATCAACATTTGAGTTTATTGAACAATCATTGACGGAATGTTGCAGTTCTCAAGGTTTCGATCATTCTGCTTATACTTCCCAAAACAATATTGAATTGTTCCGAATGTGCTAACATCCGTAATGTAAATAGATAGCATGGCTTTTCTTGGAAGATTCTCTCACAAAAACAAGCGAATCATGCGGAGAATGGAGCCATATATTGTGCAAGGAGTGTCTTGTTTATATTACACGATTGTGGTTTTTCAAATAGTTGTTTACGTATCTCATTCGATCCCAAATCACACGTAGTGGCGAACAAGATGCAATTGGATATTATCCAACAAAGACAATCGAACTGATTTATGGAAGCTAGGACAGTACAATTATCGCTCATCCTACTGATTTCGCAACATATACTCGTATTGACACAGAACGTCGACTGTATTTATCTTGTTTTGTATGTAGCGTGTACATAAGGCAATTAGAATCTAATATCCGCGATATTTGTTCCCGTTCTTATTTTGCACCATTTTATGGGCATACTGAATACTAGTTGTCAGTCAAACACTCTCAGATCTTACCAAAGTTGATGGTGAAGATATATTACAAGCAAAGAAAATGTCAATATACTATTTACAAATGATTCCTTAACAGTTGTGATCTAAAGCCCCCAGGAATATATATTGCATTGTCCTCTAAGCACCGTATGGTGTGAAGTTATAGACGTCGACATGTTTGTTTGTAGGAGTGTCATTTTTACATCGCACATAGTTGCGATATATTATGCCCCGGTCACAACCGGTCGTACATCTGTCTGTGGCGGTTCTACGACGGATTTCGCAGAAAATCCGTGCGTTTGGACGCACGGTTCCGCACGATTCCTCACGGTTCCGCACGATTCCGCACGATTCCGCACGACTCCGCATGTTTGTTAAGCACACAGGAGCACAAATGCCATCGCAGTAGGCTGTTGGACAAGTCCAACAGAGCTGCACGTCCACCTTGCGGTGACGGCCAGGTTTGTCACTGGTATCAAATGCATATTTAATTCTTTTTCAATATATTTCTTGTTTTGTATTACGGACAGTTCTCCCCTACTGACATAATATATTGCTCCGTCTTGCGGAGCTCTCTTTTTCGGCGCAGCCGTACTAACATGTTTTTTTTCTATTTGCATATCAGTGTTGTGTAAACCAATCAAATCTTACGTTAACCACCAAGGCAATTTCTCTTCAACCGAACAACATTTGTAACGTTGACGCGGATTGGTTTACCTTCCGATAAAGGGTACGTTTATGTTCTTCCTCTGGTAATAGCGTAGCGCGATGATAGGACTTTCAGTGCTTTGATTCAAATATGCATTTTGATGGTCATTTCCTTATATTATGCAGTCGATTATTTCAAATATGTGCTGATGTCGACAGAAACATTATGAAGGCTCTATAACATTTTAGTGTTATTCCTTGTACTGGATGGAGTATTTGTTGACGAATGTGCCGAAAACGTTTAAAATATTTGTCTCAATCTACGACGTTTTTTTCTGTCTGGAAATACGTGTAACGTTGTTGAAAAATACCATACGAGCCATTGCCGATAGATAGATACTTTAATTACTGAACATACCGTACAAATAACAACAATAATTTACATAATAAAGAATTAGCATTGACAGGAAATCACGTGACTAAACAGGATTAAATCTAAAACGTCAGCTTGAATTCACGTGATTTCTCGCTAGATTTTCCGATAATCTCATGACCTTTCTTAGTTGTCTCCACCATCTAGTTTCGTCCCCCAGTATCGGGAAAAGAAGCTGTCCTCATCAGCTACGTTACCAGGCCACCATTTGCCGTAAGGGCGGTAGGCTGAAATATAGATACAATAAATAATTCAAAACACATTGCAGACTGGATTGGCATTTATTTATAAATAAATGTAAGTTGGTGCACATTGCGATATGCATACATGACGTCACTGACCGGAACAGTTGGAATGCCAAGAAAAAGACAGCTGAATATAATTCAATACATCAACAATTTATAAACTTTGGTACAGTTCGATTGTCGTGCGCACATCTTTGGTACATCTCGATTGTCGTGCGCACATTTTTGGTACACTTCGATTGTCGTGCGCACATCTTTGATACATTTCGATTGTCGAGCGCACACTTTTTAAACAGAAATAAAAAGTAAAAAGAAATACCGATCAAAATTAACATTTACAAACAAAACAATGGCCCTACCCATCCCCCATTCTCAATATCACTTCAAACAACAATCTCTTATACATACAGTCGGACCTCGTTTGTTCGACAACCTTTTATCCGAATACTTGGTATCATCCGAAATAAATATCAGGTCCTGATGCATCTTTTAGGCACGTCGAATTGAAACGGGCTATTCGAAACCACGTATTATTCGCAATAAAAGTTCGGACCCTACGAATTGGAATGAACGATCGAGGTCCGACTGTATATCTTAAACTGTCGTCATGAGTAGCATTTAAATTTCAAAGCAACACTTATTCAAAGTGAGTTAATATTCAGAGAGGAAAATGTTTGGATCAGCACTTATCATTCGGAAAACATCCACAATGACGCATAAGGTATTTGTCCGAACTATTCCGAAGTAAGCGTTGGTTGTATGATGTGGTAATAGTTAATTGAATGTAAATGAAACTTACTGCCCATAAACTGTGGGTGTCCATACCACATCGGGAACGCTGAACATATATTTAAAAACGCCATAACACAGCATAACAGGAGTACGAGTTGTGACTTCATGTCTTCTGATCTGAAATATAAAAATGTTGGGTATCTTTTTAACTTAAGACAGCAAGTCTACAATCGGTAATAGTCTGATGTCAATGGACAGCTTAATTCAATAAAACTTACCACGCACCGTCTGCTACAATTTTATATTTTCAAACAGCTTGTAGATAACCTTTCAGTCAGGTTATGCCATATTTTATGACATCCCTTAATCAACTATTTATAACCGCAATTTGCATGAACATGCTAGTTTCTAGACGAGAGAATTCCCATTGACGTCCACATCAGAAATTCATCATGTGCCTGTTTCCGAAAACTCATTAAGGTGAACGTGTTGCTTTCTTCGTTATCACATATCCCGATTAGCAACTATTTCTGTCATATATGCCCACACACAATTTTAGCTCTAACATGACTCTAACATGAAAAAAATGCGGAGGACACCTCCAAGCGAAGATGGTGAGAGATTCTAGAGATTGATTATTCGTTGAGATAATAACCGGTCCCTCAGTCGGTGATTAGCTGACTTTTTCCAGAAAACAAAACCAATCGTAGTTAATAAGACGATAAAAAACAGTTTGCTTATTAATCAAGCAGAGACCCCTCATTACTTTTTGAAAACAACAACATTACTACATGAAAGTTTCTTAAAATTGATATCAACCTAGCAAATGAAGAGCTTCTTGTGTTTTTTATATATCATGTTTCTGAATGAAATAATGTTTCCTTGGATTTTCCAGTGGATTACTCATTGGTTCATTCGAAATACAGCCCCACCAAGTTACAGGCTACCCAAGACAATTTTTGACACCGGAATGTCACCATTACCATAGTCAGGATTCTGGCTTAATTATAGGTATTTTGACTATAAAATAGTAAATTCTGGTAAAATAGTATCGATATGATCCTCGAGATTCAGCGCCTAGTGGAACACATGTTCTCAATTAAATATGATTGGTCAGCTTTTGACCGAGTTTCGCGTGCGTGCCAATGACCTTTCATTATCTGAAAAGCTACAGCTGACCAAGGTTGTGTAAAATTCAAATTAAATTTCGTGGTAAGTCTCTCAAAAAGACAAACATTCGAAGGAGCGAAATATGGTAACAACATACCGGTGTAAGTAGAAGACAGTAAGTCAAACCATCTTCAAAAAACACATCATACACTTGTATACACTTAACAAAACTTATAACTGTGCACTTTTTTTAAATGTCGAATAACTTCTTTCGGCGCAGCCGTACTTACATGGTTTTGCGATTTGCATATCCGTGTTGTGTATATTGGTATTTACCCCACGCATATAGACGAAAAGATGGCATTTTGCGATCTTTCATATTTGTGTTCTGTCCGGTTATCTCGCCCACAAAAGGCGACGATTTAGCAAGAGAATGGCAGCGCTGGAAACACGATAGAGCGATAATTGAAAACGGACAACTTGCCTACACCATACAGACGAAGGAGAATTAAATTTCGACCCCCCCCCCCCCCCAATTCCTTAGGTCAAATCATAATGAATTTCCACTGTCCGATTTGATATACCGAGGTATATTTAAACTGATGACGAACATTGAATAAAATGTACAAAATTGTTTGACCAAATACTTAGTATCGTGAAGTTTGCAACTCGGGCCTTAGTGGCGCGAATATTGACTAAAGCAGGTAAGGACGTATCTTTAATAATTTTGTTATATTTTACAAAACTCACTTTTGTCACCGTTAATTTCCCGCACACGTTGTAGAATACAAACCGTGACAATTTTTGCACACATTCTTTTCAAAGTAAAGCTAAAATCAAAGTATTGAGTCGAAAAATAGTAACGAATGTATTGATGTGGTAATTTCTAACAAAACCTCTCGCAAGTGATAAAACATTTCAGTGCGGCATATAGGTGTGGTCGCACGGACATGACACGCTCCTAGTCTGTTACTGAAGTGAAGAAATGTCCGTTGACCTAATGAAGTTTTGTAGGATATTTAAACATTAGTACACTGTTTGCTTCTGTTTTCGCGTTACTAAATAAATAACGGAAGTAAAACATACCGCGATTTACATTTTTGTTCAGTTTCAACTACTTTACATTTTTAAATATCATTTCCTTTCTGTATTTTCCTATTATATGCCACATTTAATGTATGTGATTTTGTCAAAATACCAAAATACCGTGAAACCGGCAGTTACGTGAAAATAGCAGCTAACAGTATACTAACTTGGATATATAGACTTTTAGAAAAAAAAACAATATTAAAGTTTTTTTTCAATTCCCATAAGTACACGTTTTCAGAAATGTCAACTTTCAAATAACACAATGTATCTATTCATTGGAACTTTTATCATAAATCAACAATTACATAAGTTAGACCATCCTTAAGAATGTTTGTTTGCACTTACGCAACTCGGATTTTTTTATTTCTTTTTCAATTTAGAACTGTAATTGATAAAAGAGCGAAACTACGAACAAACATTTTTTAAGGATGGCTTAAACATGTACAAAGACAAGGAATTTACAATGTATCATGATATTGTATTCCATAAAAACTCATACAAATCGTGTTTTATTTGCAACTAAGAATACTTCGCGCAATATACGTTTTACGCCGATGTTTGACTATGGTAGAAATAAAAAAAATTGCTTTAGGATTTTTTTTGTCGTCTGTATCAGTTGTCGGTGTCACAAGTACTGTAGCGATCGATAGCTGTCGAACGCGAGTGAATACAAATAACTATTAATACTTTTTATATGAACTTTAATCCTTTTTCATCAGTTCAAAACCTGATTTACTTTTCTATATATTTGATGGAAGACCTATTTCTATGGGAGAGCTTCCGACTCCCCGGGGCCCTACAAAGACTCCGCCCCTTGCTCCGGGTAATCATTGAGTTCGCATTTAACATACACTTCTTACATACGTATCAGATTCACAATTATAAAAGTCGTACATTATGAATAGTTAACCAGCGTATGTGTCTGGCCGAAATTCGAAATTTATGTATAATAGTATGTCATAGCTTTTATTGCATCTGAAAAACAGCTGTTAATTAAATTAGGACCAATCTGATTTCATAAGATGTTTTTTTGTATGCGCAATAGTGCACGATATTATTCAGTTTCTTACAAATGTTTTTGCTTTATTATTATTTTTAATAACAATTAACAACTGTTTTTTTCTGTTTTATATGCATATATATGTAAATACTTGTAACACACTATTGTGTCATGTCTAATATTTTAACGTATCATGTGATACTTTGATGTTTTATTGTACCCTCTAGTCTCTTATAACTCTTATTAAGATACTAATAGTTGGCTCTGTTTTTACGTTATTGTAAAATGTATGTACATCTATATAGATGAGTCGAAAATAAAGATTAAAATACAGTAAACAATCTGTCTAATTATCATGACATAGATGACTTCGTTTCTTAAAGATATTAGTAGACATAGTATATTTTATCAGAGCTTCTTCTTTCCGAAGTATATAATAGTTTAATAAATTAATTACACAAAGTTTCCTTACCCCAAAACACTCGACACTATACCATTAAACTCGTACTGTAAAAATGTTAAAATAAAACTATACTAAAAATAAACAGCCAAATACTACGACTAAGTCTTAGAAAAATAAATAGCTCTACTTAAGTGTCCATTAAACAAAAACTATACTAAAAATAAACAGCAAAATACTTAGAAAAAGTATTAAGTCTTAGAAAAATAAATAGCTCTACTTAAGTGCCCATTAAACAAAAACTATACTAAAAATAAACAGCCAAATACTACGACTAAGTCTTAGAAAAATAAATAGCTCTACTTAAGTGTCCATTAAACAAAAACTATACTAAAAATAAACAGCAAAATACTTAGAAAAAGTATTAAGTCTTAGAAAAATAAATAGCTATACTTAAGTGCCTATTAAACAAAAGCAGGATAATGAAGACTAACGGTTAAACAACACACTGGGTAATTATGAAGTAATTATTTCTACACAAATATAATTTATCAAAATGCTGTATTTACCTACGCTTGTGTTCTACGTCCGCAAAGTTCCAACAACAGAAGGCAATGTATGACCACTAAGTCTTATAGTTACAGCATTCGTCGAGAGGGTCGTACAGAAAGTAACAGTGGCTGGTTTGTTATTGCTATTCCATGTAAGGAAGAAAATATCGGAAAACTACAAATGGGCTTGAAACAAGATAAACAAAATCATGGCATATGGAAACCGATAAGTCGTTTTCATTGCATTCTGAATGATGGAATTGGACCGGTCATTTCTTAAGTTGAAATTGGTGTACATTCATAATTCGATTTATTAGACCGTACAGTTAATGTTGATAAGGTTATGAGATAAAATGTTCATCATTATAACAACGAGATATACGCTTCATAGACGACAATTAAAAATGTAATAGATTTTACATTGGAACATTGAGAATACATTAGTGTCGATAATGTTCGCTGGATTCGTTTAGTAAAAGTCATTGCCATACATGAATTCCTCTTTCTGTCGACATTGAGATAGTGAAGTCAATGACCTAATGGACTGGTTCAGTGTATTTAGCATAGCAAGCATGCGTTTTTCAATGGAAAATGGCATGTAATTATAGGGACTGGAATTCTTTCCCTTTATCTCTTCTAGAGTTCTCTCCCTTTATCCCATATGTAGTGGATGTAGATATTGGAGTTATTTCCCTTTATCGCTTCTAGAGTTCTTTCCCTTTATCTCTTCTATAGTGGATGTAGATATAGTACTATATATACTCTAGAAGTGATAAATGGACAGAATTCGTGACAAACTTCTATGAATATATTAGCGACAGTGAAAACAATGCACATTTCGTGGAAGAACATGACCATGCAAAATAACTCGTTCAGAGTATATTCTACATGGTCTCTGATCGATAATTTGAATTTCAGGATTTCCTTATAAAACAAAAAATGTTAATGCACACTTTATAGCAATTTGCTTATATAGGAATGTAAGACGAAACAAAATAATGCTTAGTTCTTCAGGCATCGCCACATTAAAGTTGAAACCCCCACTTTAACATTTTTATTGCCATAAAACATCGGGAATAGATAGTTCCCACATATTTACCTCCCTTGTTCTGAATTGTCGACCAGTTTGATAGACAAATTCCCTTAAAGTTTATAGGGAATATATTATAAACGATGATATTCTAATCAGATATAATAAAAAAGTGTTTAAATCATTATGCTCATGTGGGCAGTTTGCTAAGTAAGTTCTCCATTAAGGGCTTATCAGTTTTGCCTATCAAAATGACGGATGATTAAGAACAAGGGAGGTAAATATTGTAGATGTGGGAACTATCTATTGTCCATGAATGTCAATGATCGACTGACAGTAAGTCCATTTTCACTGTTTTGCTCTTTATTCAACATCAAACCCTTCTCAATATGAAGACCAGTTTTCAATGGTACAAAGGTGGTCTTATTATCGACGTGGTCTTATTATTGACGTGGTCTTCAGATTGACGTGGTCTTCATGCTTTACTGTATCTGCAATAGCGTTTCCCGATCTTCAGAGATAGTTGCTTTACCTTGGGGATGGTAGGTCACATGATTAAATAGTTTTAAAACGGTATCATGTCTGGCAAAATGTAAAGATTCTTTTAAGAAAGATCTGGACAACTGGAATGTCCCTTTCTCCTTTTTATTTATACATTCACGGACCCATATAGGTATGTAGGTCCGTGATACATTTTGATGCCTCCTTGTGCTTGTGTGGTGGCTGTGCTCAATCGGAACACCTCGGCCATTCTTACGGAATTGTACGAGGTGTTCCGATTGGGCTGTGTTCTGCATTAGCCTGCATGGAATCCTGGCCAAACCTCCTATTGCTCCGCGTGGGTAGCGTTAGCAATCAGTGAGCCAGGACCCCAGGCTATGGTCTGCGTATATGGCGTTTCATATTTCTTCGTTCTTTTTTGCCAACGTTATTGACCAACAGGTCGTTTGATTAATACATTGCCGAATGTTTGCAAATGGTTTCCATTAGGCCAAAGGCACCGCCCATTCAATTTGAAATCACTCCCCGCCGCTTTAACATTTGTATTGTCATTAAAGCTGCACCCTCGGTCCCTCCATCTACAGAGAAATACGGAATTACAAATTTCGCACAATTAAATATACCACACTCTCTCATTCGATTTTGACAGGAATGGCCTAAGAAACTAATATTACGGAACACGGGCTGGTTTCAACCACCTTACAGATTGCGTTGAATCCGCGAAAACCGTGTCCTGCTATACGTTTTCTTATAGATACCATGGCTACATGTTTCCTCTACTTCGACGAACTTCTGCCGTAGTCTAGACATTTTGTTTTTGCTGATCTATTGCGTGGTCACATTGAATAGACACGACAGAAACATAACGTCGTGAAGTAAAACGAGAAAAACTGAAGTATATTCGTGTTTGGGGAATATTTTACTCGTTAAATTCTATTATATCACATTATGTACGCGTCTGAAAATTTATGTTGAAGGAAGTAGTTAAAATATGTAGCCAGTGATGACAACAAGGAGTTAAACTATGACGTGAAACCGAATGATTGCCTCGAAATCCGATAGTTAGCACGTACAGTAAAACCTCAATAACACATATAAGGCCATTGAAAACTGGTCTTCTTATTGAGGTGGTGTTAATATCGAGGTTGAATAAAAACCAAAACAGTGAAAATGGACTTGAACATTTTGTTCTCAATTTTGAGGTGATTTTACTATTGAGGTGGTCTTTAAGTGAGGTTTTGCTGTTTCGTTAAGTACTCGTCTTTTTTCCATATATGGAAATTGCGAATCGTTCTGTTTGTTCATTGTCATGAAAATCATATATAATCCATAATCCAATCATTAACACCGTAACTATTATAGAAAGTGCAATTTACCTTTTAATGCACACACGAATGTTTTTCTGACTGGTCACTTCTTATATTTTTCCTCAAAATTAATACTGTGGAATATGTATGAACTAAATTTGTTTTACGTTATCATATGCTATGCAAGCATGGTACACATTTTAACGTTTCTATGTAGTTATGCAAGCATGGTACACATTTTAACGTTTCTATGAAGTTAGGCAAGCATGATACATATTTTAACGTTTCTATGAAGTTATGCATGCATGGTACATATTTTAACGTTTCTATGAAGTTAGGCAAGCATGATACATATTTTAACGTTTCTATGAAGTTATGCAAGCATGGTACACATTTTAACGTTTCTATGAAGTTAGGCAAGCATGGTACACATTTTAACGTTTCTATGAAGTTATGCATGCATGGTACATATTTTAACGTTTCTATGAAGTTATGCATGTATGGTACGTATTTTGACGTTTCTATGTAGTTATGCAAGCATGGTACGTATTTTAACGTTTCTATGTAGTTATGCAAGCATGGTACATATTTTAACGTTTCTATGTAGTTATGCAAGCATGGTACATATTTTAACGTTTCTATGAAGTTATGCAAGCATATGGTAAATATTTCAACGTTTCTATGAAGTTATGCAAGCATATGGTACATATTTTAACGTTTCTATGTAGTTATGCAAGCATGATACACATTTTAACGTTTATATGTAGTTATGCAAGCATGATACACAATTTAACGTTTCTATGTAGTTATGCAAGCATGGTACATATTTTAACGTTTCTATGTAGTTATGCAAGCATGATACACATTTTAACGTTTCTATGAAGTTAGGCAAGCATGATACACATTTTAACGTTTCTATGTAGTTATGCAAGCATGATACACATTTTAACGTTTCTATGTAGTTATGCAAGCATGATACACATTTTAACGTTTCTATGTAGTTATGCAAGCATGATACACATTTTAACGTTTCTATGTAGTTATGCAAGCATGATACACATTTTAACGTTTCTATGTAGTTATGCAAGCATGATACACATTTTAACGTTTCTATGTAGTTATGCAAGCATGATACACATTTTAACGTTTCTATGTAGTTATGCAAGCATGATACACATTTTAACGTTTCTATGTAGTTATGCAAGCATGATACACATTTTAACGTTTCTATGTAGTTATGCAAGCATGATACACATTTTAACGTTTCTATGTAGTTATGCAAGCATGATACACATTTTAACGTTTCTATGTAGTTATGCAAGCATGATACACATTTTAACGTTTCTATGAAGTCAACCGTCTTTATGAAAGTAAAGTGTTAAGTTAATATAGTGTCGGCTGTACTTAGTGACCAGTCATTTTTGACTTATGAGACACCTACTTTCTGAGCACATATACGCCCCGATTCCTATCCTTCGCCAGGTATGCACACGGTAACCATTTCTAACTAGCTATCGGCTCACCAACCAACCGGCCTTATCTGAACGGACCACAACGAAGTTTCGAACCTTCGACCTTCCGCCCCCGAGACGGATGCCTTCAGCACTCGGACAAGGAAGTCGTTTTATATATGTGTAAGCATTTGTTTCATTTACTTGTATCAATACATGCATATTACTAAGATTATTATCTTCGAAATTAAGAAGTTATTGGTAATCACGGAACTAATAGAACTTACAGTATTGTTTCTAATTATTGTATGTAGACTGATTCAGATGGAGCTATGTTATTCCAGCACAGACGTACATTCTGATAGTCTTTAATACAGGAAATCTATAGTCTGCTTCCGATGGAACAAACAACTCGTCCTTTTAATAAATAAGACTTGACGGTAAACGTCTGTTCATGTTATAAGAAATGACTTTGGTATGAATTAATTAACCGAATTTCAGATCGCGTGCAACTGAGCGACGGCATAATTTATTTGCCGCGAAAGCAAACAGACAGTTACGTGACGTCGGTATATTAACACCAATTTATATATTCATTGATCTGTGCTGTACGGTACAAAAAACAGTAAAGGTCATTTCTGTGTTCACAATTGTCTCCTTGCGTTTAGAAACGATAATTGAGCTCATAGTTCGCACAAACAAACATGAATGGATTTTTACATTTAAAGAGGAGCGCCCATTGCCAGATTTTTTAAAGAATTTTACTTGATAGTCTCCCTTGATTATCCTTGATCCTCCAAGGTGCGAGACTTATTGAATTGTCTCTCTAAGACATCGATCGCGGGGAATGCGTGACGGATAAAAATTCAATACTGTGTCGATATTCGTTCGCGCCTAAAGTTTAGGAAGAATTCTTTGATGTTTAAATTGATCTTGCAACGAAATGTGATGACATTTACTTAATCACCAGCGAGGTTGGAGGAAAAGCCGTATAGTGTTCAATGTGTTGATTTTGCAGAATCACATTGTTAAGGAGAAGCCGTCTACTATTCGGAATGGCTGTTTGGCAGTTAAAGGGAGACGATAGCTCACCAAACTAAAATGAACAGTGTATATGTAAGACAATCCCCGATGATCAACTCCCTAACATGATAGATCACTATCTTTTTGTCTATCAACTAATTCAACAATTCGTAAAATATATTTCATTAAATCGTAGTTTGTTTTCTTTACTAATACAGTTGGTTTGCGATTTTATTAAATACGTAAAGTTTATGTCCAAAACTATAAACTAGGGAAAGAAACACACCATCTTATTTTCCATCAATAATTTCACTTCTAGACCAGGTAGTAAGTATTTTGTGCCATTCCAAATTCGGTCTATGATTAGCGTCATGGTTCATTTTTCAAAACCCACCTACCTTTTCATCAGCTGCGCCAAACTCAAAATATTTTATACATGGTCCATTTCAAAATCACCGCTTCATTTAAGCTTCATGTGCCTCATGGTTTATACATCAAAGTCAGGTCTCTAGAAATCCACTAGCCCGACGTCCGAGACTAGTCTAATGCTGAATCGGGCTACCAACAGAAATCCACTAGCCCGACGTCCCGGACTAGTCTAATGCTGAATCGGGCTACCAACAGTTGAGTTGAAGTTAGTCCCGGACAAGTCTGTTTATAAAGCTAACCAACATCAGCAATAGTTCAGTTTTAAGTCAAACCATAGAATGGTGGTTATTAATTCTATATATTGTGAAGCTTTATTTGTTCCTAAATTGACCGATATTCTCGGACAACTAGCTTCTTAGGTTGTACATGTACAAGTCTAATTTTACATTTTCGTTAGTCCGGGACAAGTGTCTTTGAAAATGTTTATAGAGCCCGGAATGTACCAAGTAGTCCTAAATGACTTCAATACATGTTTTTTTCAGCTTTTGAATATAGTTATTGGTAACCTAACACATTGTTATCCGATGCATCATTGTTGGGGATTATTTACATTTTCAGATTTTATCTTTTTGGTCAGACTGCCGAGAATCTACCCGCCTAAGGACGCTAAACACAGGTCCGTATTGGTATGGCATTACTTATGAGCGTATTGTACATAATGGGCGCAGTAGATAGTTCCCACATTTACACTATTTACCTCCCGTGTTCTGAATTGTCGGCCATATTACTAGGCAAATTTCCTTAAAGTTTATAGGGAATATAATAAAGATAATAACTTATTCATTATGCCCATATGGGCAGTTAGCTCAGTAAGTTAAAGAAAAAGTGGTTGTCACATGTAAATTATCTTGGTATTTTCTCAATTATCACATATTTAGGAATTGTTCATATCAGGGCTTATCAGTTTTGCCTATCAAAATGGCTGAATATTCAGAACAAGGGAGGTATTGTAGATGTGGGAATTATCTATTCCATTTTGTGTCAGGTCATATGTGTGAGTGGTGAACGAATGATACAATCTAGGACCAATACATACATTGGTCCCAGATATAATTCCACAGGCTGATGTTCCTCTAGTACAGAATATAAGACATGCTATAACACGTTCATTGTATACCATATACATCCATTGGTTTGTTAAATCATATTTTACTTTCTCCTTCTCAGTTACAGATAGATGACATAATGAGAAATACTAAGGTTATGTCAGGACTTCGGACTAGTGTTTTTGACATAGTTCTAAACGTGATCCACAAATAAGGTTAAATTGATTATCCAAACGATATTTAAATTACAATATAAATCTATATACGTATTTTTACTTCGTAAAGTGACAGCTGTTGTTATTTAATCGCACATTTAAAATCCGTTTTTAATTTGTCCGCGTACTTATAAGCGTCGAAATAGACCGTATCGGACAGCTACTATGTCAAGGGAGACCACTGCGTAGGAGATAAAACGACACCGTTTCTCAAGCGCTCGGTGTGACGCAGACTTAAAAATGTCGAAGGACAAGAAAATCGCAGAAGCAACTGGCCACTTGCAACAAGCGGAAAAATGGTAAAAGATGAATATAATCATATTTGTGTCACAAAGTAAAACCTGCTTTTATCCTGTGGCTGTCATTTCGAAGGTTGTATATAATTAAGTGATTCGCACCCCAGACGATTCGGACCCCTATTTTGGACAATAAGGACCGTACGAATAGACATGTCATTTAAAGGCGACAATTAGGACTGGACTTGGACAGTTACACCACTGTAAGCTTTATACATAAACACAACACAAATATATGAATCGTGGTTTAAAGAATACTGGTTACACTGTAGTGGTGTGGGGTTAGACGAAACGACTGCCCGGTTAGCTCAGGCAGTAGAGCGCCATACTAGTGTTTAGGGGGTCGTGAGTACGAGCCCAGCATCAGGCGCACTTTTCCCCCTTGATTTTACTTTAATCGTGGCAGCGAAGGCCCACTTGATTTACTTTATTCTTTAACACTGATGTATGGAACAATTTCTACCTATTTGTTTGGAAATCTATCACTACCATTATTTTTTTAATAATAAGGAAATAGCTACAGTTACAGACAATTTTTGGATTACGGGAGTCCTGTAGTTGTAGAAGAGCAACACTAGACAGGCTGCAATGACAGGAGTAGGCTGCAATGACAGGAGTTTGTAACATTGGATTAATCGATGGTATTGCGGCATACCGTCTTACATATTAGTATATAAGCCTATTGTTGTTTATAAATTTTATAATTAATTGCTGCCTCTGTTTTTCAGTCTGAAAACTTCGTTTTTGAAATGGAACGCAGATTTAGATGGAGCAGCATCAGAGTACATTAAAGCAGGTCTGTTTATTGGAAGCTGAAAGAAAATTATTATAAAATAGTTGTTATATTAAAAGCGCCTTAGACCGCTAGAAGTTTATGCCAACACTTGTGAATGGAATTTGACATTAAGTTGCTAGCTTCCAGGCCCGGATCCAGAAATTCTGGACTGGGGGGGCCAATCATGAGGACCAATGATCCCTCCGTGAAGGGGGGTCCGGGGGTACTCCCCGGAAGATTTGAACAATATAGTTATGAAATGGTGGCTTCTGGTGCATTACAGGGTCTAAAATTTGAGGACTCATTCATGAGAATTGCACTAGTATTGTTTTGTTAAAAATACAAAATCGACCAAATTATACAAGTACCAACTTTTTAAAAAATGTCATGGGGACATCAATTCCTGTACCAACCCCAGTCAGATCTCCCCCGGAAATTTTTACAATATAGTTATGAAATGGTGGCTTCTGGTGCATTTCGGGGTCTAAAATTTGAGGACTCATTCATGAGAATTGCACTAGTATTATTTTGTTAAAAATACAAAATCGACCAAATTATACAAGTACCAACTTTTTAAAAAATGTCATGGGGACATCAATTCCTGTACCAACCCCAGTCAGATCTCCCCCGGAAATTTTTACAATATAGTTATGAAATGGTGGCTTCTGGTGCATTTCTAGGTCTAAAATTTGAGGACTCATTCATGAGAAATGACTAGTATTACATGCGTCTTGTTAAAAATACAGATCGACCAATTCATACAAGTACATGTACCAACATTTTACAAAATTTCCAGGTATGAAAGGGTTGCTTCTGGTGCATTTCGGAGTCTAAAATTTGAGGACTCATTCATGAGAAATTCCACTAGTATTATCTTGTTGAAAAAACGCAAAACGACCAATTCATACGAGTACTTATATGTTTTACCAATGTCCACTTGTTGACGATTCCTCGTTAACAACATCGACAGACAACATAAAATGCCACCCAAAGGCAAAGTTTTTGAAAACAAAAGAACCGTACACTAGTCATGAATACTTATTGTGACTAAACAGCATTAATTTTGATGACGGCTGCGCGGTAGCAGAAAATTAAAGATGAAAAAAAGAAACTTCGTGTGATGTCAAATTATCATTACTGTACCTTTACTAGTATGATAGTTCTTTTTAAACAAATTTTTAAGAAAATGTGAAAATTAATATGAAAGGAGGCTTATTCGGGAATTTTTTTTGCATAACTTCAGGCCCAAGTATTACATTCCCTTCCATAAATTATTGAATTGATTAAAACTATTTTAAGAAAACTTAAATGAATTCAGTAGAGCTAATATCAGGTTTGAAAGTTTTACAACTCCCCATCAATTCTTTATCACTAAACACCACCACGACAGACCTCTGTTACGTATGATGTTCAATAATCTGTGTTTTACAGACGCTTTAAACTTATGTATATATATGCATGATAAGGAAATTGAAAGCGCCTGGCTGATATAGAGTGAGCATACTATTCTTCTAGACGGTCTCAAGGCCAATCAACACAACAGGGGGCCAAATTTTATGGCTACTGTTTCGGTCTCAAGGTCAATGAGCACAACAGGGGGCCAAAATTTAATGACACTTGCTTCAGCTATACTGGTAGTATACAAGAGGAAATCGACCATAAATCAATGTATTGCATTTAAAATGCTAAAATAGTAGTGGATATAATTTTGTATTTAGGAATAGAAAAAGGTCACTCCACAGGCCAAGGCCCCCTTGGCCCCCCCGGTGGATCCGGGCCTGGCTTCAATATTGGTTTCAGTCTAAGTAAGGATCAAATTGTTCGAATACTCTAGTTGTCTTGACTTTTCTGTGGAACCACCTTATTTTTTAACCTGGAATACTTGTGATAAGGTTCTTCATTTGAATCTATGGCTAAGTGTATGTTCATTATTTTACTAATACTATGGTTTCAACAACTTAAGTTGTTTGTCCATGAACATTTCCAGATTATTTGAGTTGAAATCTATGGACTCTGGTTTAATAGCAATATTTGCTGCAGTTAACAGATATTCACTCACCATATTTCTTTACCAACAGATTAAATACAGATTTAAAATACTTTTGTGCTAGAAATTATATATGCCATATCTTCCATATGGAACCATTTCTGCTGTGATTTATAGCCCATTTATTTTGTACCCAAAAAGGGGGGCATATTGTTTAATACATGTCGGTCAGTCGGTAGATCATTTATTTCCGCACGATAACTCAAGTATCACTGGGTCCTAACTTGGTAGGACGATTGCCTGTGGGTTGTAGATGAACCCTATGGGGTCACTTGGTGAAAGGTCCAATCACGATCAAACCTTTGTATATCATCGATACTCACATCTAGGTCATCATATTAAAATCCCCTCACTGACAATGCATCTTTGGAGCCCGAGGCATATTGTTTTCAAACATCTTTTGTTTTGTTTTACAGCTACCTGTTACAGAAATGCAAAATTATTGTCAGAAGCCAGAAGTGCATATTTAAAAGCAGCCGAAATACAAGAAAGAATGAAATCGTATCCTTCACCTACAACTGCTCTCTATCAGATGTTGAAGTTCAGGACTTATTTTTCTGGTATTAATTCATAACAAGTCAAACAAGGAAGGGTATTTCTCCAAAGCGAGTCAGTCTTCATTGGTTTTAGAACAAAAAAAGTCATTGCAATCTAGATTGTTTAACAATTTTGATGTATTTACTATCTTTTTATTAAGATTTGGTAGCTTGTGGTGCAGAAAAAAGTTGCATATTTGCATTGAAATTTCAACATCATATTCCAACATTGAATAAGACCAGTCTGACTTCTTACACTATGAAATTTATACTCTAAACACTTCTAAAGGTCAAATAAGTAAACCATGGTGGGTAGAGCTTGGAAGGCAGAACTACACAATGCTGATGGGGCGTTTTACAAATGTTTCGAATATTGTAAAATGTTGCAAGACTAAAGTGATACCAGCATGTTTTATCTTCTTAACTTAATTCATTAAACCATTATACTGGTATATTGTGGCAATCCTAAAAATTAATAGGTACTTCAGGCATTTCGACATATTTGTTGGAGTTCAATTGTGATGTGTATACGGTAATTCAATATTTCATGTTTCTTAGAACTGTATCATAGATACTATGGATGACAAATTCTGACACAATGAAGTGGACAGTCTATCTTCCATTTCTAGTCCCATTCCTCTGGAGTTGGTATAAGAAGCGTTACACTTTCAATCTGTTTTATATTAGTTGCTTGTGTCTGAATTAAGCTTGTGTAGGTTTACAGGGACCAAATGACACTTAACTGAGTCACCTAGATGTATTATTTACCTTAACCCTAGTATAGACCATTTCATGCAGCCAAGTAAGTACATTGATTTCTTTAAATGTTACTTCAAATTGGAGAACAGAATTTTGAAGTGTAGACATTAGTAACTGAGTAATTATTGTCATTGAGTGCTTCATTAAACATTAAAACCAGATTTGAAAATGACATACTAGTTATTCTGTGAACAGATTTTCTAGAAATTATGTGAATGAAGTGAACAGTCTGTATGATAAATAAAGCTGAAAGCTATATGTTTTACACGTGCAATTAGACATTTTTGCAACATGGATCATTCTGAAATATCATGACAGAATGTCAGTGAATTCTATGTGTTTATATATATACAATGTATGTACGTTACTGTTTCAGATCCTACGAGCAAGCCGGGTTGCTAAGCAAGGAGAACAAGGAGTTAGATCTGGCGGTTAAATATATGGAGCGAGCTTCTGTCATGTTTCAAGAACATGGAACACCTGATACTGCCGCATTGTGTCTAGAGAAAGCTGCAAAGTAATTTTTATTTTTAGTTGATTCTTACTATGGAAGATTCCTACTACTTGCAGGGTTTTCCCTGACGCACAAATTTGTGCGTTTTGGCACACCTTATGGCTGAATGACCCGTAAAAATATTCCTAGAGCGTCGCAGGGGACGCAAACGCAATGCGGGTTGAAATTTGGGTACAAATGCGCTAAATTCGAAAGTTATTGGGTACGAACGCGGTAGTTACTTCGTAGTGATCTCCCTTTACATACATCGTTATACTGTTCGGGGAGAGCACTTCGAAGTGATAAGACTGTGTTATTCTTTTGACACACAGTGCATACTTTTTACTTAAGTATATGAAACCATTCTAAACATGTAGCAGTCAAAGCAGACGATGTTTTTTTGTCTGAATCAAAATGAAAATGCACCAGAACCGGGCCCAAGCTCCCCCCCCCCCCCAAAAAAAAAGCTGTGTAACTGTAAGCAAACTTCGTTTTTTTTGTGAAAGCTGGCTTAGTAAATATCAGTGGTTGTATATTAAAAATGGTCAAATGAAATGCCACCCATGTGTTCAAACTTGTCATAACAATCCTTTTGTGCATCCAGGCTGCACAAATGTTCATAGCTCCACTATCATAAGGCATCAACAAATTAACTCGCATGTAAATGCATTGACATCTTTAAAACCCCGTGGGGACTTAAAAAAGGAGAAAAATGACCCCCAAATTTGACAAATGACCCACAAATGAAGCCCCTAGGGTGACACTGTGACCCCCTAAAAGAAAATTCAAGGGAAAACACTGTACTTGTATGGAAAATTATTTCAGAGGCGTTACTGCAAACAATTTGTACTTTCAGTGTTGTCAGGAAGACATCATTCTGTTAACTTACAGTTGTGGAATTCACTTTTTCATGGTTCATGATCTTACTACAGTAAATCCTCACTTAAAGACCACCTCATAATTAAGACCACACTTTTCAAGTCCATTTTGACTGTTCCGCTCTTTATTCAACCTCAATATTAAGACCACCACAAGATGAAGACCAGTTTTCAATGGTCCAAAGGGTGGTCTTATTATTGAGGTTTTACTGTACATTAATTGAGAGACATTTAACTTTACGAGACTGTATTTGCCTACAAATGATCATGAACTTGGGAATTTTCTGATTTGCTTTTCACAGCTTTATCTTTCATTTCTTGGTTGTGTGAAAGTCAGTTTCATGCAATTTCTGATTTAACTCCCAAGATTTGATTATTTCGTATCCTGCAGATTTGTTCATAGATTCTTAATATGTATTCATACTATTATGCTGGATGAGAAATACAAACCAAAAATACCACCGGACCCTTGTCGTTCTCTTTAAACTAGCCATATTTGTAGAAGAAAACGATTTACAGTTTTCATGTATTGTTTGTTACAGAATGGTGGAACTAAGTCACCCAGCACATGCTGTAGAACTGTACAAGCGAGCATCAGATGTTGCCGATGTAAGTGTTTAACTTTTCGATTAAAAGATGGTGCTGAACAGCTTAGACAATTTGTTTGTTTTTTGCTAAATGATATATGCTTTGACAATTAATTTTTCCAAGATACTTATATGTTTTGAGGTATGTGGATTTTCATAATACAGGACAATATATTGTATATTGATTTATTCAGATTGAAGACAGACCTAGACAGAGTGCAGAGAATATTGGCAGAGCTGCTCGATTACTTATCAATTTACAAAGGTGAGTGCTACAGTGTATAATAACCATAATGTGGTCTGTCCCGTTCTACATTTGTCTGCTCTACAATGTGTGGGGGACTTCCTTCTTATGAACAGAGAGAGTGTCTGATACAGTTGTCATACCTTGATAGGTAGATACAATTAGGCAACTAAATTTATTTTGTATGCAGTTACAGTATTAAGGTCGAACACCGCTAATGGATCCCTGCCCAAAAAAATGAAACATCGGCCAAAATCGGTAAATTATGTGACTGTTTAGTTGAAGATTATTCCTTCCACTAAACACTTCCGAATATTTTCGGGCATTACCGGAAACGACCGATCTTCAACAGACTCGTCACGAAATTTTATCGATATCAGCCGATGTTTCATGTTTTTGGCGGGAATCAATTAGGGATGTTCTACGTTAAGGTGCTAGACGCTGTATTTGTTACATACATGGTATATCCCTTTAGTTATGTTTTGTTGGCGTGCACATGTTGTCAAGTAAATTTGTTTAAAGTCATTTATTGTACCTCATGATTTCAATACATATTTTCTGAGGTTATGATTATAATTTCATTCATGTCCGAGCGGTTAAGGCATCCATCTTGGGAGCGGGAGGTCAATGGTTTGAATCAAGGTAGTGGTCCGTTCTGATATGGCCGGTTGGTGAGTCACTACTAGTAGTTAAATAATGGTTACCGTGTGCCTACCTGCCTGATACCTGGCATTAAAGGATAGGAATCTGGATGTGCTTAGAAAGTAGGTGACTGACACGTCAGTAATGGCTGGCTTTTAAATACATAGTTCCCACATCTACAATATTTACCTCCCTTGTTCTTAACTGTCGGCCATTTTGATAGGCAAAACTGATTAGCACTGATAGGAGTAATTTCCCAATATGTGATAATTGAGAAGATACCAAGAGAATTTGCATGTGACAACCACTTTTTCTTCAACTTACTGAGCTAAATGCCCACATTAGCATAATGAATAAGTTATTTTGATATATCAGATTAGTTTTTCATAATTTACATTATATTCCCCATAAACTTTAAAAAAAAAGTCCTGTCAAAATTCATAACAATTTAGAACAAGGGAGGTAAATATTGTAGATGTGGGAACTATAATAAATAAACACTTTACTTTTATAATTTTTGAAGAGATAATCGGTGTTTTCATTGTAAAATAGTACATGTATGTATATTTTGTATATAGGTATGATGAAGCTATCATTTGTTTGAATAAGGAGATACAGTTCTATGCTGCAGCAGAAAATTTTGCAATGATCAGCAAACTGGTCCTGGCGGTAGTTTTACTGAAGCTGACACTGTCTGACTATGTTGCTGCTGAACAGTATTACAACTCAGCTATGAGGTATTCATGTAACAGATACTATCATCACTATTTTCTGGATCTTTTGAGGGCAAGAATTGTACGCATGTGTGAGCTATCTTAATGTTTGCACTGTCTGAATGTGTTTTGCTTCGTTTAAGATATATTGAGATTTTATAAAAGAAATTGGGATTATACCATTTATCAAAAAATTATTAATGACACTGTTTTTGGTGGGGTAAGACTGCCTTTCTTTGGTGAGCCTGGTTGTATTTTAAGTTCATCCTTTGTCAGGCATTCCACGTTGAGATAGATCTGTATATTTTCTTCAAATGACTTCTCAAGAATTGATTGATGGAATACCGTGAGGTTTAATCTGTAGTATCCTGACTTATGCCTCTCTCTTGTTGGGTTGAATGGTTCGGTCATTGCCGACACTGATATCTAGAACTAAAATAAAACTATCAGTATTTTCTACTCATATATTGCTGGATAGGTTATCACCAACATTGTCTGTAGAATACATGCATCAAGTTTTTCTCGAATTTGTTCAAACTGCACACAGTGACCGCAGAGATAAAAACAGAAAACCTTATGACTTGTTACCACATACGGTTTGGTGGAAATTCTCTTAGCAATCAATCTGATGTGCTTCTTAGGCCCACTTGAGCCTTTTATTTAAAGTTCGTAATTGTTTTCAGCTATCCACAGTTTTCTGATAGTGAAGAGTCGGCTGCTATATATGAGTTGTTACAAGCGTACGATGCTGGAGATGAAGAAAATGCTCGTAGAGTTCTCTCACTACCACTCATCAAATACATGGATAATTCAGTGAGTTGTCTAACTGGAATACTCTTCATTAAATCATAAAATTTACTATTTCTTTGGTCTATGGTTTCATAAACTTTACTATTTCTTTGATCCATGGTTTCATAAACTTTATTATTTCTTTGGTCCATTGTTTCATAAACTTTACTATTTCTTTGGTCCATGGTTTCATTAACTTAACCGTTTCTTTGGTCCATGGTTTCAAAAACGTTACTATTTCTTTGGTCAATGGTTTCATAAACGTTACTATTTCGTTGGTCCATGGTTTCATAAACTTTTCTATTTCTTTGGTCCATGGTTTCATAAACTTTACTATTTCTTTGGTCCATGGTTTCATAAACTTTACTATTTCGTTGGTCCATGGTTTCATAAACTTTACTACTTCTTTGGTCCATGGTTTCATAAACGTTACTCTTTCTTTGGTCCATGGTTTCATAAACGTTACTCTTTCTTTGGTCCATGGTTTCATAAACTTTACTATTTCTTTGGTCCATTGTTTCATAAACTTTACTACTTCTTTGGTCCATGGTTTCATAAACTTTACTATTTCTTTGGTATGTTGTTTCATAATTTTACTATTTCTTGGGTCCATGGTTTTGCATATTGGCCTATAAATATTGAGGAAATGATGAATTGAATATATGAAAACATAACAAGCTATCTGATATTACAACCTTTTACAGGGAATACAATATTGTTTAGTTATTATATTCATCAGTTTATGTATTAGCATTGGTAAGGAATTTGTATAGTAAGTAAATATGTTGTTTTAAAATAGGTTTCCATTGTACTTGCAGTTTGCCAAATTAGCTCGAGATTTAGAAATTCCAGGAGGTATGAGAGTGGGCGGTGGTCAGCAACAAGGGGTTGGCTCTTCAGAAATGATTGACAGTTCAGTACCACCACAACTTGATGATGATGAATTAGATCTTTGTTGAAAAGATTAGAAAATTTATATTTCAGCATTTTGTATCATTAGCTTGTTTATTTATTTATGATGGATTCAGTCCAGCAATTACTGAATTCTGTAGTGATTTGGATATTTTATGGCTATATAATTTAACAGTTTGTTATTAGATCTATGCAAGTCCTTGGTTACTAGGGTGTTGTTGAAATTGTACATCAAACCTCTCTTGTTCTTGACACTTTTATAATGTGTATGTCTGTCTTTTAGTAAGCTTTTAAAACTTGCAAAGTTGCAACTGAAAGTGTTGTCATTGTTGTATATTTATATCTGTTTACTGTTGTTTACAGTGAAACTTCTCTGAACGAGACTTCAACCAGATTTTCTTATTTGTCAAGTGGGATCCGTTGTTTCTGGATACATGTAGTTTTAAAACCAGTAATGCCAACTTTTGAGGATTTCAAAGTTTTGAGGGCCCCAAACACTTTATCGTTTGTATCGTTAAGTTCATGATTTCAATGGACAATAAATGGACCATATCTGGAGCAGTCTTCCATGCTTTACATTCCATCTCTAACATGAATTTAATTGTTTAAGATGTTTGTCATGTTTTTTTATTATGTTTCATTAAACTTGAATTATGTATTCAAACTTTATGCTTGACTTTCCAGACTTCAGTCTATGCGAAAGACACAGAAATATTACTGGACCGAAGGACTGGTAAACATAGAAGTATTACTGGCCCGAACAGAATATTTCTGGCCCGGAAATTAATAATGACCAAAATCGTCAAATATGCTATTATATTAAGCTATTTAATTTGGTTCAAGCCCTATAAGTAACTTGCTATAAACCAATGAAAAGCGTTGAAGACAGTTATGTGGCATATTGAAATATCCAGTCAAGATAAGGCTACTTTCGTTCACTGGGAATCCACCTGCCAGAAGGGCCAGTGTTATTGTAAATGTCTTCGGTCCTCTTAAAATTTAACCGGTCAGGTCCGAGGTCCGACAGTCTTTCGCATTGACTGCAGACATTACAATTCAAACAGCGTCATTTCACAGTATGCCCAGTAGGGGTAGAATTTCCCTTTTTTCTCATAAATATCCTATATTTTTGTTGTACTTAGAATGAGTAGATGTGCATATTTAATATTACAACTCAATGATATTTCCCTGGATATTTGTCAGTTGTTATTCTTTTGGAACATTCAATGGTGAATATCATGTTTCCTCGACATGTAGAAATATTGTCATAAGTGATGGATAATCAGACAAATTTCATACTTAATTATCGGATCGGTTTGAAAACTCATATCGATAATCAAATCGGAAATAATCTAAATATTTTTAGTGTAAGTATAATGATGACAGTTAATTTCATTTATATAACTTTATTTATCTCTTTTTACTACATTTAACATCAATGGGGCTTTACATTACTCTTATATAATATGATCATTTTTTATCATTTAATAAATATTGTTTTTGGATGTTTACTTTGAATATTTATATTTGACTGATTACATCGAAAAAGATTCTATATAACTGTAAATTTGAATGTGTATCCGGGTTTATAACTTTAATATTTGACATCATTGGCTGTTACAGACAACTATTTTATCCTATTTCAGCATAAACATAAATATTCTTCATCCCCAGGAGATTATCATGAGTTATTTCCCTTTATCTCTTCTATAGTATATATAGATTTTGTACAACAAGTCTATCGGTTTTCACTGCCGACCTTTCCACAGCTGAAATCCTACTACATATATCACATGAAATAGATCAACTTCGAAGCATAAATAATTTGTCTGTCAAACGATCCATACTTTATGCAAATCATCAAGAACTGGCGAAGTTCTCCTAAAAAATGCATTAAAATGCACACGTGTTAAAATCTCGTTGATTAACAGATGTTTTTTTCAATTGTTTCTGCCAGATAGCAGATAAAGTGTACTTCTTGTGCTATATATACATACACTATGTAAGTGATAAAGGGAGAGAACGCTTGAATGGATAAAGGGAAAGAACTCATGACAATCTCCTGTGACTTCATTTGTCGTGGTTTTTTGTTGCATACATATCTTATTTATTATGATGGTAAACTGACCATTCTACAATTTGATTTTTCTTTCAATTTCTTTATATTTAGGGAGCATCCAAACTTTCAATGTCATGGGTTATTCTTTAATGCATCCATGGGACGATGTCATGGTCCCCGATTCTAATCCATGACCATGATATTAAAAATTATTGTATATAAAAAAATGTCAAAATTTCATGCTTGAATAATAAGATTCCATTTTTTCTAATGCTTGGGGAGAAAAATAATCTTTACTGGTTATCTCCCTTTGACCATTGCGCTAACCATTTAGTATTGTATGTAAAATGATTGTTGATTTTGTCTCTATAGTTTGCATTGTTCTGTTTAAACATGTTTCATTTTTTTATGAATATTTTAAAATGTTTGATACATGTACAAATATGGGAGAACTTCTGAAACTTCATATTTATGTATATTAAGAGAAGTGTTCATTTTGTCATGCCGATTTAGTTAAATTGTTCAAATTGCTTTTTAAGTAGATAAGTCTTATTTTCTATTAACATTTTGAGAATGGCATGTTAATGCCTTCATACAGATGTACACCGACACGTAGTCACTTTTCTTAAAATTTCATGGAACCGCAAAACAAGTGTCTGATACAGGTATTGCCTATGGTAGTGCTAACGCGGCACGTAAGCCAGGTTAGAAAATACTGTACTGGTATTGGATACTTGTATCTGTGGATTGGAAACATGTAAGAAAAGTGACAATGCAGTGTTGTAGAGCACAGGTGGCCGGTCAGTAGCCATGACATTTATAACCCGCATTGAACTCTGTTCTTATAGTAAGTATAGTGTATCAAATTTTATTTTGTTTCAATGCGGGTTTTAAATGTCATGGCTACTCACCGGCCACCTGTGTTGTAGAGTACATCTATTTGAAGGTAATTGTCGTCATTTTTTTCATATTTATGACTACTGATATTTGGTCAAAAAAATTTGACAACGTATCTTTAGGAATGTGATTACTGAAATAATAAGTTAGTAAAATTTATTGAACTTTGGATAATCATTTAGGCTAGTAGCTGTTGATATATTGAAATTTTTTATACCTCTTTTTGAGTGTTCCTGATGTAAGTTGTTGTTTGTGGTGAAAGTCTTATATTGTACATGTATTCTGTAGGAATATTTTGTCTACTTACCTACAGTCATCATGTTTCGCTGATTGTTTTTTATGCCCCCTTTCGAAGAAGAGAGGGCATGTTGGTTTGCACATGTCTGTCGGTAACCTTTTCATCTCCGATCAATAACTCAAGAACCCCTTGACCTATCATCCTCAAACTTGGTCCACACATTCATCTTGGGTAGCTGAGGAACCCTATTGATTTTGGGGTCAAAGGTCAAGGTTACAGGGGCCATGATGTTTTACGAACATCTCTATTAATTAACACACGTTTCCAATCTACCATCCTGCTCTGTTGTCCGATATTGATGTTTGGTAGATATTGCTGCATGTGTATGCCCAGTCTATGTTTATTTTGTGAACCCTATTGTAGTAATTATTGAATCAAGTCCGACATGATTTTCTATTTATTTTTATATTGCATCCTGATTTTGTACATGTATCATAAATGTTGTGCAATACTTTCAACTTTGTTAAATAATTTTATGTTTTGTGTAACTATTAGGGAAAACCAATTTGTAGAATTTACAAAAATTCTATTTGATTTTATCATTAAATTATGTCATTAAGTTAATAGTGTGTTGTTTGTTGATGATGAATCAATTTTATGGTCTAAGATGATATTCTGACAGTTAAGAACAAGGGAGGTAAATATTGTAGATGTGGGATCTATCTATAGGTGGTACATATCACCAATGTGCATAGACTCTGTCTTATCCATCAACATGTCGATAGTTTATTACGCATTGTTGGACAGGGGATATACGGACTGAAGAATAACTCGACACATCATCAGGTCATATAAGTATATTTTAGGTGCTGGTATGTTGTTTATAGTACAGAATTCACTAATAATGAAACATCAGAATGTACAATAAATGTTCGTACACATTTTGTACGTAACACTAACAAATTTGATATTCAAATATACTAGACAAAATGTTAAATACAAACAGGAAACTGCCCCCAAATGACACTGACCGTAGAAAATCTAACATATTACCACTTATGTATAAAACATTCAACAGTTTTGATTGACCGACAGTCAAGCATTGTTGGCATATCGTACAACATAAATAAAATCAACATTTGTATCTGGTAATTACTATTTCAATACCCATACATTTATGCCTTAAAACATTACAATATCATCTGTTGTTCTTACAGTATAACATTTCAATGAGAAAAAATCGTAACATTCTTCGTGGACGTTCAGTTCAACATGTGTTCGTAATAAATAAAACATCACATAAAAACACTGGCTAAATGTTAGGCTCTGAGTCCGGTATGGTGAGATAAAAAAAGCTCTTTAATATAAAAGCTCTTCAAGCATCCCTTCTTTAAGACAACTGGAATAAGTTTTAATCAAATATTTCCATATAATGTTATGTACAAAGCAGACCGACAATTCAAGTAAAGCCATTTTTGCAGCTGTACAGTTTATGCAAGACTGTGAAATAAGTTTCTATACTCCCTCACACAAGCTACATGTACTGAAGTTAAAATTCTAAGTGAATGTTAGAAATTCATATAAAAAACTATGGGCTTATCAGTACAATGCAAATATTTTGTTTGTAAAGGCTATATAATTTGGAAGCAATATAAACTGAATTCATCCACCATTCAAGAGTTATTGAGATAACTATTGAGTTCACAGATAAAATCTAAGATAAGAACTGCTAGGTACCCTGTGATGGAGCTATATATTATATATCATTATCTACAATCAATCATCAAAAATAGTGATTTAACAAAATTCCAAGACTAAAATTCTTATCATATGGGGCAATATTGATTCAAATCTTGGTAATGTTGATTTTAACATACACATGAATTTGTAGTAAATATAAATGCATGGGAGATGTCTTTTAATCTTTGTAGAGAAAAAAAATGTATAAATATGTCATACATAAGCTTAAATCAGAGCAAAAAGATACCATATTCTGTACAAAAAAACAATTACATAATAAACCAATAAAGGCACGTTGAATTAACAACACATGGTTTGTTTAGTGTCAACATTGGAAACTAAATTTCTCTGCAAAAACATGAAGTAGAATTTTTACTTGAAATATATGTTAATACATTTTTCACAAGAATTCAAATCATTATAGTAAAAAACTGAAACACATTGAACTCGAAAAAAAAAATCAATAAAAAATATGTTTTAAAAAAATAATCAAATGTTCAAGCAGTTGACTAATTAAGACTAAAATAGGTGTTAATTGATAATTAGTATGTCAGATGGTGATTCTGGGGGTTAAAGAAAGTTTTTTTTTGGCCAGTGGTGGTTTAAAATAATGGGCGACAGAAAACATCAATATGTTCATTTCCTTGAAATTACGATTATGAAATTGCTAATTTTGTATCTGTATTTATCATCCGGTTGTGATGCAAACTGCCATTATTTTGATGTGATATAAGCATTAAAATAACTGGCATCAATGAAAAAACATCACATTAATTCTCACAGGTCATACCAATGCTAATATTATGCGCAAGTATATTGGCATAATCTGGTATCAGGAGCTCTGGTTAACAACAACAATGTTTGTCCGTGCCATTATACAATAACATGACTATTTTGAAATGAAATTGTAACCAAGTTATACATAAATAGTTCTGTCTAAACGAAACCAAAAACACAAGTACATAAATCTGAAATAATAATTTACACATCCGTATAGAACAGACAGTATTCTAAAATAAAAAATTAGTCAACAAAAATATGAAAGTAAATTCAACACCAAAATGAACAAAACTGGTTATCAAATAATATGCATTAATTACAAAAAGCAAGTATCCTGTTCACATGTATATTGAATCTTTAAATATTTATCACACAAACTACATTTGTACATTGTAAAACTAAAGAAATCTAGACAAAATTATAAATATTGCAACTGATTATAAAACCCCGTACCGTTGATAACATCTGGCTTTTCTATATGTTTCAAATGAAGGAGATTGTCACGAGTTCTCTCCCCTTCGTAACAATCTCCGGGGGCTTGGAGTTATGTGAAGTGAAATTGTATAAAAAATAAATCTAGATCATATTATACTTATTTATACCAAACCATTCCTATAGTCAATTACGTTTTATTTCAACTTGCGATTTTTTTTCTGTGAGTTTAAGACAGCATTTAAGTTATGTATCTTAATCAATCAAGATTACTTATTTTCTGCAGATTCACAGAAATCCGTGGATTTTACCCTAACAAGGGCCGTTTTTGAGACAATTTAAGCTGTTTTAGATGCTTAAAACCCCGGAGCTTCAGCCGCCCCCTGGACCACATGCCGAATTTTCAGCTGATTTTGAAATTTTGCATTCTCATGCCTGAATGTTCTAGAGTTTCCCATCTGTGATTGCCAAACTTTCCATATTATTTCAAATACAACTACAATTTTCACCTAGATAATGGGACATTCTTATTGAGGAGTTGTTGATTAAATTGTTATAGCGAATCACATTAATAATCAGTCACTTTCACTGGGATTTATATGGAAGCCATGATCCTGGTAACATGGCATCCTTCCATGGGCCTAGATTCAAACCAGTGAATAACTTACATCTAAAAACGTATCCATGACAACACACTACAAACTTTCTATTGCACAACAACCGTACTTATTTCCATTGAAGTGTATAAAATCAATCTTGAATTACCTATGACCAGTTTAAAGCCATATTAGTCATATCTCCCTAGTTATGTGAGTACCGAAGAAATGAATCAATTAACCATATGTGTTGCATGTATATCATATTTAAACGAGGACAAAACATGGTATTAATTAAAAAGTCTGGGAGTCGCAGAATATGGTGCAAAAACAGCCGAGTTTGACCAAAAAATGCCACATGGGCACATATAGAAATAATGGTAGCTTTTGTTGATGAACTTATGGTATAGAGTCATGTATCTAGATCTGAAAACGTCATGGAGAACGACGAGAATGGAATGAGGATTTGAATTTTTCAAGTTCTTTACATTTTCACTAACAAAGACAATATAATATAATTAATTTACTTTCAAAGACAATATGCTAAGTGCACATACAATAACTAAGTGGTTAATTAGTGACTTACATTATGGATAACATACATTTATACTGCAACAATGAAGTTACTTCCCTTGAATTGCGCTGTAAGGAAAGTATGAGACAATTTCTGATGATTGACCAAAATTTGAACATGAACATAAAATGAGGAAAAACTGTGAAAAAACATAAAAAATGACGTGACTCCTGTTACACAAATGCACATGATTTGTGCAATATGGAATGTAAATGTAATAACATTACTCGACATACACAATACAATTTTATAAAAAAACAACAACGCAGTACATTTCATGTGTGTACATGAATGGAAAGTTTAGCATGAGCTTGAACGTAATATATAATACAAGAATGTATAGAGATATGATGCACAATTTTCTGTCTACTACATGTACTTGCAAAAGATTTGATGAGATAAAACTATTCATGATCGATGCAAAATGTAATTTTTATCCCATTTAAACACATACTGGCGAGTATAGATGACAGTTCATCTACACAACTTTTCATGCATACGGTTTTAACTAACGTTGCTGAGAAATTATGAAACCCTTTTTTGATGCTCATGAGACTTTGAAGGTCATAATGAGGGTTACAGTTCAACACAACAAAGAAATCAGATTTAAACAAATTCACTCAACTTCTCACGCAACTCATACAATTACAACCATTAAATTTCAAATGAACCAATAAGAACTGTTGTTACGTTTCACTAACCAATCAAATGTCTTGTATCATACAACCCATATTTAAATAACCCTGCATAATAGAGAATCAAGTCATGAAATTACAAATTAAGCATCTGTCTAGAATTAAAGTGACTGAACATAATAACATTTATCACTTTTTAGCCATGAACAAAAATTTAGATAAGAAAGTAATTGTCTCACCACTTTTACATACATTTGGTATTAGTTTATTACCAGGATAATTTTTCATTTAAGAAACATCAGTGAAAATGACTGTAATGCATGTATGAACAAAATTTGAAAATGAAAGTATGCCATTAAATACTTCAAATGTGTAGCTACATAACAAGTGGTGCTAAACTTGTGTTATATAGGACTTGCCAAGGAACTACATGACTTCAAGATGACTTTTATGGGTATATACCCCTACATTTGCATGGGTATTAAATATATAACCATAAATATAAAATGAAAGCATTACAAACTGACGTCCGACAGTTAAAAAGGCATGTCTATCTATGTACAATATAATCTATAATTACATATGAATTTCATAATTTAAACACACACGTATTGTGCATCTGTTTCATACGATATGTTCATTTATCACCCCTATGTTAATCTACTTATCACCCTATGTTCATTTCTATATCACACAAAACACAAAGATCATCTAACTTCCGTTACAAACATGAAAAAAAAAACATCTACAGATATATAATATAAATGTATATAAGTTTCTTCTTTTAATATAAAAATTACTTTGGCGAATAAAAATATAAGTAACAATGCATTCTTGAAAATAGTCAAAATTCATGGAATTTCAGTAGCTACATACATAATTACTAACAACTGCACAAGACAGGTCACAATATCACACAGCAATCGTTTTTAAATTTGTCATCATCTCCTACAACTGGCGACGAGGCAGGAGCGGAAAATCTCCGTAAAGGTCCACTGTCTGATATAAATGTCGGTGGTCGTGATTGACCTGAATTATTGTTATTATTATTGTTCTGCACATTTTTACCATTATGTGTACTTTCCTTGCTTGGAGGAGAAGTCGGTGAACCTACACCACTACTACTATACTTCTTAGTATCATCCGTTAAGCTATGCAAGAAAAGACTTTGCACTTGAGCATCAAGACCATTGCCAAATTTGTGTTGTTCCGAACGATGCTTTTTCAAATCTGCCAAGGTTCCGGTTCCAGTTCCGGTGGGATATCGAACATTAGAAGAATTTTCATTATTATCATTATCCGCTAACATGTCCATACTTCTCCGTTTTTGAGACTCTCGCTTTTTCTGGAATGATGGAGCTCTGGATATACCTGCGCCCGATTGCAACTGTTTTACTTGAGGATTAGGGGCCATCGCTGGTTTACCTTCGGCATGACTATCCCGACTTGGGGGGCGGTTATCACCTCCTTTGTGGGGCTCATTTCCTTTCGGTGAACTAGAACCCTCTTGTTTGGTTCCGGATTCAGTACGCGCCAAGTGAATATGAATTGGTTCTGGTTCGCGACTGTTTCTAGGCGAATCAGATTTTCGAGACTCGTTTTCAGCACTTCTGTTTCGCTGGGAATTTCCGTGAGTTGCTGAAGGAGCAACATGTTCAATGTGAACACTTTCTTTGCCTCTATGCGAGTCTTTTGTTTGTTCTTTAGATTTAGGAGGAACTGGTGCAGAAGCCTTCGAAGATCTATTTTCTGGTTTATCCTGTCCCCGTTTGTTACTGTCTCCTCTGTTCTTCACATGACTATCCGACTCATCTTCTATTATACTTATCTTAACATCATCTATGTTAGTGGCAGGTACATTTTCTGCCTCTTCTTCCTGAAATTAATGAAACGGAAAAATATAGTTTCTATTCATTTGCTTTCAGATTATAAAAAATACATGTCTCAGTCCATTTGGACTATCTTGCAATTGTAAATACATGCATAGATATTATTAACAAGAAATAAGTAAGTATACAGTAAATATTTATGTAAATAAGAACAAATACAGTAAATACCTCAATAATAAGACCACCCTTGGGACCCTTAACAGCTGGTCTTATTATTGAGGTGGTCTTAATATTGAGGTACTAAAGCAGGGGTTGTAAAGTTCGAGATTATTCCGGATTTAGAGGCTCTAGGGTCACTTTTAGATTGATGTTAATCTGATGATTTTTTAGGGTGGGTAGGGGCCGAATAGCGACTGGTATGAAACGTTTTGTGTACGAATGCGTTTCAATAGTTTAGATCATCAGACGCCTGCATTTCATAATGCTCGTTCATTGAAGCTTCGATCAGAGCAGCTGAGAGTGATTGAGATCATTTGACATGATCTCCGACCCCCAGCAAATCTTCAGGATTGAGAACATTCAGCTATAAGAACCCCTGAGTGAGGTTTGACTGTATAAACAACTACAGCTTAACAAACTTCACCAGCTGACCCTTTAGTCTGCATTACAGAAACAACTACAGCTTAACAAACCTCACCAGCTGACCCTTGAGTCTGCATTACAGAAACAACTACAGCTTAACAAACCTCACCAGCTGACCCTTTAGTCAGCATTACAGAAACAACTACAGCTTAACAAACCTCACCAGCTGACCCTTTAGTCAGCATTACAGAAACAAGATGTTTCAGTTAGGAAAGGGTAGGCAATAGTACTGTATTACATCACCTATTGCACCTAGACCACTGTCTGAGACAGAACACAACGGTAAGGACAGATAAGTTGAAATAAAGACATTTTACTCCAGTCTTACACTCAATTATATACTTGAGTATGCCTAATTATGCTGTTATATCACAGAAGCTAGTGTATATAGTCTTCCTGATAGTCTCTGACTTAATTACTGGTAACAAACTGAAGCATATGAAGTGAATCTAAAGTCTGCCTGAAGCCATTTCATGTAGGTCATTACTAGGGGTGAGACGATTAATCGATCCATCGTAGCATCACTATGCAAGCTCTCTCGATGCACTTATCATCACTATGCAAGCTCTCTCGATGCACTTATCATCACTATGCAAGCTCTCTCGATGCACTTATCATCACTATGCAAGCTCTCTCGATGCACTTATCATCACTATGCAAGCTCTCTCGATGCACTTATCATCACTATGCAAGCTCTCTCGATGCACTTATCGATAAGTTTTGAGAAAAATCAATGTATTGATCTGCCATTTTTATTCTTTGAATGTAACGAAAAATGCTATGCTTGTCCATGTTCTTGCATAAACTTGCCATTTGGCAACACTATACATTTGTAATGACAACTAAGTATGGAGATGTGTTACGATTTTGAGTGCATTGAAACCATTGCAATTTAGCATAACTTTAGTCATATGTGTTTTGTTCTTAACAGGAAACAAGTATTGTGAAGTAACTATTCTTAACCTAAATGCCATTAGCTAGTATATCCTTACTATTAATGCTAACAAGTGTGGCATTTGGAGCATTTTACTTATTCTTTATGATATATCGTGATTCATATCGTATCGTGAGAGGTATATCGTAATATGTATAGTATCGTAAGAGGTATATCGCGATATGTACTGTATCGTGAGAGGTATAACGTAATATGTATAGTATCGTAAGAGGTATATCGCGATATGTACTGTATCGTGAGAGGTATAACGTAATATGTATAGTATCGTAAGAGGTATATCGTGATATGTACTGTATCGTGAGAGGTATATCGTGATATGTACTGTATTCTGAGAGGTATATCGTGGTATGTATATATTGTATCGCGTTACATCCATATCGTCTCACCTCTAGTCATTACAGAAAGAGAGAGGAAGAACAACTTTAAGAGTCTATCTTCTGTCAAACTGACTCAACCAACCTTCACCACAACACGTCCTATAGAGGTTTAATCAGATTCACGGAAAAGGTTAACATTCTCTGTGATGAGAAAATTGCATACAATATCTTAAAGTAATTTCCTCTGACTCTGATTAGCATTTGGCAGTCGCAGCTGCATGTGGAGTAATGAGGTTATATCATGGATTGGAGACCTGGGGAAATTTTGTCAGGTCAAATAATCAAATTGCCTACGACCATTCTAATAGCCACTGCACTGTCAAATATCACATCACATGCCTGGCAAACAAATAGTTCTGACGCCTATTTAGAATACTGCAGTAATGCGTATTACTGGTGAAATTGCCATTGTACTTTATACATTTAATATCACCCCATACTAGAGGGATGCAAGTACTGGTGCCTACTGGAAAGCACCTACGCTCACAAGCCAGGACATAAACTTGTGTGGGCACCATGACTTCCCTTAGACACAATTACAATGTATACACATAACTCAGCATCTTCCTCACTTCAAAACAAATATTCATTTGTAACAGAAAATGTTTTACATTGTAATCAAGAAAATCACGCTTGATTTACTGTTACCTGATCATGTATATAATTCAATAGAACTAGAATAGCAATGCAATTCATGTTCTCCAGTACTGAGAGTGTAAGTACTTAACACTTGACTCAAACTGAAGATTTTCACACATTTACATTAGTCGCCTATCAATATTGTGCAGGACAGGATGGGGGGGGGGACCCAGAGGCATTGGACAATTTGTCTTTTTTTGGGGTTTTAATCCCCAGCCCTAGAGCCAAGCATTTTGTCTACATCCCCACTGTGGGAGATGTCTAATTCCCCACTTCCAGGATCTATTAAAAATCTGTTCCAAGTCTATTTCCCGGCACCCGGAATCATTTGGCATGTCAAATTTCCGACCTGTCGAGAATCGTCTTCTGCCTAAAGTTCCCTGTATCCCCACAGCTCCTCCCCTTGGGCAAAACATGGACACGAGCATAATATACTATCTCTGCACTAATGTTGTAAAATATTACCATAAAATCTGCCAATTCATCCTCCTCATTATTGAGGCTGACTCCAAACGGATGTAACGCCTCTTCTTTGGCTTCTTTCTTAAATAGAGGGCGCTTCTCTCCGCGCATACTGGTCCTTCGTATCGAGGCACTGAAACGAGGACAACAGTTGATTGAATAACACAGTTACTAATGGTTACAAGAAAAAAAGGCAAAATACTGAAACTAGATAATGAAGAGTTAGAAAGTAACACCTGAATAATAAGACCACCCTTGGGACTCTTGAAAAATGGTCTCTTTATTGAAGTGGTCTTACTATTGAGGTTGAACAAAGAGCTAAAGTGAAATGTACATGAAAATTGTGTTTTTAATTTTGAGATGGTCTTATAATTGAGGTGGTCTTAACTGTATGTTCTTGTTTACAGAACTGACATTTCACTCCATCTTGCATATATACAAACAAAAAGTTTTTGGTGCAAAACTAAATATCTATAAATTGGAATTGAAGTAAAAATTCTATTGAATTGAAAATTGGTTTATATAATTGCAGTCAATGCTAGGACAGAAATTAATTTTCTAAGAAACACAATAAAATTTTCCATACTTTTGAATAAAATATTAATACCAGTTTGTGAAGATTAAATGATAATTGAAATGTTTATTGATGATTCTATCAAAAATACACTTTGACTGACAGACAAACAAACAGAATAATGTTAAATCAATACAACATACAACAGGCCTTATTTAATGATGATGGTAATTTGACAATTTAGGAAGGTAATGATGATATGAAAACATGACAGCTTTTAGTCTGAATATTTCCTGAGCATTGAATGCCAACTACATCCATATTTTAGGACAAAATTGAAAATCAATTTGTAATACAACATGAAGATACATTCACAAAACATTAACTAGCTAACTTCAACAAAACATACAGAGACTTTAGTATAAAACTATGATAAATGATTCTTTACCCAATCTGATTTACATTAGTTCAGCCCTAAACGAGGTAGGAGGGGGGGCAAACCCTCAAAACACAATTATTTGAAACAGGCCTCGACTTCATCCTAAAATGTGTAGCTTGAAACTGAATAAGATTATCAAGATGCAGGCAAAACCATTCAATAGAACTCTAGTAAAAGTTATAAACATTCAAAAAATGACATGCACAATAAATGATATAATTACACAAATGAATAGAATACAAATTCAACAACATGCACAACACGAAAAACCTCAATGTACGGACAAAAGCGACCAAGTTTTTGTTTATATTTGCCACCTCACCTCAATCAAACAGACGTCAAGCACAGAATTTGATATTAAATTTTCATGAAAATCATTCACACAAAGTCAACATTGTCATACAACATGACAGGTTTCAGTTATGAAGTCAAAGAAAGATTTGGAGTATTTTGAAAATAACAATTAAATTCCAATTATGGTGAATATATATTTTGATCAAATCAATAGAAATGCTACAATGACATCATACGGTTATTCAATCTTAAAATCTTAAATTTATTATTTGAATAACACGGAAATGCCATTAAATGAAGAAAATAATTTAAGATATCGACACTATAATGAATCCAGATGAGCAACAAAATAATTATATAAATCTTAACAGGAAAAACAAAACTTCCGCAAAATGTGTAGGAACTATAAAAATGAACAGTAAATCATGTTTACGAGGAAATATCTACGAAAGTATTCTCCGAGTATGAAAATTTATACTGTATTCATTCACGTTCATAATGACCTATAATAAATATAAAATGAAATCCTGTTAGGTTTTAATTGTTAAATGTTGAATCACAAATGTTAGCACAATTGTTTCCTAAGAAAATATAATTTCCACTCCTTTCTACAAGCAGGGGCATAGTTTTAGCTGAAATTGGTGTGTAGGCCTAGTTTTAGGGGAGTCGGGGGCATGATCCCACAGACCTTGTTTTGTAACTAGATCATCAGAGATACATTTAAGTGTATATTTCGTTCTGGCCAATATGCTAAAATATCTCTATTAAATATCTTAAAGCAGTTTGGGCAATTATTTTTCGATTTTTCAAAAAGAAGTGTAGACTGCGCTCTACACAGCCTATAAGAATCTACGCCCCTGACTAGTACATTTACTGGGTATAACTGGCTATATATACATGTACAACACATTAATACAAGAGAGGTCACTAGAACATTAGTCCTTTTACTGAGTATTATACAATACATAGTTCCCACATCTACAATATTTACCTCCCTTGTTCTTAACTGTCAGCCATTTTGATAGGCAAAACTGTGAAGCCCTTATAGGAGTAATTTCCAAATATGTGATAATTGAGAAAATACCAAGAAAATTTCCATGTGACAACCACTTTTTCTTCAACTTACTGAGCCAAATGCCCACATAAGCATAATGAATAAGTTATTTTTTATATAGCGGATTAGTTTATCATTGTTTACATTATATTCCCCATAAACTTTAAAGAAATTTGCCTTTCAAAATAGCCGACAATTCAGAACAAGGGAGGTAAATATTGTAGATGTGAGAACTCTGTATACATGAAGACAGATGTCAAAGTTTTTACAAGATGTAATAGTGTAGGCATTTAAAACTGTGTGGATTGTAACATTAAACCTTGATGATTTTAGATGAGAACGTGACAAATTCTTGTATCTAAAGTCTAATCATCAAATAATGTACTCAAAGAACAAACTGAAGGATTCTTCGGAACAAAAATAATATTTCTTTCAGTTAGGCAGCTCTTTTGCACTACTTGTACATCAAAGGGCTATAACTGTAGGAGATTTTCAAGAGTTGTTTCCCTTTATCCCATCAAGAGTTCTCTCCAATTATCCCTTCTATAGTATATGTAGGGATAAAGGGAGAGAACTCTAGATGGGATAAAGTGAAAGAACTTGTGACAATCTGCTGTGGCTATAACTCAGGATTTTCATAAAATCTCCATTCTGACAATATGTTCAGGTGCATTTGAAACATTTAACACACTATTATGGGTCTGTGTTACTTTACTTAGTAGCCTAACAAGATGCAGAAGACACATAAATGGTCATTAACAGAGGAAATACCAAGAGGCAAATGTTTAGGGTACAATAAAAGGGGACACTTTAGGGACCAGTAATGTATAAAATTATCATGCATCATTCCTTGTCTGATATTGATGTTAAATAGGTTTTACATGCATATTTGTAATAAAAACAATCAGATTGTGAATTTTCAAAAGTACATTTTTAAACCGTTTCCATTGGTTTCCATGTATTTATCAAAGAAATAATTCTTGTGAAAACTTCAAAATGAAACCAATCAACTGCTTCGTTTCCATTGGTTTCCATGTATTTATCAAAGAAATAATTATTGTGAAAACTTCAAAATGAAACCCATCAACTGCTTCAGGTACAAAAGGGTCAAAAGGTTACAATAATTATTTGTTATCTAAAAAGTATTAACATTAAAGAATTATAACTATGATCTAACAGTCAAACCAATTCATGCAGACCCCTTTTTGAGAGTGTGGGGTGGGGTAAGGGAGAAGATATAATTATAGAAAACGAGGCATTCGAAAGAGATCTCTAAATTTGAAGAGTCAGCTGTTTACAATGAAAGAGGAACTGGAATTTGGAATTCAATCCAGACAGCAAAAATAAAATTACTGTGGCCTGTACATCCAGGTGGTCTGCTACAATGGTTTGACTTATTCTACAGAAATCACAAACAATGATAAATAAGGCATACACACAATCAAAGCATGACTAAGATATGAGATGAGATGTCAGAAAAAAACAGAGTTGATCAAGTAAAATGTGCTGCTCCATGAAATAAATGTTTCCCCTTTCTTAACAAGATCAGAGAAATGATAGAACGTAGCCGCAAGTCAGCAACGAATTCCCTTCGGAACTAGGTCTCGTAAAAGACCGACATGCCAAGAGTTGAAAACCCCATCAATCCAGGCAATCAATATTTGAGACTAATATCAAGAGGCAAAAATTGCAATAGAGGATAAGAATAGGCTTCCAGAAATTTCACTTAATTAATATAGTATTTTTTTGGTCATCAGGGCAATATGGTTTTGGAATGGCATTTGATACAAATGGTACAAAAATCGAAAATTCACCACAAAAAAAGCTCTTGAGAGACACAACAATGGAAGCTGCATATTTTTACATGATCATTTATACCTTGGTGGAATTAATGACTGTTTCAATGAGGAACTAGTGGACCTGTAAAGTATTTATGACAATTCCAAATATAGAAATACATTTATCTGTTTTACAGCATCTCAATACACTATAAGCTAAACCGTTGTTATTGTCAATAGAAATGAAAAAATGATGTTGCATAGCTATGAAATTACCAAACAATTGATTCTGTTTTAATTAATTTGCTGATGGAATTTGACTGCGATTATAAAACTTATAAAATTGATGTCGAAGAAAGAGCAAAACAGTAGAAAATGGACTTGTTTATTTTAATGCTCTCCTTTTTGTCCAACCACAATAATAAGATCACTTCAATAAGAAGAAGACCAGTTTTCAAGGGTCCAATGGCTGGTATTATTATTGAGGTTGTACTGTACTATAATTGCTTATACTAATAAAATCACCATTAACAGAATCAATTGCTCCTTGTTGTTGATCTAGGCAACAATAACTGTCTAAGCTAGCAAAATCAACATGGAATTCTAATATTATAGTGCCATCCAGTGATTTAAAACTATCTCACTGAAAAGCATGTGGCTGCAAAATGCAATAAGAATGACCTTTAATGACAAGAACATGGAGAAAGATAACAACTACCATGCTGTTGGCTAGAAATTGAGATATTATAAGACAATATACAAAACCAAATACTAAGGTAAAACAAAACTTAACAAAATCCTAATCTAGATCATATTGCGCAATCGACAGCCTGTATCTTATCAAAATGCATTTTTACACAATCATGCACAGACACAAAAATCATTCAGATGATAACTGACTATCTATTCAAAGGCTATGGTACAATGTTTATCATTCAAGACTCAATTAAGTAATGAAAGATACAACAGATCAAGAAGCCCTGATCAAACACCATGTTCCTATGATCAACAATCTGACTTTTCACTACAGATAGTTAATGTTATAATCTATATGGATCATAAAATGTTAAGATATTGAGTTATGTAAAAGTATCTGTCATCAAAAAAAATCACCATGCATATTGTAAACATTCAATGCTTTATTTCTGGACAATCATGACTTAAACCTGGATAATTTCAATGAGAGAGTCAGGCTTAAGTTTGAAAATGTCTCGTCACAGAATGAGCGAGACAACATTAATTTGGTGTTTCACAGAAAATTAGACCTAAGAGAGAAATAGTTTTTAATACTAAAATAATATCTCCTTTATTCAAGCATGTCAGCCATCATGTCAACTAACAATGGGAAGGCACAAAGGTCGCAGGGTAGAGCACCTAGCAGACTCCTTATCCAAAGATGGCAAGTTCGACTCTGAATCCCTGAATATGGCGTGAGTACTGGTTAGTAAACCAGAAAGCGGTCACCAAGAGTGATTTAATATCACTAGCCTGTTTCACAATCAATGTTAAATGAATAAGCTACAACTCGAACAAAGAACGAACAAAGAACTGAACATAAAATTTGTATTTATATCTTGAAATCCAATTATATAACTAGCACATATACTACTTTTATTTCTAATGTCTAGCAGGAAAAACTAAGTATTGCACCACACATCCGTCTAGCCCAGTAATAAAAGCTCATCAAATACATATCAAAACATTCAGGGAGTTATCTGAATAATGTAGATGGCACAATGTATTTCAAATATATAATAGTCTGATTCCACCGTATACATGGCCAGAACAGTTTACCGATTATAAAACTACAGCAGGTAAAACTATACATTTATCAGCTTAAATGTAATACTAAAACCAGGACCCTGCATTTTTCTGTCAAACCCCTTTGTTTGTATACATACAACAAGAACCAGTTGTAAATGATTAACTCAAGCCTACACTGCCATTCACTAAAAGCACCCGAATCAGTCATATTAAACAGGAATCTTTAACTTGAGAATTTTTTAACCAGTCTGCGTTTTTTGGCAAAATGTTACAAAATAAAAGTGTTATTAAGTCAAACACATTATACAATCGGACCAAGTTTATTTGACAACCTACTGTCCGAATACTTAGTATCATCCAAAATAAATATCAGGTCCCAATGTATGTTCTTAAAGCATTTTGAATTGAAATGGGCTATTCGATAACCATGGATTATTTGAAATAAAATTTTGGTCCCGATGAATTCGAATGAAGGAGGTTCGACTGTTTCTCATATCATTCTATAAGTACAATAACAAGCTTTTAATGGCATTGTATTAAGCAAGAATGACCTGGTTCCTGTTGTAAGTATACAAAATGTAGAAGGTAAAGATAAAATTACTGCGACAATACCTTGGCAAGGTGGGAAGTAAACTATAACTGAAAACAAATACAAAGTGTTATGTTAATATAAATCAAACATACTTAAATACGCATCATGCCTATTAGCAACTGAGTCATGATTTTATTAAAATTTTAATCAATGCTCAAATTGAGCCACAGTTTCATGGAAAATGTCTTACTCCATCCTCCATACCCAGGCTATTCATTACATATGATACGCTGTGCAAATTGGCTAGCAAAACTTCGTAATGCATGAATATTCATAAGTATTTCTCAACCAATGAAATGGTCGATAACAAAAAAGAAGGAAATTGTGAAGAGCTATAATCAGCAAATTCGACGAAATGGCAGCGACCATTGAAAAAAGTCACAATCTCATTGGATTGCTTAGAACCGCTATTTCATTCGCAACTGCTCGGCGATTTCCATATTGCATTAGAAGTGTGTCATGTGGCCAATCAAAATGCTGCACCTCATTGATTTGTCAGTTTGCCCAGGGTATCATTTATGTTATGCAAAGTCTGGGTACCGAGGATGGTCTTATTCTTGGACCTTTCCATACCTAAAATTTCTAGTTAGTGCACAGCAGCTAAGAGTATAAATGTTATAAATACTCCATAAAATTGTGATAAAATATGTGAAACAGTTGCTTATAAGGATTTGAAGCTACAAAAAGTTCCATCAGAACAGACAGTCAGTAACCTGAAAGAAATCCATTACATGCATTTCCCTGTAAAAAGACGAGCACATAATTATCTGTCACACATAATTGAAGACATATGAAGATTTACAACTATCAGGTCAAATCTTGCATGATGCCAATTTTCATAGGTTTCATGCAGTAAGATGAAAACAGTATAGAAGCCCAATTCAGTTTTACTACCTTTCTCCAAAGTTAAGACAGACGAATTCTCGGACAGGTTGGTAACATAACTGTTGATGTTGTTTCTATGACTTTTCGTCAATATGTAAATGGAAGAAAGAAACCCCACCTCCAAGGTGGAATTTTTGAAATCTTTCCCTCAGAAATAATCAATAAACACCCAAGTGTGAAACTGTAAGACCCCATGAAACATTTTAGAGCTGCTAACAGTATCCTTCCATCAGTACCCTATCTATCAATGCCTTTTGTAATCTAGCCATCCTATTATTGTAGCATGCAAAACCAAACCAAAATCCTTGTTGCCCTTTGTATAACTCAGTTACATTAAAATATTTTAATAAATATTTTCAAATGGCAAAAGTCACAGTTTTATTAAAAATATATATTAGAAATTCAAGTTAAGATTATGGTCGATTACGGTATCTGAATCGTATAGCAATACTGATAAGATTTAAATTACAAACCATCATACAGACGATTATTTTAATTTCTGCTGTATAATCTAGCATTAATGAACATTTTTAGTCCTAAAATCTAGCAATAAGGACACTGACCAAAAGGTCTTAAGAATTAATGAACCAGTCCAAAATGTCTATCATTAACAGACCAGTCCAAAATGTCCAGCTTACTGAAACCCAAGAACCTGAGTCTGATAGCCTAGCATTAATGAACCAGTCAAAAAGTCTAGAATTAATGAAACAGTCAAAAAGTCTTGCATTAATGAATCAGTCATTTTTAGGAGGCTTGCTTTAATGAACCAGTACATAAAGTCGGGCAGTGATGAAGTCTTCCGACTAAGTAAACATACTTTGTATTTTAGCTTCTGATAGTTTATAATGACCAAAAGTAAATAATATTGTTTACTTACATAATGATAAAGAAAATCAGAAAAGAGAAAAGAATGATGGTAGATAAAAAGGAGAAATATTAAATCCAGTTATTCAGACATCGGTACAATATTTACATAACAGATGTCGGTATAATGGTGTTAGTATTAACATTAACTGAACAAATACACAGTGTTACAACTGTATAACGATGAAAGAAAGTTATCAAGAAAAAAGATATCAGTACACTGTAGTGTGTATGGAAAAATGCACAGAATGCAGCAGTAAATATGATACATAATGTGTATCTAGGAAGATGTGTGACAGCAGATCACAGAACACAGCAAGTTCGGCAATATATTTTCATTCCCCAGTTCTTGCATAACAAGTATGTTACAGAAGCTGAGTATTCTGAAGGTTAAAGTCACTGAATTATACGAAAGCCTGGTGGTGACATTTCAGCTTCAAGAATTAGCAATTTCAACTTTATGAATTCACGAGTTCAACTTCATCAATTTACAATTTCATCTTCATGAATTCAATTTAAAAAATTCACAAATTTGTGATTTCAACTTCACAAATTCACAATTTAAATTTTACGATTTGAATTTCATGAATTCTTGATTTCAACTTAACATATTCACAATCGTGAATTCATGAATTTGAAATCATAAATTCATGAAGTCGAAATCGTGAATTCCTGAAGTTGAAATTGTGAATTCCTTAAATTGGAATCCTGAAATTGTGAATTTATGAAGATGAAATCATGAATTCATGAAGTTAACTCGTGAATTCAGGAAGTTGAATTTGAAAATTCTTGAAGCCAAAATGTCAACCACCAGGCTTTCATAAAATTACTAAACTTAACTGGCTGTAAAGTCAGCTTGACATGAAATGTCAGAGTTACAGAAAGAATGCTAATTAAGACAATAAAAAATAAGTGCAGAAAATAACCAACAACTTGTGAAGTAATACACCAGAATGTCCAGTAAAACTTGTAGGAAATATGATTAATTTCATGAACCCCAACCAAATGTTAGATTATCATGTGAAACAAGAGGAGAGCAATGATTCATGTAACTGTATGTATGATAGGGGCACTGTTGTAACACTTGTACCTTTCCAGAGGATTACGTAATACCTTATAATTGACTTGTATGTTTTGTTATTATCTGTATAAAGGGGTAACCATCGTTTGTAATGTTCATTTATATGCATGAAAAACTTGTAATAGGAATATAAGAACATTCTTTCACCACAACAACAAATCACTATGTAATATATGATATATACATGTGATCGTGAGTTGCAGTGTATATACATTTGTATGTATATGTTCTTTTTTCCACATCACCTGATGATGTATTTGTGTACACATTTGTAAATGATGACATGCTGTAATTGCTGAAGTCAATAATAAACTTTAATGTTCTATTCTGTTCTGATCCTGGCGCCAGTTGTCAATCAAGGATTTAATTGACCTGTCGACAGTTGTCAATCATGGATTCAATTGACCTGTCGACAGTTGTCAATCAAGGATTTAATTGACCAATAATAGGACTAGATTTTAGAAGTAAATTGATTAAATTATTGCACATGGTTGCATAATCAAATGTTTTTGCTTGAATACCTTAGACAAACAACCTTAGACAAATAATTAGGTTGAGCAACCTCAGCATTGGCATCAGGTCAATTTGCCTGCAAAGTTTGTGACAATTAGTCAATGTATAAAACACTGGGACTTCAATTGCTGCACTAGACATGGGTCCGAGTCCTTCCCAATGCAGGCAGTAATTAGTTGTTGGTTGTTCATTAATAAATCACAAAATGTAAGCATTACAGAAAGTTCTTAATAATTTAATTGTCTTTTGAAGCCAATATGAAGAACAAGAATTATCAAAATATTTGATAGGGCAGTAAGGACTCTGGTATATAGGACAGGGACAGGTACTTGAGTCATTGTCATTTTGAAAATCCTTACTGGAGTTAGCGTCATCCTAGAGCCATTTTCACAAACATTTTAAGACTGAAACTTAGACTTTAAATTTGAAAAAGTTAAATTCACCAGACTTTTATTTTCATTTTATATATACGAATATTTTTTGTCAGAATAATTCTTATTTCACACTCTGTAACCCTTCTGCCAAGTTTTATAAAAAAAATATACTGTTATAGTATCGTAGGAGCAAAACTAACATTTTACATTTTAAAGTCTTAAGTCTGAGTTTCAGTCTTAAAATGTTTGTGAATACTAGACACCTACTAATACCATAATTTGTCTGCATAATGAATGGTGACTTGACGTCTCGATACTGTCACATGAATACAGAAAAGGAAACTGACTTGAAATCAAAAGCTAATTATCATAATAAAATACTAATTAAGATTTCTGCAGAAAGACGTCACATTATCTACAGCACTAAATTGATAATGAAAAGTGGAATGTAAGTATCGTCAGGAGACATTATAGAATGACGTATTTCCTCACAGACGTAATATAAAACAAAATTAATTTAAATCATAGAAATACACCTGCGTCATCTTAGCGGTATGATGTGTGGAATTTACTTCTATAATCTGTATTGTATTTGCCTGAATCGATGCCTCATGCAGGAGAACAGTGCTTATAGAATGGCAACACCTTATGTGTTTGTATTTGACAATCAGGCTGTATCAAACTATCTAACCTAACTCAATGAAGATATGAAGTTTATTTAATACATTTTGTGCAGTCTTGAAAGATTACTTACGTAGATAATCCAAAACTTAAATTTAGACTGGGAAAGACATTTTGAGGGTTCAGCGCAAGACTATTCTAACTCCTATTTATTTATATACGAGTTAATTTAGTATTGCACTTATACCTCAAAATGTTTTAATAAATGTAAATTATGACAGCTAAAATGACGTATCTTCAGGTATATGTGCAGTGATGTAGATTACAACATCGTTATCAAAACAAGACTGATTCAGCAAAATAAAGAATATCAAACTAGATGTGTACATAGGACATGGATGCCCCCACTATAGGCTTTTCAAGTGTTAATGATTGAAAAAAAAAACTTTAAGTCAAGAAGGGCCATAACTCCTCCAAAACTTAATGGATCGTATTGTAACTATATTCAAACTGATCTGTATTTTACTATGCTATGTTCATGTGCCCAATATGAATGGAATCCATTCATTCTTTCAAGAGTTACTGATTGAAAACCCAATTTTTTGCAAGGACGGACGCACAGACAGGGTTAACACTTAATGCCCCTTTGCCATTTCAAATTGTGGGGGGGGGGGGGGGGGCGAAGCATAAAAATAAGTGAACAACATGCGTACATCTTATACTGGTAGAGTGATGAAAATTGATAGAACAATTACATCAGTTACTGCAAGCTAAGTATGTATCAAATGGGCAATAAGGATAGCGGTTTGGGGAAAAACAAATCTCACTGATTGTTAATAAACTGATTATACAAAAATACTGACGCAACACCCAAATCCTTTTCCCCCCGACATGCTTTACTGAACTATTAGCTGTTAGAAATTGAAGTAATGCCGTAATTCCTGTAACAATCACAAGCTGTTAATTTGGTTCACCGATATACATTGATAAAAAATACACATAATTATATCTTCACCTGTGACCATGGGATGCAGGTTTCTCATTTAGAGAGCCATTCGAGCTATATAGTGAACCTGTGCTGGAATATTGGCTGAAAATTGAAAAAGCAGTTGCAGCTGTAATGTAACTTTCAAAATGCCCCACCCACTTGTTGTCAAGCTATTAATATATATATATATATATATATACAATTCGCAGCATACGATTAAGAGCCTTGAAACGTTTGCAACTAGTCTAGAACTGCAATCAATGGTTATAGAATACATCAACATGATTAGATGCTACACTAAGGGGTTGCGCTAGGTGCTGAATCTCAAAATCATTTTGATAATTTTTGACCGGATTTGACTATTTCATAGCCAAATTACCTACAATTTAGAGAACAAGTGACCCTTCAGCCAAACTTGAGGGTCTAAATGTGGCTTTTTAGAAATCTGAGGGCTAATAGTCAAATGAAACCCCTGTACACTATTGATTGAAAACCGTACAATTAAGGCAAATTAAAGCCTTATTATCTGATGAGCAAACAGTGTTGACACTTATTACAATCTGACTTTGTTCTACAATAATTGCAAACATTCAAGTACCCTTTTTATCATGAATTAGCTCATAATTAAGTTAATGAATATAATGTTTTCCATCCTCATTTTTGCCTTGCACAACTTAACATAAATTCTGACACAACATGCTGTAAATTAAGCAAGAACAATTCTCCTCAGCGCTTAATTGACAAGAGTAATTTGCATTTCGAATGTAACAACTGAATAAAAACAAGAAAGTTTCTGCATATCTTGATTTGATTGTAGAACTGTATGCTGTGTATAAATTACATCTTACAACAATAAATGCAGATTGCAATATTTAGATGTCAGAAATAACACAGAAACACAGGTAATCAATTAAAAGATAATTAAAATCAATCACAGCTAATTATGTATTGAAGTTTTTAATAATGATATAGTCATCACAGACAGCTTTTTAAAAGTACTGATTATTCAAGGCTCTAGACAGTTAAAATACGATGTTGTTCTGTATAATGGCCTACAGTAAAACTTCGAAACCTCAAATTGCCATTGAACCTAGCAGTTAGTTCGAGCCATCTATTGTTCAAGCAAAGGTGTAAATTATTGTATTGTTCAACCTATCTGTGGTAAACAATGGATGAAATGATAGCTAGAGACTGCAAATCCTGTTTGAGTGTTCGACCTATCTCTGTTCGAGTGATCGTAACAGTTACATAATATGAATTAAGAAGGGATTTCGCCCGGACTTAAGAACCTGTTCGAGGTATCTACTGTGTTCGAGCCAAAACTGTTCGAAGTTTTACTGTATATGGAAAATATTAATAATTAAAGCAATATTTTGATTCGTTAAACTATAATCATTGCCTGGTTGCTATTGTAAGACATTTACTTGCAAGTACACCAAATACCTCGGTTAACATTAGTTTTATATGGTCTGAAAGCTTTTGGTCTGGTTAGCACATTATTAAATATTGTTGCAGTTAATCATACAGTAATTTGTCATTAATAGGCGCTACATTATCAAACATCCAAGACATAATAGCTTAGAGCACTTAGCAGGTGTCTGAATATAAGCAGGGAACAGACAATTCAAGTCATAGCTCAAAATACCATGATAGAATGTTAACATGGATGGAGCTATTGTAAGCGAGATGGCAAACCAAATTTGATGTAATGATTTCGTATTGAATAAAAGACAACGAAAAGGTAAACTCTGACATCATTGCATGAAAAAAAATGTTTCAGACTTTGACAGTGTAACTGAACATGGCAAAATATCGAACAGAGAAACATTTGATTATGGAAATAAAAAAAATGGACACCAGGAATTAAAAAGCTAAACTAACTAAATATCTCATTCAAATACATTTACACAACAATAATCCCACCGAATTCTAACCCAGCAAAACACTGTTACCACCTACATAACTAAAATCACATCTAATAAAATTGAACAGCATGTGCAATATTGTAATGTAACTATGATGTATGGTGTTACCATGGCTACTATTGGCAATGGAGATCCCTATACAGCAGTTTGTTCCTTCTTTATTAAATCTCTACATTGGTCTGTCATGCTTTATAGATTTCAATACAAATTCCTTGACTACATCTCTCAACTCCCTACACAGACAGATTTTAACCACTCAACAAAAATGAACGCCAAGGGTTATTTTCTGGAAACGATTCTGTCCGACTGTCTGAAGTCAGCTCTTTCCGAAGACCAAATCGAGGGTTCAGCGCAAGACTATACTAACTCCTATGTATTTATGTAGGAGTAAGGATAGTATTGCACTAAACCCTCAAAATAGTCTAAAGAGATAACAGTTAGTTGCAATGCATGGTACATCAAATGAAGCAAATTGAGGGACAGTGATAAGGCAAAAGTCTTTTTTTTATTAAAAGACAGAACATGTGTGAATGAGCCACTAACTAACAAAGCCATATTATTCTCAATTTGAGAACTAAAAAAACAATATATGCTGCAAAGATGCCTACAAACATCTCAATCAAACAAAGCTTTCAGTAATAATTTCAAGAAAAAAGTAGTCAAAAGACCTACCCGCGTGTGTTAACTCTCCTATTGCGTACATGGTCCTTTGATCGACTGGCTCTATGAGTTTCCATTTCATCTTTTAAGTCGAGAATTTTCTGTTTAACATCTGGGTCTTCAGCCAAATCTGCAAAAAATAACACAACCATTCATAAGAGACTAAATTCTAATTAAGATTAATAGTACCAAGAGAATTTTAAGATTATATTATTGCACTTAAATCATTTCTTCAGGACTTTAATTGAATGTCAATCGGAGACTACACTAGAAAATATCTCAGCTAAGGTTATAAAATCTTTTCGTCTTTCTTCAAAACTGTGTTAGATGATATATTGTATGGAGCCTAGAATTTCTTTGAGACTGCAGAATCAGATAAACCATAAAACACTTCAGCAATGACATCACTACTGTCCCGCATAAATATCAGTGACAAAATATTTGATGAGAAAATATTATTTTATGCATATTTGAAATAACATCACAAAAGTGTCTGGAAAATTCAGTATGTTACGGTTGTCGCAATGATTACAGTTTTAGCCAGGCAGAAATGTGTTTCCCAAGAGTTGTAGGTCCCATGGTAACCATTCTATAAAATAGTGACGGACGCATAGACTCCTTAGTTTCTAGATCTCAGACTTATAATCCAATTTGGTTGAAAGGTCTTTTTCAAACCAACACCATAATGAATCAACATAGGTTAATAAATCATTTCAGTGACAACCTAGGGTTAAAAATTGCTTCAAAAAACGTATTTGTTCCACCAAAATCGGTAACATATACAGACTATTGGATAACTCGTATCCCAATTATCCAATAAGGCTTTCTGAATGGGAAATTAATAACCCTCAAAGACAACATAATTGCCAAGAGGAGTTTCAACCCCAATCTGTTAACACCTCCGACTTTTCTTCCACACTTATAAGTACATTTTGTACCATGATCACATTAAGATGTGATCCATTCACTCACAAACATCACATTGCAATCCCTAATGGTCTTAATTCTAAAAGGAAGGATTGAGTTGGTACATGGCCTGACACATTCACAGGACAATGCCTCCCAACACAGGTCCCAGGGAACAACAATCTGTTATGACTTCTTCTGTGTATTTATTATTTAATGACATTGACAGCTTACAGGCATTAACCTGTCATTTTCTCAATTTGTTGTCCCAGCAATTTTTTATATAGAATACAGTAAAACCTCACTTTAAGAGCACCTCAATTATAAGACCACCTCTAAATTAAGAACACAATTTTCAAGTGCATTTTCCATTTTGCTCTTTATTCAACCTCAATACTATGACCACCTCAATAAGAAGACCAGTTTTCAAGGGTCCCAACTTGGTGGTCTTATTATTGAGGTTTTACTGTACTGTATTGAATACCTCTTTCTTTCAATCAAATTGGCAGAAAAATAACAGTTACAATGGACAACTAGGTAGTAAACAGGCTTTCTTATTCAAGGAATATGGTTATAAAAATATGACCACATCTATAAAACTTGTATCAAACGATCACTATTCTATCTTCTTGCTTTGTAAAACAGGGTATCATTTCTCATACTGATCACATATAAACAAAGACCATATTGTTTAGACCTTTTAGCGTCTCATTGCTATCATCATCAATTGTACGGTCTACTTGAAGTACCGCCATATTCATCGACTCAAGAAAATGGTACATTTAAAGTCCTCTGATTTTATTATAGATTTGATGAGTATAATGGCTGACTTGTCAGTGATATATCTATTGTGGAATTGCGGGAGTCTTGATATAAACAGCTTTTCTGAATTATTTGTGTCAGTTTTGGCGAATGAGTTTACCCGAATAGTTGCATATTAATTTCTAATACGATAATTATGGAAAGTGTGCAGTCTTTCCTTGGAAGCGCCTCCCAGGGCTTTCAGTCCTTTGATCTATTTATTAACATTTGACTACATACAAAATCAGGTTAAAATCAGAACCTGAATACCACTTCACTATTGTTACGCTACAGGTAGAAGAGTGACTCGGGAGCCGATTTTAATTAGATTGACTGAGGTCAGGTGGAACCATTTGAACAGGGTCTTGCCAGCAAGTTTGACACAAATCTGTTCATCGGTTCATGAGTAGTCATTTAAAGTTTTTTTTCCAATTTTTAGCTCTCAGCTGGCAGCCATATTGTTTAACCAACTGGAACCCTTTGAACAATCTTGAGAAGGGTCATGCCGGGATGCTACAGAGCAAGTTTGAAGCAAATCTGATCATGTCATGTTTGAATGTCACAATCTAGTGTTCTCAAAATAGCAAAAGTTGAGACAAGGACACAACAAGATTCTTTTTTAAAGTACATGTACTTACCAAATGGTGTTTCTCCAGTTCTCGTTTTTGCATCAATATCACCACCACTCTTCACTAACAGTTCTATAGCTTCGGGCTGTAATAGATAGAACATTAACACATAAGAAATGCTTTCACTGGCTTCTGGTAGGGATAAAAATATCTGGTGGGAGGGTTATACTGTTTTGGCAGGAACGAGGCTCTGGCGAGTGCCCGGGAAACTGTTACCCAAGAGGGGGGTATTCCCATCAACACAAAGCTTAAGTTAAAGATTCATTTTCTTGCATTCCCTTTTTAAGAAATAAAGGGCGAGATAGAAAAGAGGGATTATTTTAGTATTATTTTACAAATTCATTGAAGTTATTATTCAACTTCATCATGTGACATCATCAGCACGAGACTGATCCTACATGGGGGGTAGGGGAGTGTAAGAGTTTTCCAGCACCGATGGAAACGGGGAAATCCCGGTTCGGAATGCAAGAAAAGAAGTGCTTACACTTGTACATTTTTCATTTTGCATTATTTTGAAGTATATTTATGAGAATTTATGGACCTATAACCATACAAATATCCAAGTATTCAACATTACATGCTGAAATTCATTTTCTGGAATTGTTTTATATCTGCTTTCAGAATCTGAATTTTTTGCAATATTTATTCACTATAAATTTATTTGTTCAAATGACATGTGAGAGGAATGGGTTTTATTTTATCCATAAATCCAAGTTTAGATTTATCTCACATAGCCTTCTATACTTAGTGCATTTAAAAATGCATGATACAGATTTCTGAAGTTTCATGGAGTTACATAGGGATATATAAGATAAGGACTTTACACAATATTATTTCATGTTTCTGTGACATGTATGCTATATATATTCTATTACAATGAATGAGTATTCTCATACAAAATGGATTTCAAAATGCAGAAAAATGACTCGGCTCGCTCGGGTCAAAAACTGCTTTTTTTTTCATGTACTGGGTTTGTTTTCTTCACATTTGAGCGCGTCTATGACAAAACCTGTATTAGTGATGTTCAGGTAATGACGTCGAGTAATTTCCAATCTAAGTTTTGATGTCAGAAACTAAGAGCTTTGTTCGAAAATGTTTTGGAGATTTAATTGTGATGTATAGAAATAAACAAACAAGGAATTATTTTGCATACTTTTTTTCTCCATTTGAAGAGCTGATGATTTTTTAAGAATTATGTACATTCTGACGTGACATCGTCATTTTGTAGCTTAATTACTTTTGAATCTTGTTCTGAACATTAGAATTGCTATAAAATGAAATATAGATGCCTGATTTTAATAACATTGGTATTAAATGAAAGATAAACAATATATCTGTCAGAATATGTAAAAACCTGAAAAATATTTTTTTTGTCACTATTACAGGTTTTGTTATATTCCATGTACACTGAGACAATGATGCCTAAAGAGAAGTTAATTAAACAAATTGAACATACATCAGAATCAGACCTAATTAGGCACTGGTAAAAATCTACCGCTTAAAAGCCAACTTGACAACATAAGCAGAATAAATGAGAAGTCGAAATACTTAAACTGAAAGTTCGACATAAATCACTCAAAGATGAAGTCAAATCATCACTATAAGTCAGACTCGGTAAATGAGTATTTCTAGTTACTTCCAGAATTTATGAGAGACAGGACACAACGTCTCTGACCTAACTATCAAGATAGTTAATCATTAAAACATCAAAACAATTGCTACATCGGTTGATCATATCTGTTTGATTTATATCTGTCAGTTATATATTTACTTTCCAATCATAAAAGTCCATCAAAATATGGAACAATATCAGCAAACATGAAGATGTAAGACTAAATGGAGTCTGAGTTATTTAGCCAATATTTCACGTAACTACATTAGGCCAACATTAATATTTTCCTTGTTCATGTACCAGAACAAACCCTGACACTATATTTTACTCCATGGATGACGTCCACTTCACATTAAAGCAAACAGGTAAAACACTTTACAATAACCATTCCTTAAAGAGATATTGTTGAAAAGCTCTGGTAAAAATATTAAATTCCAACCTGAATAATGCATTGAGTAGGGTAAGTTACAATAAAAAACATTATTGTCAGTGACAGAAAATCCAGCCATTAAAAATTTGCATGAAAATAAAATTGTAAAAATTATTAGTGACTTAAGTCTGATTCTAAAAATAAAATATAGTATCAATTTCAGTTCTGTGTGATGCACTAGTGTTTTTTTCGGCACAGCCATACTAACATGGTTTTGCTATTTGCATGTCAGTGTTGTGTAAACCAATCAAAAATTACCTTAACCACCAATGCAATTTCTCTTCAACTTAACGACGTTTGTTACCTTGACGCTGATTGGTTAACCTTTCAATACCTTACCTTACCGAAATCCATTGAATTTTGGTAAATTTACCGAAATCCATTTTGACCAGCAATTGTAACATCTCGGCATTTTTTATGTTGCACAACAAATCTTAACCTTTAAATTGTGCCGACCATCTTTTTTAAAGATATTTCTTGTTAATCGCTGGCCATATACACACATTATTTCCAAGATATGTCTCTTAAACTATGGTGATATTGATCTATACATAAAACAACATGTTGTAAAATGATATACCAGGGAATAATACATATTTTCTCCCCAAAATACAGAGACAAAGTTCCTGAGCAGAAACCCATTGTGTTTTATATATACAAAATGTATACAATTATCTCCCAGGACTTTGACATACCCCATAATAATCTAACCATCAATTTTGCAAGTATATACCAGTCTTGTAGGTGATTAACAATTGGGATGTCTCTCATTCACCGTGGCAACCATATACAAAAAGTATGGCATTTACGAGATATTTATCAACAAACATTTGAGTGTGGTAAGTAAACCCTTTTATTTTTATTGAAATTATATATATTGAAATAAGTGATATAGCCATAACAACGACCAGATCATTGAAGTTTCCCCGAGTCATGCAATTGTGGCCAAATAATTCTACAGTTTCTTCAAACATTCAAGAAAACTGCCGGATAGGTCTGATAAAAAAATTAAAAGGCACCTTTTCTCGAATGATTGGAGAAAGTATAGTATTACAAGGAAATACAAGAAACTTGAATGATCTGCTGCTCGTACTGGCTACATCATATTTTATGTAAGTATAATTTCATTACAAATAAACAGATTTTCTGAACACACTTCGCTTGTTTTCTAAACAATGCATTAAATTCTGTAAATACCATACTTTTCTGTAGATGGTGACCACTGTGGCATTTTATGAACAAGTTCTGCCCAATAACTACAATGTAGTCAATGGAGGAATGTGCCTCCATCAAAATGTCTCAAGGTTCCAAAAACAAAGCAAGAAATTGCAACAGCATTTTTTTTATCGCAGCAAAATTGCCTCATCCCCCCTTTGCTTTTGTCAGCTTGTAACTCTAACAACAAATAAAGAGATGTTTGTAAAACTTTATGCCCCCCCCCCCCCCCCTGTGACCTTTGACCACAAAAATCATTAGGGTTCCTCTGCTACCCAAGATGAATGTGTGGACCAAGTTTGAGGATGATTGGTCAAGGGATTCTCGAGTTATTGATCGGAAATGAAAAGGTTATGGACGGACCGACCGACTAACCGACATGTGCAAACTAATATGCCCTCTCTTCTTCGAAGGAAGACATAATAATGGGCCAGATGAGGTCTATTAAACCTAATATACTGGTAATACAAAAAGTAAAATCCATGCTCCTAATTTATTGAGCTCATAATTATAATGGCTTTTTCATCAAGTTTTCGAAAAAAGGGGTCAATGTTGTACATGTATTTTTATACAGACCAAATATCCATTATTAATATAATACTATTAGTATTGTTTCAAATGAGATAATTTGCCAAAAATCAAATATAAAATTTATCATAAGTTTCACAAAAATATAACAGCAAATCAATATCAAGAAGTCCAAAATAATTGCTCACAAAATTTATAAGAAGAGGACAAGCCCAAAGATTTTATTTCGTACATTGCCGTTACTTCTATTTAGCTCGCCGATAGTGAAGAATACGTACAACAACTAGAAGTGAACAGCACGATATCATTGAGGTTCATTGCGTTGTTTTTGCCAATCAGGAGCATTCAGAAGTACAAAGCTTAAAAGACAATATAATCCGAAGGACTGCCAATATAAAACTTCTCTTTGCAACAAATTTTGTTATCATCACAAAGAAATGCAGCAATCAAGACCAGCTTTATGTTATGAATATTCATAACTACTCTTTCCTCCGTTGATGACCACAAGAGAAAGAAGTAATGCACAATATTCACCATAAACTCTTCAAATACAATACCTAACAGTTTTCTAAACCTTCGGTGAAATGCAATGTAACAGAGCACGGATGAAGCAGATTGATATCAAAGTCTTACTATACTATACATCAAGCGCTTAATAGGGAACATTTAGACAATTGCCAATAACAAATGAATGCCATTACCAGAAAGCACCAATAATTTGTTATAATAAATGTCCTCAATTAGAAATAGCAATTTGGAAGGAACACCGACCCAACAACCGTACTAAAGCGTATAAAATATGTCACATGAAAACAATAATGGTGTACACAGATGGTGATTTATAAGACCACAGGGAGTAGATGAATATAATTAACATAAAAATACAGATTCTGTCAGACGTTATGTCATGGATAACTACTCAACAAAGTCAAAGAAATTAAGCTTCATTTATAGTCATCTAGTATCAAACAAGACTAGTATACATTAGGTGTTTGTCTAAGGATGAATTCAATTTCAATTGTTTGCAAATGTTCTTTACTTCTTATAAAAGTGGAGTATGTCCCATTTTCAAATTACATAATCATTTCTTTTGGTAATGACTGTCAAACCCAGAGATAAAGAAAATGTTTTGTGCTTCTTTCTTTATATTCAGATGCAAATCCAGCAATTTATGTCACATGGGGGGGGTGAGGAAGGGGGGGACCAGCATCCTGGAAAGGGAGCAGATCTAAGTCAGCCCTTGTATTTTGGACCCCTTCTTGATCTAGATTAGATATAGACAGCCCTTTTTTGCCAAAATCTCAGGGGGTCCGTTACCCTCGGATCCCCACTATGGATCCATGCATGACATGGACTTGTTCTGCTTTTATCCCTCAAAACATATAGTAATAAAGCTTGAATAGATTTGTTTATGATTTATAATATCTGTTTTTCTGCAGACTTGTTCTACATAACTGGTGCGCTCATGGAAGTTCCCAATACTAAGGACAGATGATAATTTACCTGTAGCCAGCAAGCTGCAGCATGGATAGGCAACCAGCCATCTTCATCTCTTACTTCCATGGATACGTGCTGGAGTATGAGAAACTCTACAACTTCTAAATAACCATTGGCTGCAGCAACATGGAGCTGGAAAATAGAAAGAAGACATTGATGAAACATGAGCCAATACCAAGATGCTTGTGTCTACATTTCAACATACAAGAATACCAATGTCGACTCTGTCCGAAGGTATTCAGCAAGACGTTTTTGGATGTAACCAAGACGTTTGTGTCTACATTTCAACATATAAGAATACCAATGTCGACTCTGTCCGAAGGTATTCAGCAAGACGTTTTTGGATGTAACCAAGACGTTTGTGTCTACATTTCAACATACAAGAATACCAATGTCTACTCCTTCCAAAGGTATTCAGCAAGACGTTTTTGGATGTAACCAAGACGTTTGTGTCTACATTTCAACATACAATAATACCAATGTTGACTCCTTCCAAAGGTATTCAGCAAGACGTTTTTGGATGTAACCAAAACCTTTGTGTCTACATTTCAACATATAAGAATACCAATGTCAACTCCTTCCAAAGGTATTCAGCAAGAAGTTTTTGGATGTAACCAAGATGTTTGTGTTTACATTTCAACATACAAGAATACCAATGTCGACTCCTTCCAAAGGTAATTCAGCAAGATGTTTTTGGATGTAACTATGACGTTTGTGTTTACATTTCAACATACAAGAATACCAATGTCGACTCCTTCCAAAGGTAATTCAGCAAGAAGTTTTTGGATGTAACCAAGACGTTTGTGTTTACATTTCAACATACAAGAATACCAATGATCATGGGACACTCATTCAAATGGTAATTAGCAAGATGTTTTTGGACGTAACCATGAATTTTTTGTCTACATTTCACCATATCAGAAATATGTTAATGGGACACTTATTCGAAATGTTATTTGCGAAATGGTTTTTGATGTAACACTCTTACTTAGGTATGAAATTAAAGGGACATCACTCTTTCAGTAAAGTAGCCATACATGATGTCATGTATAAGACATTACACAAGAGCAATAACTGACTGATTCATTACCGAAAGCTAAATGCTTCCTCATAATTATCAGTGATGCAATTCATCAAGTTAAAGTTCGTTAAATTTTATTCACGGCATAAACAATTAAAAGGACTAATGCTCTGACAAATCATGAAGCAAATCCATGGAATCTATGGTTATTTCAATAAATTATTCCTAATATGAATAATATAGTTCACATTTAAGTCATTTTAAAGAAACCAATGATTCAAAGACGATCTTTCTAAATCTTCCCCCATTTGTTACATTACATCAATGGAGAAAATTGGATTTAAATGATCACTGATATTTCTCGAATAAAGCTTAAATCTTCGTAGGTTATTTTTTCTGCGAAATCGATGATAAAACTGAAGACTTAGCAACTTAAATAACCAGTAATTCACTTTTTCTACATCGCTCCAACTCTACAGGGATAGCATGAAAACAAAATGATCTTATCAGAATTCTGCAGGGAACCAAAGGTTGTCATAATTACTTTCAAATTTCAATCCTAAAAGCTTGCAAACCATCCTGACTGATTCCCACAGGCCCTATAAACAATCTGTGTGCTTGTATTGAATATTAATAATACATTCCCTACAATGTAGATTTCCTTCTATACCAGCAATGTACACCAGATTTAAAAGTAAAGACTTTTCAATGCTATTGCATCTCAATTTTTGTCACTATCATTCCCCAAGGGTAAACTATGGCCTTATCTTGTTACAACATTTTATTGCAAATTTGAACAGTTGTCAAGTTTCTGAAGGAATTAAGCCACACCTCTCTATTTATAAGTTTTATGATTTACGTTTAGACACAAATGTACATTCTATGAAATGCTTCGGTTTAACACAGTGTTTAAATTGAAACAACAGCCATACAGTTGCAACAAATAAGTCCCAAAGAGAATATTGTATAAGTATTTAAACTGTACAAGTAACTGGCGCCACCTTTAAAATGTGTTAACATATTCTTCCTCAGATACATAAAGACTTGAGACATTGTGAAGTAATGCCAATTATTGTTAGCATTGTCAATCATTTCTACTGGCCAAAATAATGTATTGATACAAGTTTTTTCCCCGTCAAAACCACCAAAACAGATTTTAACACCAAAAACATTCCACCACATTTTGGCCTAAGGCCTTCATCAGACAGTTATATATGTATCACTTACAGGCTTGAACAAAAGTAATCATTTATTGACCAATTCTTGGTACAGAATCAAAGCTAAAACATATTGGGAAAGTATTTATATATAGGAGTATAAAGAACTATCATTATTAAGTAAACTCCACAGATGTCATACGTTTCTGACCAATAATTCTTTAAGTAATTAAAACAATGTTAATTGTTGGTAACCCCAACATCACAAATTGAAAGTGACTGACATTACATTAATGTAATGACAGTGATTGTCCATATAATATTTTTATATGAGTATAACAAACTATCATTATTGAGTAAACTCCACAGATGTCACAAGTTTCTGACCAATAACTTAAATGAGTAATTGAAAAATTTATATAGTAAAAGAGAGGATATGTAGCTCCAGGGAACGCCACATACAATTATAAGACCTCCGGGAAAACAATATTCCATAAAACATAAGGCATTTGAGGAGGTTAAAGGGTACATATGTTAAGGAACAGAGGCACAAGGAATGGCATGGCAGACCATAAGGAATAACTAGGAGAATCAAAGTGGACAGTGAAGGAGGGGGAATTAATGGATGGAAAAGATCACAAGACAAGTCAAGACAGCTGGCAGCAATAGGCCCAATATCAGAAATTGAAATTGACTGGCTCCTCAGTACGTGTATCTGGTACGTTCCCCCTCACATGACTGTTACAGCTCTGTTTCTCCTGTGTATAGAGTTCATCAGTGCCATCACATCATCCCATGAATGTTCAATTGGGGACAAATCTGGACTGCACAGCCGCCAGTCCAGTGGATCAATGTTATAGTTATACAGTAAGAAGTTATCAATCTCTGGCAACATGGCATTATTGTGCTGGAAAATCAGGCGACTTTGTTCCACAACAAGGGCTACGACAGGGCAGTATGATAGTATGTTTTACCGCAGGTCAGATCATTGTGATGCACATTTTTGTTTTTTTATTTTTATCTCCTGTCCAAGGAGGGACAGTTACAATTCTACACAGATGACCAATGTTTGAATCTTGGTAGTGTGCACATTGATCAAGATAGTCATCTAACCAACCCTGCGTTCAGTAAAGTAACGTTTACAATGTGGTTCCCCGTGTGATGTGAATGTGATACGGTGGGTCAGGTATACAGAATGAAACAGTTTCCTAACGATTGCAACTGTAAGCCATAGCTGAAAGCAGGGTTACAAGTGTTTCATAATTCTAGGTTAGTCTCGTAACAAAACATTGCAGTTTTCGTCACTCTACCTTTCTCTATCCTTTCAGTAAAGATGCAAATAATTTATACAGAATGAATGACACAGACTGGTTGTAAAACATGTCTAGTCTGAGGTAATAACTGACTCGTACACATCCAGTAAAACATTGAGGATATATGATGAGACCTTCATTGATACATAATTGCAAGATGCGATAATTGCAAGATGCGCTTGGTTAATTTATTACCACTCACCTAATGACTAAGTAAATCAACACAGTAGACAACGATTATAACACGGTGTATAATTTTCTTTGCGTTTAAACCAATTTCACAAACCGGACCAGGTAGTTGTAAGTGTAATGAGAAGTATTTGTTTCCTTCTATACAGGAATTGCTAATTTTGTACATTTATGTTCCCCACTTTTTATCAACCATTAGTTGATTTCCTACTTGAAGTAATGTGATATTTGTTTAGACAATACGTTTTATGAAGAATTTTAATATTTTTCAGATTTGCACAGTTACATAGTCAGTTATTACCGACTAGCGTTCCTGAGTTTTGTACCTGGGCAAGTAAGTTCTACATTTAGCAACTGTCAACTACATTATTCAGTTTAAGGAAAAGAACAAATTAGTTTTGAGTAATTTTCTTTATTTTAGTGTAGCTTTAGTATGTTCTTTCGACAAGCTTTCAGTTACAGGGTTTTCCCGAGGATTTTTCAGCTAGAGGTCCTTGGACCCTCATGTTTGACAAATTTGGGGTCCTTAGTAAATTTGCAGGGTCCCAGATATGCCGTTTATACTTGACGAAAGTTTATTTTAGGGGTCCCAGGGACGCACAGTAAGTGGAAAATGGGAGTCCCTAGAAAGAAAAGGGAGTCAGGGACTCAAGATTTCTGAGTCAGAGAAATCCCTGCAGTTATGTACGGTGGTCTGTTTGACCAGTGACCAGTGTACCTTCATGAGTAACAACCAGTATTACCTTGTTCTGCTGCAAACAATTAACAACATCTCTACATGAATCAGAGGACAAATGATTTTAGTTGTATTGTGTGATCAGTTATATTTGTCTCAGAGAACATACATCTAGCCTGGGCAGGGGCGTACCTGGATGGTTTTGAAGTGTACGCCAAGTCTGAGCATCCTAGATGCGAAACAAGCATCCTAGGCTTTGAATAAAGGATAGGTGTGGGAGGAGTCCCCCTCCCGCGGGTGGGGGTCATGGGGTCTGCCCCAAGAAATGTTTGAAAATTAGGAGGCAAATGGTGTGTTTTCATGCTATATTTTAGTTTTAAAATGGCATTTTCTTTGTCATTAGCATACTTCATTCTTACATTACAGTATCAAACAACTGATATATTCCGGTGACTTTGCCCATATTGCCCATCCCCCCTCAGTCTTCAGTTTTTATTGCATTTTTGGAAGTGTTTTTTTACCCTTTTTCTGACGAATTGTACGCATTGGCGTATGTGCGTATACCTGGATACTCAACTGCTGGGGTTTGAATGTACAACATCCTGACTGGTCTACAATTGTACTTTATCAAGCGAGCTAACAAGGCCGGTCTTTAGAGTAACCAACATCAGTGAAACCAACCTAGAGCAAGATTTAAGAATCCATCTAAGCTGAAATTTAAATTTGCCACCTGTTTCCAAGGTAACCTGGATATATTTGTCACATCACATCATCCTTATCAGCAGCTAATCTGACAACCCCTTTAAAGTATACATGCAGGGTGTTTAAAACGTTTGTTCTCAAAGTTTCAATTTCGATAAAATGAAAATGATGCTGTGTACACTGGATTTTTTTCGCATCATGAAAGATATCTTGGTTATTTCAAGAATGATATCTTGGTTATTTCAAGAATATATGTTTACTTAGAACACTCACAAAGAAGTAAACTATTGATCGATAGCGATGTAGATGGAAAGAGCATTTGAAAAAGATACTAAAATTCAAACTTTGTAAACCAACTATTTTTACACCCTGTATTTTATAACCAAGGGTCACACAAGGTATGAGGAAACTAGACAACAAATCCTTGAACTTTTTAACATATAACTCTCTTATACTAATTTATAATGTTAGGTTCAGGAGAAAATGGAATTATGTCTTCAGAAAATCCATTATCTTCAACATATTTTCCAGACTATAATTACTTATGTTTTTTTGAAGTACGACCTTGTGTTAATGACAGATTTAACATGTGAAAATGCAATTTCTCTTGAAAGGATATAGGCTGTTAAAGATGACAGAAAGTTTTATCAGAAATTTGATATATTTTTCCATTCAAAGGTTCATTTTCAGACAATTGAACCTTCCCACAGTTTTGTACATGACATTAAACTGTGCTATTCTTTGCTGTGAAACAATTCTACAGATCAGCTAGTAGCCAATAATTTCTTGCATTTTCACACAATCAGTTCAAAGTAATTTGTTTCAGCATCTATGGAACATTGTATTTAAAATGTGACATTTCTGCAGTAAAGCAGGGTGGAAAATAATGTGATTGTTTCACTTAGGTGATCAATGCTCATTGTACACAGTTCTTGAAGACTCTTCACTAAAAAAGGTAAACAAGAAATGGGCAATGCCCACAAACCAGGTTTTAAACCTAATTATTTGTAACCAAGGCTCTATTTGTATAATGAATACATGATGATCATCAATGCTGCAAAGGTGCCAGAGGTGATACATGCATACAAACACTCCCACTTAGATATATTATATATATATGGAACAACTATACAACAAGTTTGATGTCAATACACCCACGAATAACGAAGATATTAAGTGGAAACTGATTTTTAAATTTTAAGTGACCTTGGACGGAACGAACCAAAAAGCAATCCCAAGCGAGATCTTCACATGTTCTTACTATACACCAAGTTTGATGTCAATATGACCAACAAATCTAAAGTTATTGACGAGAGCAAATTGCAATTTTTAGTAAAGGTGACCTTGACCTTTGACAAAACGATTCCAAAAGCGATCCCAAGCGAGCTCTCCACATGTTCTTACTGTACACCAAGTTTGATGTCAATATGACCAACAAATCTAAAGTTATTCGCCGGAAACCAAATTGCTACTTTAAGTAATGGTGACCTTGACCTTTGGCGGAACGAGTCCAAAAGCAACCCCAAGCAAGCTCTCCACATTTTCTTACTATACACCAAGTTTGATGTCAATATGATCAACAAAACAAAAGTTATTCGCCCGGAACCAAATTTCTATTTTTAGTAACAGTGACCTTGACCTTTGTCAGGCCGAACCCAAAAGTAATCCCAAGCGAGCTCTCCACATGTTCTTACTGTACACCAAGTTTGATGTCAATATGTTCAAAGAAACTCAAGTAATTCGCCGGAAACCAAACTGCTATTTTTAGTAATGGTGACCTTGACCTTCGTCAGAACAGGTCCAAAAGCAATCCCAAGCAAGCTCCCCACATGTTCTTTCTGTACACCAAGTTTGATGTCAATATGATCAACGAAACTCAAGTTATTCGCCGGAAACCAAATTGCTAGTTTTAGTAACAGTGACCTTGACCTTTGTTGGACCGAACCCAAAAGCAATCCCAAGCGAGCTCTCCACATGTTCTTACTGTACACCAAGTTTGATGTCAATATGTTCAAAGAAACTCAAGTAATTCGCCGGAAACCAAACTGCTATTTTTAGTAATGGTGACCTTGACCTTCGTCAGAACAGGTCCAAAAGCAATCCCAAGCAAGCTCCCCACATGTTCTTTCTGTACACCAAGTTTGATGTCAATATGATCAACGAAACTCAAGTTATTCGCCGGAAACCAAATTGCTAGTTTTAGTAACAGTGACCTTGACCTTTGTTGGACCGAACCCAAAAGCAATCCCAAGCGAGCTCTCCACATGTTCTTACTGTACACCAAGTTTGATGTCAATATGATCAATGTAACTCAAGTTATTCGCCGGAAACCAAATTGCTAGTTTTAGTTACGGTGACCTTGACCTTTGTTGGACCGAACCCAAAAGCAATCCCAAGCGAGCTCTCCATATGTTCTTACTGTACACCAAGTTTGGTTACAATATGATCAACAGAACTCAAGTTATTCGCCGGAAACCACCCAGTTTGACGCCCGCCCGCTCGCCCGCCCGCCCGCCCAACGACATCACCATTCTAATAACCTGGTTTTTTTCAAAAACCTGGTTAAAAAGGTGTGTGCACCGATTATAGACAAAAAACTGAGTCGACACTAATTTCTAAACTGTCCACCATAAAGGTCATAAATATTCGACTTCATCAATATTCTATTCTGTCAGAATATCAGCGTTGAGTTATGTATAGTTGTAATGTACGAATTACAAATTGAAGAATGACCATTGTAAGTATTCATATCAAGGGACTAGTTGTCATTCAGCAATAATGTGTCTTCAATTTGCACACAATACTCAGAAAATTTCTCCAGCATTTTTCCCCCAGAGTCAAGACAGGGTCACGTATACTATAGATAGTGGACAGAAAATCTCATAAGATCACAGCAATCTGTCTTTCAAGCCTTCAATCAAACTCTCGGTAAACATTCATCGTTTTTCTAGAGGACAGTCAGGGCCTTGTCTCGTTTATTCCTCGCAATCCTGTTACGCTATTCATGCTAGCATAATTATTATCATTTCCTGTCTGAAAGAAAAGGCTATAGCTGTCTAATTAAACAGACTTTGTATGGCTTTATTCACTCACACAAGTGCCATTTTGGTGACACTTTTTTCTGTTCCGAATACAAATTAGAGCATTGCATCAACAGAAGCTTTGTATCATTAAAGTATATTATTTCGCAGAATGAATTACGTGTATCGAGATATTGACAGCACTGTTATAAAATCTTACACTTCTCTGCTGACCAATCAAAATTAGACAATATTAATGCAGATAATATTTCATGGTTTAATGAAGTTTGTGATTTTCACTGTAGGTAAGTGACTGGACACAGTGTAATACAGCAGATATTAATAACAGAGGATATTTGCACTGACTCAGAGTGAGCAGCAGGCGCAATACTTTCACAAGCAGCATTATATAGCCACAAATGAAAATGTAAGTCAGATGCTAACGAAGCCAAAACACACTAAGATTCTATTTATTTCATACTTCATTTTGGTATTTTTTAAAATTTTACTTATCAATTACAATTAAATTCCCTGTCGAGTGCCTAAATATTTGATATGACTTCATCTGCCATCAATAACTACTTGAATTTCCGAATATAATACTCTCACAATTCAAATCCAAGTAATTAACTGAAATCTGCCAAATTTCAAACGGTAAAACTGATATAATGATAGAAAATAATACCGGAGTTGCCCAATTCTTGTCTCGATATTCTAAGTTCCCTTTTTCAGCAGCAAGTTTTTTCAAGTCTGTCAACATTTTCGTCTCCATTTCCAAACGTTTTCCATCAATCTCTTCCTGAGTTACACCTAAAATAAAATAGAATCAAAATACCTATACAATATCTATGTACTGATAAAAATTTAATATCAAACACAAACATTGACATTCATACCGAGCCATTTAACAGGCCACAAATGGCATAAAATACAATGCTCTTGGGTATTCATAAAGATCAAATTCCTGATATTCTAATGGCAACTCATACAGAAACCTGTAGCGAGACTTTTCACAGCAGGAAGTCGAGGTAATGAAATCTCATACTTGAGTTCTGTTTTACAAACCATGTTTTTCATTTAAGTACTCAAACAACTATTAGTGTTATTGTTTTACGCTTGAAAAAATCATGGTTTTCCGATATCCAAAAACGATACAATCATCGCAGGGAAACCACTTTTTACCATTTAACTAGACTGACCATTAAAATTAAGTGACCATACTGCAAGAGAACTTTTATCAACTAGAGACCAGACGAACGTTTCAAATAGGAATGTTTTCTAAAACATTTCCTTGATTGATGACAATAATGTGTACTTGTGTACATCAATTCCGGAACAATGCAGGACTGGCGTTGATTGCATGCAGGAAGACTTTCCCAGAACACGCAGCACAAGGAACAAAAAATACATCAACACATTAAGGTTGAGATGGCATATGACATTAGCTCAATTCTAAATTAAATTGATAGGTTCCCAACTGTATCCTGGATTCAATTTGTGATCTGGCACAAATCAGCGCAATTCATTTGTACAAGATAATATGTCAAATCTAACTTTATAAGACAGGAGTCGGAAAGACAAGCACTTTCCTGTGAAGCCAGGCATCAATATATCACAGCCAATAATGTCTCATATACCTAATCTATCCATCTTCAGAGTTATTGTCGACTTGACCCAAAAAAAACCATTATTGATGTAGGTCATTTTGTACTTGCCTTACTTAAAAACAATTTCATCACCCTCCACATCGCATTGTCTCGTAGAACATTAACACTTCAACTGTAATTTAGACAATTATGCCTCAACTGGGATTTAGACAATTATGCCTCAACTGTAATTTAGACAATTACGCCTCAACTGGGATTTACGCAATTACCCCTTAACTTGGATTTAGACAATTATGCCTCAACTAGGTTTTAGACAATTTATACCTCAATTTGGATTAAGACAATAATCCCAGTCAATTGGGATTTAGAGAATTAACCCTCAACTGGGATTTAGACAATTACCCTTCAACTGGGATTTACCCAATTACCCTTCAACTGGGATTTACCCAATTCATTCCCCCTCAACTGGGATTTACACAATTACCCTTCAACTGGGATATAAACAATTACCCTTCAACTGGGATTTACACAATTACCCTTCAACTGGGATTTATACAATTACCCCTCAACTGGGATTTACACAATTACCCTTCAACTGGGATATACACAATTACCCTTCAACTGGGATTTACACAATTACCCTTCAACTGGGATATACACAATTACCCTTCAACTGGGATATACACAATTACCCTTCAACTGGGATATACACAATTACCCTTCAACTGGGATATACACAATTACCCTTCAACTGGGATATACACAATTACCCTTCAACTGGGATATACACAATTACCCTTCAACTGGGATTTACACAATTACCCTTCAACTGGGATATACACAATTACCCTTCAACTGGGATTTACACAATTACCCTTCAACTGGGATATACACAATTGCCCTTCAACTGGGATATACACAATTACCCTTCAACTGGGATATACACAATTACCCTTCAACTGGGATTTACACAATTACCCTTCAACTGGATATATACACAATTATCCTTCAACAAGGATTTATACCGACTTCCAGATTGGCAATCAAGAACCCTACCAACAGAGCTTAATCTGGGAATGGGCCGAAAACACCAATGTCAAATTAAAAATAAACATATAAAATAAGATATTCATAAATTTCACATTAAGTTTACGTTGACCGTCTAAATAAATTGGAACATTCAGTATAAAAGCACAATTGCATGATGTGATTGTAGTTATGCACAAACATATCTGGAAGAAGTGTACAACCAACATCAAGAGCACCAGGAACAAGAACTGAGGAATGCTAAGGCTTGTTTTAATCAAAGTGAATTTTGCAAAAAAAAGTGACATATCTAGCCTATAAATTACTCTTCTTCTAATGATCAAACCAAATCAAAATACTTTTATCAGGAACAGACAACTCTGTCTCTGGTGACGACATTACTATGTCCCTTTAAACGCCATTCATGAAGCAGTGTTGTCAAAAAGTTTAAGCTGAACCGGCCTAAACAGAAAAGAAGCCGACCAGCTAGGGGGATCTGGGAAATAAAAAACTTGCAAACTTTGCAAATTTGGACCTGCCAAAATGCCATTTGAACCAACAAATTTGGCTGGCGGCAAGTTGATATTGACAACACTGACAAGTATAAAGAACATAATTAAAGGGCTAAAGGTCTATTAAACCCCTATATTGTGCATTGCAAATTAAAGTATTTGAATAACAAACCCCTGAACATTAAGTACACAACTTCAATGGACACGAAAACTGTACAAAGTTTTTCCTCATCCACTCTGAGTGAGAAATTCCCCCTGGTTTTTCTTTTCTACCTTGAACTTTAACCCGAAATAAAAATCTCAAGATTCTACAGCCAATCTTGAAACATCATTTCAACACTTCAGGAGATAATACAGTACTTTTGTCGCAATTGTCACTCAATTCCTCTATGAGCCAAGTCTAGAAAGCGATGATCCAGGAATAAGGAAATCAAAGAAAATTGTAGGTTAATCAAATGAAGTCTGAGCTCAGTTTTTACCATGAATTTAAATGAAGAAATAAATCAAGGAAAAGAAGCTGAATCGGGGGAAAACGTCAGATTTGTATTCCGCAAGTCAGCACATTATTACATGTATAAATCTGGGGCCTATAATTCACAAACATTTTAAGATTGAAACTCAAATTCAGACCTTAGAATGTCAAATGTTCTTTGCGCTCCTTTGTTATCATTACAGTAGAGATTTTAATAAATATTGACAAAAGTCATATTTAAAGTGGGTATCAACAATTATTTCGGCAAAATTTGTTTTAATGAGAACGAAAGAATGGTAAATATAAATTTTGCAAATTTAAAGTCTAAGTCTGAGTTTCAGTCTTAAACAAGAGATGTTTGTTAAACATTATGCCCCCCTGTGACCTTGACCTTTGACCCCATGATCGGAAACAAAAAGGTTACGGACCGACGGACAGACATAGCATTCGACCGACCGACATGTGCAAACCAATATGCCCTCTCTTCTTTGAAGGGGGGCATAAAAATGTTTCATAACGTGAGCAACTGTTAGCCGTAACTGAACACAGGTTCTATGCAGTACCAATCTATCAACATAATTAAGTGCGAAAAAATGGAAATTTTAACCCCACTTCAATGTATTTTCATCACTCAATGTTATTTACCATGGTATTTAAATGAACATCACAACATAAGGATCTTATTCTCCAGGAGAACATTTATGCCAATGTAACAAGCTGTAATATACAAGTTTATATATATGGATAATGTTCCCAGTGAATCAGCAGTCAATTACTATAGATTATGTTTTTTATAGGAAAGGGGTTTTATTTTCAGAGAACAACATTTTTCCATTTAGCTATTGAGTAGTCTGTCATTATAACAAGTGTTTTGGCAATGATTGTAGTTCAGACTTGACGCTTGATACAATTTATTACATTCCTTACCTTTCAACACAACATAATGGAACACAGAGGTTAAGAACTTTTGCTCAAGCTAACATTAAGATATGTAAATGATGTGAAGGTGAAATAGGCAAGAAATGGTAATTTTTTTTTATTGAGAAAACTTAAAAATTTAGCATCAGTAAATCCTATTTCATACCCGAACCTCAATATTCATTCTTACAAAATACAAGGGTTGATCATAAAGTTGTGATATTGAAATCATGCTTAAAAATACATGGGTTGTTCATGCAGTTGTGATAACGAATTCACCCTATCAAAATACAAGGGTTGTTCATGAAGTTGTGATATTGAATTTACAAAAATACAAGGGTTGTTCAAGAAGTTGTACTTCCTATACTCAATACAAAATACAAGGGTTGTTCAAGAAGTTGTACTTCCTATACTCAATACAAAATACAAGGGTTGTTCAAGAAGTTGTACTTCCTATACTCAATACAAAATACAAGGGTTGTTCATGAAGTTGTGATATTGAATTTACAAAAATACAAGGGTTGTTAAAAAAAGTTGTACTTCCTATACTCAATACAAAATACAAGGGTTGTCAAAGAAGTTGTGATATAGAATTCACAAAAATACAAGGGTTGTTAAAAAAAGTTGTTCTTCCTATACTCAATACAAAATACAAGGGTTGTTCAAGAAGTTGTACTTCCTATACTCAATACAAAATACAAGGGTTGTTCAAGAAGTTGTACTTCCTATACTCAATACAAAATACAAGGGTTGTTCATGAAGTTGTACTTCCTATACTCAATACAAAATACAAGGGTTGTTCATGAAGTTGTGTTATTGAATTTACAAAAATACAAGGGTTGTTAAAAAAAGTTGTACTTCCTATACTCAATACAAAATACAAGGGTTGTTCATGAAGTTGTGATATAGAATTCACAAAAATACAAGGGTTGTTAAACAGTACTTCCTATACTCAATACAAAATCTTAACTATGGCAGTGAAGGATGTTTTGGCCAGATTTCCTAAAAAGACCATATTGAATTACTGCATTAAGACACGAAGTCGCAATAAAATACAAATTCTAAGACATCTGTTGGTATTATGCTAAATATCTTCAGTAAAATGTGGATTTTTAAACTAAAACCCATTGATTTTGCAACAACAACAGACAATTAGGAATTTTTAGTATAATACAATAACAATTTATAGAATCTTGGTAGGCAATTCATTCAAAATGGATAGCAATGAAATTACCATTACGGACAATACAGAAAATGAAATTAGAAAATTACCCAATCAGATCATTTCACGATATTCAACAACAACAAAACAATAACATAACACAAATTGTTCATCAGGGACAATATTTTCTTATTTCCTGAAAAATCTCACATAAAAGCAAAGATAAAACCAGCCATCTATTTGATTTGGTATAAAGCCATTAATGTTATTGTTTGATCAAATCCATCAACATAATCAGGGTTGTTTTTGGGAATAACAGACGCCTATGTTCAGTACATCCAGCCAATGGTGACACTTGGTGAACATCATGCTCATGTTGCATCTAATCTCAACAAACCAAAACAAGAGTTCTTTAAATTTCTCCGACCATGCATGGCGACATGTCCGATAAAAATGAGATTTAATTCTTCTATCAAAAGTTTTGATACCATACAATGTACAAACAAGAAATATCTTTAAAAAAGATGGTCAGCGCAATTTGAAGGTTAAGATTTGAAGTGCAACATAAAAAATGCCAAGATGTTACCATTGCTGGTCACTCCAGATCCAAAATGGAATTGCGGCCAATTCATTGAAATTCACTGGATTTCGGTAAGGTATCGTACCCTTTATCGAAAGCTTAACCAAGCGAAACGTTAGTCGGTTGAAGAGGAATTGCCTTGATGGTTAACGTAAGATTTGATTGGTTTACACAACACCGATATGCAAATAGCAAAACCATGTTAGTACGGCTGCGCCTAAAAAGGATATTCTTATGTTTGGTAAAGGGTTTCTCTCCCTAGATAACTCTGTAAGGTAAATTCCTCAGGACACGCTAGCAAATCTACCAGAACTTTCCCTATATATCTAGCTTTGCATTAAGCTTCCAGACAAAAGCTACAGTTAAATATGTAGGTGGTGTCATGCCTTTAAATTGGATGCTTTCACCAGTAAATCATGGGAAATTTTCAGAATGAATCAAATTTAATCATCAAAATTGCACCTGAGTTTAGCCTACCACAGGCACCTTACTCAAAGATTACAGACAAATTCTGCCATAAAGTAGTTTATCTTAAATGAGCACATTTGTAAGAAACGTATAAATGGATAAATTAATATGAAACACTATCGAGCTGTCTAGACGGAAAATATTTCCCTGGCAAACCAGGGTATATCAAAACAACTCCCATAGGGACAAGTGAAGAGGAAAAGTCAGGTTGCTTTTCATTAACCTTCTTAAGGAACTTCTTAGCTTAAAAAGTTCTTAAGAAATTCTATGCCAAGAAAAGCGTTTCAGTAAACTTTTCTCACTTAAAAATTTCTTAAGATGAAGTATGTAGCCTACACCTTTCTATGATGAGCGTTCTTGTGTAAATATGGCTGCCATTTCTATCTATAATGTAAACAGACGATGGGTACATGAAAATCTTAATAAAATGAATTGATGAAATGCTTTCTGCAACAGTTTAGGAAATTCTTAAAAATCTTCTTTAATCGAAAATTTAAGATAAGAATTTAAAGATTGATTGTCTTCATTTCTAGTAAGTCTAGGAATCAGGAAGTAAATATGCTCAGAAAGTAGGTGTCTCCTAAGTCAGAAATGGCTGGCCCTTTAAATCAGGGTGACACTATGATAAATAAACACTTTACTTATATACATTACATAGCTGTATGACCAAGTATCAGATACTGCCAACAAATGACAGGCTGCATGAAAGTTCTTTTAATCAACAAAAAACCTAATGTTTGATTATTGAGCTTACAAACTCCGCGTCAGCATTCCTGCGAGATCAATATTCAGCAAACTTGATGAGATATATCAAAAGATAAAAAAATATGCATAAGTAAACCTGGAACTTTAAATATCATACGGTAATCATACCGTAGTTGACTAATAAGCAGCCCCATAATCCACTGAGTTCAATCTATGAGAATTAAGGAATCCACGCCAATATATAACTTGGGAGAAACATTCTGCAAAGTTAAGTTGATTTCAGAACTGTCATAAAACTAACGGACCAATCAGATTTCTTTTGGGACACGAAAAATAATATTTATGAGTTTGAGGGCGTTCTAAAATAAAGGGTGTCACCATACATAGGGTAAATACGGTATGTGAACTTGTTGACAAATACAACAATACAGCAATTACTGTTAGTGTTTGCTCTTTCCATATGAATGAAGGCAGAAAGATGAAACAAGCAGACTGGTTCAAGTCAGCATAAATCATTATTCAAATTTAGACTGGTACTGCATTAAGCTCATACAACATTACTCTGGATCACCAGAAGCTTATGCAAGATAATAAACAGTCTAAGTAGAAACATTACAAGCCTGGAAGGATGTCCCAGATGACATGGGACATATTGTAAGTTGAATCAAGCAATATTCAAAACATGTACACCAGACTTGGCCAACCTAGGATCACAAATATCTGCAGATTCTATAGAAGTGAAAGGAGTTCAAGAAAACTGTAGCAGACAACAATAAACTAACTTATCTAGGCAGAATAATTCTTCAAATATATCACTATTCACAAATGAATAAAGGATACATCCCTAACTTACTTTTATTTTGCACTTATATGCAAAATAATGTATGTTTTTGTTCATTTCTATGAATTGCATCAAATGAATGAATTATACTCAAATGATTTCCGTTTTTTTTTCCAAAATTTACAATATCCTAAATGAATGAATTATACTCAATAGACATCCATTTTTTTTCAAAATATACAATTTCCTACAAACAAACCTGTATTAAGCGATCTTAAGCAGTCTTTACAACCAGATATCTTTAAGGGTGCAGCATATTTGTAACAATGGGATTGAAGTTAAATGTTAAAAGACTGGCGGCAGTTACTAACAATCCTATGTACATGTAGTAATATGTTTTGAGAATATAAAAATACAGTAAAACCTCACCTAAAGACAACCTCAATAATAGGACCACCTCAAAATTAAGAACACAATGTTCAAGTCCATTATCAATGTTTTGATCTTTATTCAACCTCAATATTAAGACCACCTCAATAAGAAGACCAGTTTTCAAGGGTCCAAATGGTGGTCTTATCATTGAGGTTTTACTGTACTATAAAAATGGAACACATTCTAGGTTCTTAAACCAATTTACTTAAAAGGGCGTTAGTAACAGTTGGACACTTGAACCTAAGAAGTCCCACCACATTTTTCTAGAATATTTGCTAGCATTTCTAGCATTCGTTCAAATGGTTTTTACGCAGGACATTTCGTTTTATATTCCCTTCGATTTCAGCTTAGCATTACAACGAATAATCAGATGCCTATATGCAATTTGGTTCTCAATGAATATATCTTTTCTGTCAAACTATATCTTTTCTGTCAAACTATGTACTTTTGAAAGAGTACAACTCATTCTCCTGAGACAAGAGGGCAAAATTGGATGAGAAAAATCCTCATTATTCACGTTATCCCTAACAAAACTTTACTGTCACTTAAAATATCTGGTTAGAGTAGCAATAATGGAACAATACTCAAACTAATTTCACAGCAATATGGCAAACATTGCATCATGAACTACACGAACATGAATTTTGCCCCTTTAAAGTCCCTGTAGTAATATAACAGCCTTAATTTTGACCATAACTCTTTTCTACATTAAGTTACATCAGACACATACTGCTTGATGGAGAAATAATTGTTTTCCATATTCCTCTATATGTATGTTTTGTTTAATTGTATATACAGTAAAACCTCAATAATATGTTCACACTAAGTCTTGGGACCATTGAAAACTGGCCTTAATATTGAGGTGGTCTTAATATTGAGGTTGAATAAAGAGCAGAAGAGTTAAAATGGACTTGAAAAGTGTGGTCATTATATTGAGGTGGTCTTATTATTGAGGTGGTCTTATTATTGAGGTTGTTCTTCTCTGTTAAACATTTTCGCCCAGTAGAGGGCAATGATCTGTAAAGATTATGCCTAATAAACGGAATTGAACTGAATTCATAATTTCACACAACACACTTGTCTGAGACTACTAATTGTAATATAACCTCACTTGTGATTATTAAACATGCAGCTCTGTATTCCATTATAATGCTACACCATTTAAATTGTGATTAATTTCACCAAATGTACAGTCTCCTACAAGAAGAGGGCAATAACTGCCCTTTTTATAACATGACAAAGCCTTTGAGAAATATAAGCAACTGCATTACGATACCAAGATGAGTTTTCATAATACACCTTTAACACAAGATTCCCTCCTGTAATTATTTAATATTGAATTCAGTATCGCAGACTGTGAAAGTAGAAAATAAATGTGCGATATTACGCTTATAGAAGGTAAATATTGTACTGTAGATAAAATCATATTTGGATATCATGAGTCTACATCTTTACAGCCGGCCGGACACAGGTTTCCATCAATGATTGCAGCCGGCCGGACGCAGGTTTCCATCAATGATTGCAGCCGGCCGGACACAGGTTTCCATCAATGATTGCAGTCGGCCGGACGCAGGTTTCCATCAATGATTGCAGCCGGCCGGACACAGGTTTCCATCAATGATTGCAGCCGGCCGGACGCAGGTTTCCATCAATGATTGCAGCCGGCCGGACACAGGTTTCCATCAATGATTGCAGTCGGCCGGACGCAGATATCCATCAATGATTGCAGCCGGCCGGACGCAGGTTTCCATCAATGATTGCAGCCGGCCGGACGCAGGTTTCCATCAATGATTGCAGCCGGCCGGACACAGGTTTCCATCAATGATTGCAGCCGGCCGGACGCAGGTTTCCATCAATGATTGCAGCCGGCCGGACGCAGGTTTCCATCAATGATTGCAGCCGGCCGGACACAGGTTTCCATCAATGATTGCAGCCGGCCGGACGCAGGTTTCCATCAATGATTGCAGCCGGCCGGACACAGGTTTCCATCAATGATTGCAGTCGGCCGGACGCAGATATCCATCAATGATTGCAGCCGGCCGGACGCAGGTTTCCATCAATGATTGCAGCCGGCCGGACGCAGGTTTCCATCAATGATTGCAGCCGGCCGGACACAGGTTTCCATCAATGATTGCAGCCGGCCGGACGCAGGTTTCCATCAATGATTGCAGCCGGCCGGACGCAGGTTTCCATCAATGATTGCAGCCGGCCGGACACAGGTTTCCATCAATGATTGCAGCCGGCCGGACGCAGGTTTCCATCAATGATTGCAGCCGGCCGGACACAGGTTTCCATCAATGATTGCAGCCGGCCGGACGCAGGTTTCCATCAATGATTGCAGCCGGCCGGACACAGGTTTCCATCAATGATTGCAGTCAGTTTTTTCTGTTCGAGTCAGAAATTTAAATTTGAATAATACAATGATTCCAATGGCATGCACATTTCAATTCGATGTGCATAAGATACATTGAGACCTGATGTTTATTTCTGATGACACCAAGCATTCAGTTAGAAGTTTATCGAATAAATGAGGTTTGACTGTATTTGAAGGATACCAAGTATTTCATTACTTATATGAAACTGATTCGTGCACTTTTTATCGTTCATATAAAAAATAGTAGAAATGCAATTGTTTATTCAACAATTTTTTTTTTAAAAACCCGAAAGCCCTTAGCAGCTGGTCTTTCCTTGTTAAATGTTTTATAGCTTTGTGTTGCTGTCAGCTATAATTGTTATACTATGTTCCTTGTTACAAAGCAACACAACGGTTAAGTCAATGGACAACAACATTCAAATGAATAGTGCTGAAACAGCATTTAAGCCAAGCTAAGCCCTAACCCAACTGACTAACCAAGTCCAACCAATAAAACAATCAATTCAATATTGTCCAGTATAAATTATAATGGGGGCGTGGCAGAGTGCCACGACGGGGGGGGGGGGGGGGGGAAATAGACATTTTTTTGTGGTCTAATTCCCCATACTATAGAGGCAAGCATTTTGTCTAAATCCCCACAGTGGGAGATGCTAATTCCCCACTTCCAGGATCTATTACAAAATCTGACCCAAGTCTATTTCTAGTGACCTTCTGGCGGAATCATTCAGCGTGTCAAATTACCACCTGCAGGGAATCGGCTTCTGTCTAAAGTCCTGTGTATCACAGCCACTCCCTCCCTGGGCAAAACATTGATTTAAGTGCATAATACAAATGATGATAACATTAAGTAAAAGCTACTGAAGCAATTATTAAGGGTTAAATAACACTCAAAAACAGCCCCTAATGACTCCCTAAAGTGTAACAACTCCAGACAACGACAAACATTTACACATTTAATCAAACAATTACAACGTTCTGCTTTGTCTGTATCGAAGGTTTTGACAAATTCCCAAAGTAGCAATAACATCACAGACAATATTTAGAGCTAATACTGAACACAGAACAGGTCCCAAACCATGAAACCAGGTTTTTTCAACAAACAATTATCTTAGAGAATAAACAACACTTCTGAACATTAATGTAATAGAATGATCAGTTACACAAAGATAAATAAATTAACTACTACACTAACACTTCTATAAATCTGTCTTAAGAAAAGAAAACAACATGTTTTAGTAGATAGTTGGACAACATGGGTGAAGAAACTTTACAAGCACTTTTTAAGTCTGCAAGAAGATTTTCGTGGCTCACGTCACAACAAACATAATGTGCCGACTATGGTTGATCTAAAAAAATCGAGACGTGGCGCCTTTGAAGTCTGCAAGAAGAAATTCTCGACTCACAGCACTTAAAAACATTTTTGCCAAATCGTCTGCTTTTATCATGACTTAAAAAGTTAACTTGCCGAAATACAAATATGTACTTTTAGAGAGAGAGAGAACTAGACGACTGACACACTTTGCGATATAATTGACGAGTAGGTGCGAACAACATGCGCTGTATTAATAGTAAGTAGCGCATTGGGATTGCGCAGAATGATTTGCATTGACATTATTTATTATTTCTTCATTCCGACAAAAATTATGGTGAACATTTTGCAATTTTTTGGGCAATTGAAAAATAGCAAAACTTGCATTTCTTCAGACCCTAATATACGCACCAGGTTGGCGTTCAGCAGCACCCCAGGCACGTTAAATATGTCATATACAGTCATGAATAATTTGCCATGGGAGTTCATTGTTACAATTAAAATTTCTAGAAAATATAAACCATTGAAGTAAGACAATAATAATGTTCTTACAACGTGAGTTATAATGTTTGAAACTAAAGTTAAGGGCAGATACAAGTAACGTTTCCATAGCAATGCTAGGTTACATCAAGATATAAACATTTTCATATTGTGACATTTCTTTGCCAATTTAATTATAACCATTTAATAACCAGATAAAACCCAGCCGAATCCAGGACTTTGTTCTTTCCTGAATAATATTCTAAATAACACGCTTTCACATATTTAAGCATGAATATGCTTAAAACACAATATTTCCATTTTTGAAAAGAAATGCCAACCTAAAAGACCAGGAAACAAGACCAGCATACAATTAAAAAAACTTCAGCCTTGTTCCAACAGCTACGCGTAAAGCCCCCAAAGCTGCTATTATGCGCTTTAATTTTAGTCAGATTATGTGTGGATCTTAAAGTAGATCCTGTAAAACTCCTCACATACTGAAAAAAAACCAATTACCCACATGTTATTTTTTAGATATGCCTACAATATCCATATGCAGACATATAATTGAAACAAGTGCCCAGACAATGAATATGTTATTATCCAAAAGCCACAGCTTAGTTGACAGTAATTGAAAGAAATATTCTATCATTATAATATTATCACAGAAATTTCCAGTCAACTATGTAATTGGATCTAATAGGATTGATTAATGGACTATATCACACCACAAACGCATTGTTTTCCCCTAAGAGACCCAGACAGCCCCATCAGAATGTAACTGTCTAAAATATTCAAGACCACGAATTCTATAACAATGTAAACAAATCTTCATCGCAAATATCAGTATTTGGCACAACATTGATACCATGTTAGTCGCGTAGACAAAATATTCCCGAGTATAGGATCGATTTATGGTACCTTAAGGTATCAAGTCCATTCAGCTTCATCCATTGATGGTTTTTGTCAAATATTTCATCTTAATATTTGTCTGAGTGATAAAGACTGTATTGCACAGACAGATAAAAAAAATCTGAAATCTATAAATTACTTAAATATTTCCATTTTCAGACTGAGATAAATGAATTCATTCATTTAAACTTTCTATGCTTTTCAGTCATATATAGGTTTACTTACATAGGACTGAAACATTGCTCCGTGCCGGACACTTAGATGTAGCTAGAAATACTGATGCAAACAGGGAGAAACATGGCAAAAAGAGGAATGAAAAAGGGAGATAATCACTGCAACAGTAATCAAAGAGCAGCACCATACCTCTTTTAGCCATCTCTGTCTCAATGAAATCCAGACACACTTCATCTTCACAGATATCGTAGGGCATATTCCCATCTGCATTGACAGCTAACAACTCAGCACCTCTGAAATACAGTAACAGAAATATTATGTAAGATATGAGTATAAGATTTAAGTCAAAATTTCAAATAGAGATTTGCATAAAATATCTAGCTTTGTAGTCGAAAATGTTGGTTCGAAAATTTAACTTCGAGACTGATCTTGGTTTAAGACCTACAGGACCTAGTCAGCCATAACCAAATGATGACTGAACTTATGATACAGCATGAAATATTCACCTATGTAGCCCATGTTTCATTAAAAGTCTCAAGTGATACTTCCCAGGTTATTGGCTCAAGGTAATACAAACAAGTTTGAAGGACCAGTCTAAGAATGGAGGTCAATTTTAAGGCTCTGTTATGAATATGACTTTGAGTCAGGTCTCGGTTTAAAACCTACAGGACCTAAGTTAGCGGTAACCATGGCAACTGTTGACTGAAATGATCCACCATGTAGCCCATGTTTCATTAAAAGTCTCAAGTGATACTTCAAGGTCATTCAGGCTCAAGGTTAAACAAACACGTTTGAAGGACCAGTCTTAGAATGGACCATTTACATAGGTCAATTCAATGAATGAAGCAGCAAATGTCACAAACGAAGGACACAGCAGAGGAAACAGAGGCTTGAGATTTGAGGCTGGCCACCAAACTCTTAGTTTTATGACTTCAGATCCATGTATTAGTAATCATATGTACGTTTATAGTCAATAAAGCTGGCAGATGTTAACAAGATTGTCATCCATACTTAACACCAATATCAATGATGAGATGGCTTGATGTAATGTTTTCAGTATAAATGTAATATTTCCACTATAATAGACATTTGGTGATAATAGAGATATCACTGAAGGTGATAAATACCCCCGCAATATCGCTTTAATGAGAAAATACATCTTGAATGTGATAAAAAAATATGTCAGGCACAACAACTCATCATGTACATTATTTGAGTGAAGTTTCATGAAAATCCTCCAAAAACAGTAGAAGTTGTTCCACAAGTCACAGAAAATCCAAGTTTTTGTTAACAGACCACCGGACTGACTGACCAACCGACCCTACATCCCCTAGTGACTCCAGCAACCACCCTTCACTTTTTTAAGGGGAGGGTATAACCAGGACTGGATCAATGAGTGTATTGGGTTTTACGTCCCACCTACAATTTTTCAGTAAGACAGAGACGGTGTTGACTGGTATCACATATAGTGCTGCCACACTGTAATACCATTGCAATCACATTATTATCACCCTGATAATGCCCAACATATGCAAAGCAGGTATATGTACCATTTCACTAACTAAGGGTATGTCACGTTTCGGACCCTTGACCTTCCGATCCCAAGGCAAATGTTCCACCACAGAGCTACCATGGTGCTAATCCAGGGCATGATCAATTATTATGCATACTAACTGTTCATTTTATAAAGTAATCGGAATGGGATGTCCTTGACCATCACACACTTATTTACGAGGAAAATAAAAAAAAATTCCCTTCCAAAAAAAAAATTGGTTGCAGTCCAATGCTAATTGACAGATGACGAGTATTCAGTCAATCATATTCAACTTTTACAGAAAAGGTTCCAAGTAATTTGATACATTGTCGTAAGATGAGATTACAGAATTTCGCATACAGATGCCAAAAAGCGACGAAATGCCATGTGAAGTGAGACATTATCGGAACTGCCACCAGTCAAAGAGACTGTCTTATTTCCTTAACACGGAAACCAAATACTCCACTAAGCATAATGGGGCCAAGCAAAAAACAATTTATACTTTTTTTTCACTTCAATTCCCATAACAATGAATTTGAATGAAAACTTGATGTAAAGATGTGAAAACCAATGAGTTCAGAATTCCCATTTGGGACCACTCTGTCAGTAACATTTAGGCTATGCCAAATTGGAATTTTGTTAAGCATCCCAGTGCTCCTAGGTTTTGCGCTCTTCGTGCCAAAAAAAACATTTTTTCTAAGCTAAACATTCTAATATTTTCGATGTTCATGATTCAACAACAGCAACTTTAGTTGAGATCCGACAACGACGTGATTACTCTTTAACATTTTATCAATACCGCAATCAAACAGTATCATGTATAGATCTAGTTTTGAAACAAACCATTTTGTTTTGTTTTTATGATGTTTCTTTCATTAAAATATCTAAAAGTATGCATCGCTTATTATCTGAGAATATTTGTTTTTTCATTATGAGTTTGTGTATTTTTTTTAATAGGTTGCTAGGTTTCGCAAACTTAGGTTGACGCTTAACCAAATTCCAATTTGGCGTGGCCTTATCAAACCGCAGATATGTTTACAACATCAGTATTATCACACTAGTTGTATCTACAATTTTAATATTAGCTGTTTATAACCATACTGAATGAGCAACAAAACCGAAATAACATTATGATCAAGATAATTTCATTCAGCAAAAACTACCAATGAAAAATCCAAGGCTTGCAGGCTTTTCAGCTGTTTTTATAGCTGTTATTCGGCTATATTCCCAATGCCAAAAAGTATATATTTTCCCAATTTGAATGTAAAATTCCCAATAAATCTGTTTGTTTGTTTCATCGGGTTTAACGCCGTTTCTCAACGATATTTCAGTTATATACGGCGGCCGGTTCACCTAACCAGTTTTTCCTGGACTGAATTCTTACCAGTACTAACTTACCCTTCCACAAGGAGCCGGCAACTTCTCCACATGTGGAGGAAAATCGACATTTATGTCAAATTTTCATGGAAGGGTATGACCTGCCGCGACCGGGAATCGAACCCAGATCGCCGGGTTATAAGTCCAGCGCACTTACCACTGGACCACGGCTCCCAATAAATCTGAAGAAAATATTTTAGTTCAATTAGGCCGAAAATTGACAAAGTTGGAGGCTTTTCATTCACAGGCAGTTTGTTTAAATAGCAATTATTGATCACTACATCCTTTACTCTTATTCCTAAAATTTTGCTAGATTACTTGACTTTCCCCCAATTTCTAAGTTTAATGCGCAATTTCCAATTTGAAGGGTATCTTTCAAAAATAGCCAAAATACATGGAAATGTCAGAGGAGTTCCAAGTGAAGGAGTTCTTTCACTTCTTCATTCACCAAATGTGTCTGCTTTTTCACCATCAGTTACACTATATAAATGATGCAGACAGGTCCTTGGAATATATCAGCCTTGAGAAATTAGTTACTGGAAGAAGAAACCCTGTTAAAAGATAAATTATCGATAGGATATTTAAAACAATAACCACCGTTTCACTAATGTCTTCTTTAAAGGATAACTAATCTAATTTTCAACAGAATTTAGTTGAATAAAATTTATGGCAAATCAGCAGAAATTTCAAAACGACCCTGAACTTACACCCTTCAAAAACGATAACAAGAAACTCATCACCAGTATAATACCAATTACTCTAGCAAGCTTTTCACAACATTTTCTCTGATTCTATTTCAATTATCAATAAATATAGCAAATTGGCTGCGTACAGCCTCTATATCGCTGTAAAGCTCATCTAATTTTCTCTCCTCCCAAAATGTCATCATTTGTATTCATCAGACACCAGTACAAACAATTCTCGGATTTAGAAGACAATTGCATGCCAACCGAACCCAGACAAGCATTTCCCACACAATGGTACGAAGAACAATTATACAGCGGACAGGATTTATTTTCGGACAAATTTCAAACCCTTCCAGACGAACACCTTACACCTTTACCAACCAATTATTATTCAAAACAACATAATGTATTATTCATTGCAACACTTATCTTGTATCTCGGATTTATGTTAAGAAGAAATTGCTAAGAAAGAACCTTGAAAGATTTAACCACAGACCCGATCTAAACACTTAAAAGAAGCAGATAAAGATTTCTTCGAGTCTAAAACAAAAAATGCATGTGCACCAAATAAAATGTTCTCATTATAAAATTACATAAATCTGTCACAGCATATCGTAACAGAAAAAATGAGCAACAATAGCGCACCAAATGTAATCAATAGTTAAATGAAGAAATTGATTAATGCTCACAGACAACTTGAGAAAAAAAATGAGTCTGACAAATGAACAAACATAAAATGACATGAAGTTTTCCAATCAATCTGAAAGGGACATGATATTGTGTTAGAGTTCGTGTATAAGTTGGCTGATACAGAAATACTGTCTTGCACCAAATGTACCCAACATACAATATAAGTCGGGGGTGTCAAATCTGAGTGCCATTTTTTTTTATCCTCAATCCCGAAAACTAACCGGAATCAAAGAACTCATCAACAGACTTGTCCGTGGAACACCTTGGTTGTTATCGTATGCTTGTTTAAAGATACATTTGTTACCTATTCTGTTCGTTCAGTAACAGAATTGCCCCTACACCTCCCCACCATTGAAACTTGTCAGATTTATATCCATCTGAAAATCGATCTCTGAGACTCTGAATCCGGATTTCTGGAATTTTGACACCCCAGATAACTGAGCAGAGTATCCATGGCAATTTGGAGCTGATTAATTACTTGTATAAATGAATTAAGGTCTGAAGCATAGTGTCTTAGCAGAGACAATTGATGGTTTAAAAGAATAACTGGACATAATTGGAACATGTTAATTAAGTCCACAGGGGAATATTGAGAAATAGAGATGGCACCAAAAAACTGAAAACTTGAAACGATTTATAAAATATAGTACAACTCAGTGAATAGTGGAACATAATGTATACAAATAATTCATTGTAGCATGAATTTTATGGGTTGTTTAACAAATGTCAACAAGCAGAATCCTTATATAAGACCACATGTATGTTAAGAACTGTTATTTCTTTGTAGTACGCAACTGAGGAAAAGAAAGCATAAAAACATAGATTCCCAGTGCAATTCGAGAAGTATGTATCATAAACTTAATAAACTTACTTGTCTATAAGTAATTTGCATAGATGCACGTGTCCACACGTCGCTGCAGCATGCAGTGGTGTCCACATTTCACTGTCACGTGCATTCACTTTAGCACCAAACTCAAGCAGTATTTTTAATAGTTCCTCACTGTCATCTATACAACACTGAAATACAATATAATATTCATCATTAGCTAAGGCCAACATAAGCAGTAGTAAGTGACCAAAGGGCAATAACTCTGCTAATATAATTTAACAAGAAAATCTGATAAAATGCTATCAGGGTTCGCAAGCACTGATACTTTCCATCAAGTCTGATTGAAATTCAACCTGCACTTTTGGAGAGATAGCTCAGACCATATGAGATAGTCATGAGTTCTTTCCCTTTATATCCATTCTAGAGTTCTCTCCCTTCACCCCTTCTATATATATGTACGTGTATATGTACATAATATATACACAGAAGGGGCAAAGGGAAAGAACTTGAGACCATCTCCTGTGGCTCAGATAAACTTTTGGAAAGACAGGCAGAAAAACTAGAACAACTAATGAAAGATTGACAGACAGAATAGCATCATTTGATGTCCCCAAATCTGGAAAGACAAAATTACAAAAGCATGAACTAAACCAATAACAGACACAGATGCATGTAATGCACTTAAGGAACAAAATTTGTATTGACCTGGTATCATTTATGGATTTAAAACAAATCAAACTAGAGCTATCACTGAAGGTGATTAATACCCCCACAATACCGCTTTGTCAGACATATTTTTGATAAATTCAAAGATGGCCGCCAGTCAAGACAATGAAATTATCTATCACTATCTATCACTACAGGACCACAATCAGAATGTGCCGACAATATACACAACTAGGCTTGGTAGAAATAATTCATGGAAAACCATGTTATGTGACATGACAGAACAAGTGGTGATTCCCATATAGCCCCCATTGCATATTTTGAAGTGGGGTTATAATAAGAATTGTGTACATTTTAATATTTCGGAGGTGATATGAATACCACAGTATGGGAGTCAGGTCAAAATCAATAAAATAGAAAAAATGAACAGTAATATATAGCACTTTGTCACAAAGAAATATAATGATACATTCGACTAGAGTATGAACTAGTAACACCAATATATTTGATTTTAACTCCCAAGATCTGAACATTTTGCATTCAAATTCGAACAAATATAGCAACAAAGCGTATTAAATTGATACAATTTATATTCGCAATCAAGACATTTTGTTCCATTGTCCTTGACTGCAGTTTCACAGATTTAATCAAATAATCAAACTACCTGGATATAACATTATATTATGCCTTATTTCAATGGATTTTAAAAGAAATCCCGTTATTTTCACTGAAAGGCGAGTCTTCAACAACAAAAACAAACCATTTGCTAGTATCTGAATGTAATAAACCAAAAATGCTGCCAACAGAACAGTAAGAACTAATCAACAGTTCCTGTGAAATAAAAAACTGAACTTGTATAGAATTGCTCACAAAAAGCTGGGCAAAATGGAACTAAATCAATGCAAAATATATCAAACAATATGCTAGAAATAACAGTTATTTTCACAGAAAGATAAGTCGTTTACAACTAAAAACAAACCATTTGCTAGTAAGTGAAAGTAAGAGAAACTATTTTTAGTAACAGTGACCTTGACCTTGGCCCCACCAGCCCCAATATCGAACTTGGCCTGTATCTTCTGATGTTACACCTGTGAACCAAAAATTTTTCAAATCTGTCTAGCCTTTCATGAGTTATCGTCCGGAAACCATGAAAACCAAGAGAAACTATTTTTAGTAACAGTGACCTTGACCTTGGCCCCACCAGCCCCAATATCGAACTTGACCTGTATCTTCTGATGTTACACCTGTGTACCAAAAATTTTTCAAATCTGTCTAGCCTTTCATGAGTTATCGTCCGGAAACCATGAAAACCGACAGACCGACCGACCGACAGACAGACCGACAGACCGACCGACAAGCTCACTCCTATATACCCCCTCAAACTTCGTTTGTGGGGGTATAACAATAAGGAATATTTTTTAAAACCAAATCGAAAGCTTATGTATATACAATACAAGATTCTTTGTATTTTACCGTAATCTTTTTTATGACACAATTTCCCATGATAATTGTGCTTATAAAACTGTCATTGTTGAAATGATACAGTACCAAGATATTTTGCATTGTTTATTACTAAATAGAGGTATATTTAGATATAAAACGGCAAAACTGTTAAATATCCCCATAACTAGTCTAGACTTTTTTACATCTTTTTTATTTCATTATATTGTCTTTATGGTTGGCGAAGTATTCTTGAAAATGTAATAAGTAAACAGTCTGTTGAAAGAAACCTGAAATATGTGCAAGGACATCATGATGACTGCTGATTGTATGACACTTGAAACCATTTCATAACTACACATTTACATCAATACTACACTGAACGGTTATATAACATATGTACACCAATTGATTTAAACTTGAATGTGATGAAACAGGGGTTCTAACAGCTGAATGATCACAATCCTGAAAATTGAGCAGAAGTCATGTCAAATGATCTCAATCACTCAGTTGCTCTTAACGAAGCTTCAATGACCCAGCATTATCAGATGCAGACGTCTGATGATCTAGACTATTGAAACGCATTCGTACACAAAACGTTTCTTACAAATCCCGATTCAGCACCAGTTACATCGATCTAAAAGTGACCCTGGAGCCTCTAAATCAGGATTTCCGGATTAATCCGGAACTTTAGAACCCCTGATGAAAGCATTATGCTTATTTGAATCACTCGCAAGTGGTTTACTTGGATGTCCTTTGAGGAGGTGCGGTGGCTAGACTATTGTGAGATTCATACCCACAACATCCTGGATGAGTCCTCCACTGAACATTTATATAATACTGTTATAAGCTGAAGTATAACTCAAATTCGCTATTTCTTTCATTATCGTGTTACCTAAATATCGATTATAGGGGTGTTGTATTACAACCTTTGCATCCGTTCATAATTGAAAATATGATTTAAACAACCTTCTCACCCTATACCCAATATAATGGATAAATCGATAATGAAAGCCTTATCTTATTGGGTTTATACCCCACAAGGATGCTCTTCTATTTACATGTATACAATACATAATGTTTGAACCACAGGAGATTAATATCACTAGTTCTCTCCCCTTCTATATCCCTTCTGTTAGTTTTTATTATTATGTTGTTTTATGGCGCATCGACAGCTTTGGTCATTTAGCGCGCAATGGATGTAAAATTATGTGAAAATTAAAAAGGGTTATATGATATTCTTGTAAATATGTTAAACTTGTGCAAATATAGTGCGTAAAAAAGGATCATTATGTAAGAATATATTTTATGTACTAGAGTGAGCGAGGCAATCCTCATTCACTGATACATGTAGTATATCCCTTCTGTTAGTATATGTATAAATAGTACAAGGAGTCTAATGCTGACCTCTTTCTGCAGCTGAAATCGGCAGAAACCATTGATATTTCGTACTAAAACATGCATTGTTTGCAGTCTTCTGGTGTAAAAGCAAATAAACACAGTTTTTGCCATGCGCCCATTTTAACGCATTTCTGAGGAGAACTTCACCAGGCAGTTCTTGGTGAACTCACATTAAGTAAGTGTTGTTTGAAAGATAGATTATTCATGCTTAGAATTCCTTGTATTTCATGAATATAGTTGGATGTTTTTGTTGTGCGATTTCAGCTGTGGAAAGAGCTAGGTCAGATGTAAAAAGGTTAGACTCCCTATACTATATAAAGTAAAACCTCAATACATGTAGTAAGACCACCTCAAAATTAAGAACACAATGTCCAAGTCCATTTTCACTGTTTTGCTCTTCATTCAACCTCATTATTAACTCAACCTCAATAAGAAGATAAGTTTTCAAGGGTGGACTTATTAGAGGTTTTACGTCCACCCTTGAAAACTATATACATATATAATGGATGGGATATAAAGGGGAGATAACTTGTGAACATCTCATGGTTTGAACGTTACAAGATCATGAATAAGGCATTGAACTTTCATACAATTTCCATATTAGTCCTATTTGAGGCTTAATAAACAAACGATCTGTCATAAAAATGTACAAATGTGATTTATCAAGCACCGACTTATTCTAGTGCAACAAAACGATAAAAACAATATAGAAAAACAATAAAACCACGCAGCATTCAGACATTATATAGACTATCTCACCATTAATAAAACAAATAATTATTGACATACTACAATGTGGTTTATGTTTGTTTGTTTCATCGGGTTTAACGCTGTTTCTCAACGATATTTCAGTTATATACGGCGGCCGGTTCACCTAACCAGTTTTTCCTGGACTGAATTCTAACCAGTACTAACTTACCCTTCCACAAGGAGCTGGCAACTTCTCCACATGTGGAGGAAAATCGACATTTTGTCAAATTTTCATGGAAGGGTATGACCTACCGCGACCGGGAATCGAACCCGGATCGCCGGGTTACAAGTCCAGCGCACTAACCACTGGACCACGGCCGCGGCTTCAATGAGGTTTATCAATTCAGTACATAAGCAAGCAGCAAGAAATACTAGAATGTATAAATATGTAACCTGAAACATCATTAGACGAAAACAATCAAATTATCATCATACATATTCATCCGTTCAATTCAATACAAACAAGCAATATTTTCCAGGACCAGATTAGGTAAATCTCCAGTGGTTACAATAATTGTCATAAAAACAAGCTTATCTACATTGTTCCATTTTTGTCATATGTTAATTTCAGCTCAGAGGCAATTAAAACCAGTACTCAAAGGACACCGAGTTTCATTAGTTCTGCATTCTGTTAATATGGGATTGTTTAGTTAACAGTGAATTTTTTTGGAAATAATTTTACAGCCTGTGCCTTTTCAACTAGGAAAACACACAATAAATCCCAAATTTGGGAAAATAAGGTAAATGGTTGTTTTGCTTATTATTAAAATAACTTTTCAGCTGTGGCTGGTATTTGTTATAAATCTATATATGAGGTGATATATGACAGCAAAGATTCTTTTATAAAAGGTTGAATACACAAAAACCTGAATTAATAAAAAGAAATTCAGTCAGTTTTGGGGAAAAAGGACACTTTTTGATTAATGGGGAAACAGACTAAATTCGGCAGAAACATACATTCCCAGAATTGTTTTATACATTAATACAAGACTGGTGCATTGAAGCGTAGGACTTTAACCTCTATCAGACAGAAAGCAGACATTATATCCAAAACCCACCCACTCTAGATATATACTTGTAATTGAATCCTAGCAACAATGAAAACAGCTCAAAAGAATAAATTACTAAAATGCCAAAACCTAACAAAATAATGTCTTTTCCAGAATTTTCTGTTACGTGGATAAATATGTGTCATTTAAATGTGTTAAAACGATTTTGTAAAAATGGCAGTCTGACGAAGAATAAATGACTTTTTAAACATTCAAGACAAAGTGATTTATTTCTTATGAATGAAAATATTTTGTGTTCTGCGCAGTTTATAATTCATACAGACAGGAGTTTAAACTTACTGATCAACTATGAAACGGGACATCTGACCAACAACATTACAGATAATGTATAGCTAATGCATCTAGCAGTCCTACTCAGTGCCATTCCAAAATGTTACATATTAAACATTAAAAATGCAACAATTGTAAAATTATCAAATTTCATGAACTTAACCTAGTTATGCAAGATAACAACTTAACATGATATCGTTTTATTTTACACAATAAATGTTAAATTTTATTTCAATCAACGGTTATTTTAATATCAAAATAAGTTTTAAAACACACTGAAATGATATTTAAAAGACTTAGTATCAAGGGTAAAAATGTGCGTTTTTAAAATGTACAAAGTGTAGATATATCTATTATTTGACGGTTATTTTAATATCAAAATAAGTTTTAAAACACACTGAAATGATATTTAAAAGACTTAGTATCAAGGGTAAAAATGTGCGTTTTTAAAATGTACAAAGTGTAGATATATCTATTATTTGACGACAGCTCCAAATTTTACAGCTAACAAACATAGAGAAATATGTCGAGTATATCAGCAACTAGGTAAGATAATGCTGTATGGTTACCTAAACTTTAATCAGTAAACATTTACCTGGACAAGGTTGTCAATTGTGAATGACATGCAAAATGCATTCATACTCACTAATTGCATACACTAACAAATACATATCTCACAGCACATGGACATAGCTTACACTCAATGACTTTGACTGCTTTGGGATTTAAGATTTAATTAAAAAACATAAAGAGATAGGAAAGAGTAAGCCGACAGAAGTCTTATAACCTGTCAACATAATTATCTTACATGATGATGTAAGCAAGTATTCAGACAAATGGAAGACCTCAATTCTAGACAAATGAAAGAGTTCATAACGATAGAATCATGTGCACATTTCACATAAATACAGCAAAACATTTTACATCTAACCACCATATTGAGACTGAGATACTTTAGACAGTCTTGACAAAGTGGGGATATACAGTGAATTGTTTCAAACACTGCACAGACAAATACAAATGTGATTAACAAAGCTGTTAGCCTCTCGAATATAAATGTCTAGTTAACATGTTGTAAAACATATATCAGTAATGTATTTTCCTATTTTATAGCCAAATTGCTTATAATTTAGAGAAAAATTTACCCTTCAGTCAGAATTCTTTGGGTCAAATTGTGTCATTTAGGAAATTCCAGGGTTCAAAGGTCAAGTCCAGGGTCAAATGGAACCCCTGTATTGGTAAATACTTCCAAATTAAATGTACCTAAATAAACTGACATAGGCAAGTGCCCTGTAGTTACTACAGATATTGATGCTTACCAGCCAACAAAGGCCTCATTACCATAAGAAGAATGACGACTGTTAAGGATAATTAACCCTGGACGCCCTGGCTGGAATCAATACGGAACATATCTAACAAATTTAGTATCTTCATACTCCATAAACAATTTTCCCACCATTAGTGAATACAAGATAATTATGGAATCGGACAGTATACGTAATTCCTAATGGACCGTTTGAATCTGTGTCAGGCTGAGGTTAATTTCATGATTTCCTGGGGACTTCTGTCAATTTACGATAGATATGCTCATAAACATCCTACATTTAGAATACAGAAAACTGACAATTTGCTCATAAAAACTTAAATAAATGAACCTTGAATCAAGAAATAAGCTATACATGTAATCCACAAAAACCCTAAAATCCTGATCCCGTAACAACAATGACAAAATTAATAAAGGGCATAAAATATACATAAAAATGTGCTTCCAACATTAGTTCATAATTTTAAAAGAATAATAAAAGGAGATATATATGGTATAATCATGGTATAATAATAATAAAAATAATAAAAAATAATAATACAAATAATATCAAAAATAATATTAAAAAAATATGAACAGAGGCAATGCAGTTTAAGGCAATTTCCCAATATTTCCCGACTTTTTAATTTAATTATTTTTAATTATACATTTTGTACACACACAACCTCATAATTAAAAAAAATAAAATAATAAAAGGACATATATGGTATAATAATAATGAAAAAAATACAAATAATATTAAAAATAATATTAAAAAAATATGAACAGAGGCAATGCAGTTTAAGGCAATTTCCCAATATTTCCCGACTTTTTAATTTAATTATTTTTAATTATACATTTTGTACACACAACCAACAAATACACATTTCATCAAGATATCAACATGAAACAAGTACAGTTATAGATTCACACAAATGTACAAGAAAGATGCCAGCATATAATACGTAATCTATGTTTGTCATTTACAAAACAGATATACAACTGAGTTGATTGAAAGCTGACAACTTTATCGGAATGAAGTTTCCAGCAAGAAATATATTTTTGTTTGAAGGCATTAAATTTTCAGAATTTCAAATAGCTTCAGGCAAATTGAATTCCAAATCCTCGGTGATGTTTCACTGATTGTGGATATTTCCATCACAATGGAGGAAAATGAATTGAGAAGTTTGTATTAAATAGTTGTATATATAATTATAGTGAGTAAGCTTGATGCAAACCATGAAGTATTGAAACATATTTGCATAATACATTGGATCATCAAATTTCTATTGCCTTTCACACATGTCTCAATGCCTGTGGCTAAGTACAGTAAATCTTGCTCAAGCCAGTAATTGTGCAAGTATTCTACCTCTAAAATTTTCAATGCGCATATTGCATGAGAAAGTTGAACATGATTCATAGTTCGTGACCATCACACTACATTGTATAAGTTCTATAACCAAAACAATAATTCTGAACAAAGGTACACTAAGAAATCTTTTAATGTAAATATAGTTAACATATCTTCAACACTACAGTCTCACGTGGCCGAGTGGTTAAGGCATCCGCCTTGGGACCGGGAGGTTGTAGGTTCGAATCCCGGTAGAGGTCCGTTCTGATATGGCTGGTTGGAGAGCCACCAGTTAGTTAAATAATGGTTACCATGTGCCTACATGCCTGCATGGTGCCTGGCATTAAAGGATAGGAATCGGGAAGTAAACATGCTCAGAAAGTAAACGTGTCTCATAATTAAGTCAGAATTGGCTGGCCCTATAAAAAAGGGGCGACACTATAATAAATGAACACTTTTACATTATAGCAAGCAAAACAGTTAGACATGTTTCAATGGGACATGCTTTATAGTAAATCTGTCAAGTTTTCATTAGTTTATTAAAATATGTAGTGCATTTTACATTTCAGATGTCCTGTCACTAATCAAATTTGTTTATATTCCCACAAAAAATTTCTTTCATTCATTTCATTAAAAAAATTTCACCACACGACAAGCGTCTGTAATTTATTGGTTACATAGGATTGGACAGCTAGTAATTACACCATAAGGTCAATGCGCTTTAAAGTAGCCAATTAAGCAAAATGTCATCATTTGACATGCAAGACTTCAGACATAAGCTAAAAACAGTCGTCTCAATGGACATACTTAACATTGGACCACAAATGCATTCCGACTGTTTAACCCGGGAAACATTGCACTCTATAATTGGTCATCTTCCTGGCGAGAAATGTCAATTAGAAACGTGGCAAAGACAATACTAACATGTTAGCAGTCAAGATTTACAACCAGTTCCACGTTTATGATAAATTATGAACTGTAGCAAGACAGAACCCATATTAGTGATCAAAAAGTTCATTTTCAGGCTTTTACATTTTCTAACAGATATATTTTTCAACTTTCATTTAATACCAAAAGTATTTAAATCGGACGTCTACTTTTACTTTTATGGCAATTCCAATATTAAGAACAAGATGCAAAAGTAAGCTACAAAATAATGACGCCGCGTCAGAATGTACATCATTTTAAAAAAAAAATCTTCTGCTCTTCAAATGGAACAAAACAAGTTACGCAATATATTTCCTCGTTTAAATCTATAAATTACAAGCATGCACGTCATCTTTGAACAATTAATATTACAGCACTTAGTTCGTGACATCAAAACTTACGCTCGGGAAATACTCGACATCAACCGACGTCACTAATACTGGTTTTGTCATGGCAATGCTCATTATATTCTATCTGTTATCAATTCTAAAAAGATCGCAATAAAAATATAGAAAAATAATAAAGACTAACTTTTCATGGTATTAAAAAATGCTGACAGTGTGACATTTATTAAGGCGAGACACAACAACGCTATGTGAATTGTACTTGAAGCCAAGAAACATGTATCTATGTTCTGCATTGCTTCATTCAATTGTAACATGTACAGTTGTACATTGCAGGGATTTCGCTGACACTAAATCTTGAGTTCCGGACTCCCTTTTCTTTCTATGGACTCCCATTTTCCTCTTACTGTGCATCCCTCCAGGGACCCCTAAAACTGCTAACCCTAAATATTTACTACCCTAAAAATTTACTAAGGACCCCCATTTTGTCAAACACGAGGGTCCAAGGACCCCTAGCTGAAAACCCCTAGGGAAAACACTGACATTGGCTAACATATCAACAGTAAAGTGCAAAACTAATGTAACTGGTCTTTCACTAAGACTGAGTTACAGCAGATTTACACCAAGTCCTCAATACACTCTTATTCTTATGCTTAGCGTAATAAAAGGTTAACAAAAGCATATCAGAAAAAGTCGTTAGACAGCACGACTGAGTAGACTTTTAATATCTGGTTCACATAGCTATCAAATAATCTGTGTCGAAAATCTCAGGACCCGTACAATGCAGACGTTGGGAAAATTAGCATGTAATACTATACATAGTATGATTCGGGGATGTAGATAAAGTTCAATTTGACAATACACATAAAAGCTGAACTAGTTAAACCTCAGAAGCAAATGATGACACTGAATCGGCCCAGCGCAATTGATGGAAAATATCAGTACATTGTAGTTCAATCATTATTTCACAGATTCAGTACAAAATAAACTAAAAATACAGTTGCACCTCATTTATTCGACAACCTTCAGTCCGAATACTCAGTATCATCCGAAAGAAATATCAGGTCCCGATGTATCTTAGGCACGTCAAATTGAAATTGGGCTATTCAAAATCATGTATTATTTCGAAATAAAATTTCAGACCCAATGAATTCGAATGATCCGAGGTCTGACTGTACGATATTCAAAATGACTTACTATCAACATTAAAATAATTTAAAGGAATTGTGAAATATCTCTATCCCACCTTCACAACTATTCTAGTCAACATGCACATTGCTCCTAAAGTTAAGTGCTGCACTAATATATTTTATACAACTGTATTGAATTCTTCACTTTCCCAAATAATCATGAAAAATATACAAAAGTTTGCCAGAACATTTTGAACCAATAAATGCAAGCATGCTTAGTGAATTTGAAGCTCTATACCATTGTGGAAAGTATGAATACATCGCACATATATCAAAGTTGAATGATAGGCTACATACAATCAAACAGTGTCAAATGTATTAGCTGTTATCAGAGCAGTAACACCAAGCTTGCAGTAATAATGCAAAATACCGGGTATACAAATTTTATTCTTTGTGTTTTTAACTTTCTAGGTGTCTTGATAATTTGCACCCATTAATTATGGCAAATTTAAGGTCAATATTCAGCCCCATTCCCCAAAGACTAAAGTAAATATTTTCCACCATATTTCATCAAAATTTCCCCATCGGTAAAATTATTTTTTATAAGTTATTTCCCAGCAGTAGTCTTATTATCTTCGTCCAAATGTAAATATCGGCGTGGTGTTTAAAACACTCAAAACAATCTATAAAGCAGGAAATTCATCAAGTTTTGCTTGATTTATCTTGCATCCAAACAGTAAATTTAGTAATATAAAGTCCTGTAAATTCCCCGATTCGACGATTTACCTTGCAAAATTCCCCTTTCAAAAGGATCTGCCATATACTTCCCCAAAATCTATAAATAGGGCTGATTTGACTACCGCATCTAAGCAAATAGCCTGCGTTGTCTTTTGTCAATCATCATCAGCATAATCATCGTTATCATCTTAATTAATTGCCTCACTCTTTAAATAGTAGAATAATTATTTGTCATTTGAATACAATATTGTCCATGCACAGCTGTGAGATAAGACTATATATATCTAGAAGTATCTTTTGATACATAAGTCAAAACCATACATTTGAATTGTTTAAGAAATCACAAAGCAAATATAGATAGAAACGCCGACAATATTCACAGCCAACAGATGCTTAAACCATAAATATCAATGATCATTTTCAAAATTAAGCCAGAAATAGGCGCATGCTTTCACTGCAGCGACAGAAACTGAATAATGTACATTGATAATAAATAATTACCTGTTACATAAGTATAATACAACTGTTATTTATGTTATTATGTGCGTCACAGTCTCTCTATATATAACAGTGTCAATTACGGATCACATACGATAGCATCATCGTTATGTTGCAGTAAGTACCAAAATAACTCAGCATCTAAATTAGAACTATACAGACAATGAATTATAAACATGCGAGCAATCAATGTGGCAAAGGAGGGGTCACAGTTGCTGTGCCTCGCAAGGGTATCTATCTATTTTGGCAAATTACACTAGCGGATCCAAGGGGGTGGAGCACCCGGCGCATGCCCCCCCCTATTCCGCAACCTAACATGTGTGTCTGAGTATAAATTCAAAAAAATACAGAGATCTGCTAATGCGTTGTATTTAATAAAGTCCTTCTGATTGGTTTTATGTTCAATAACTTAAAAACAAAGAATAAAACACATTGCCGTTTTATAAGCCTTGAGCAAAACCAAAAAATGACCAAAAAGTTACGTCCCCCCCCCCCCCCCCTAAGACCAAATCCTGGATCCACTCCTGAACTGCAAAAGAATTGGTACATCAGCGCAGGCCCATAAGTGAGGTACATTCCTCCATAAAATTTCTTGACATTCAAAATTTCACAAAATGTACCAGCATTTAATATCATCAGAGAGCATGATGTAATTAAGGCCACACCAAGCCTCCACATCACATTGTCTCTCTCTAACTAACTGTCCTGAGAGCCAATGTGTACAGAGAATGCTTGTAATTTCGATTTCACACTAATAATACAGGATTGATCATTACCTGATGTAGAGCAGTAAGACCGTCCTCGTTTGTCACATCCGCGCTCACTCCAGACATTAGCAACTTCCGTACTGCAAAGCAAAAATAATGTATTGCTCAGAATTATTTTTTTTACTACTGGTAAGATAAATCATTTAACCAAATAACATGAATATTTCCAGATGACATGCAACAATAAAACATTCAACAATGATTTTTGGCATAATATTTGAAAATCTGAGGTTTCAAACATTTTCGAAAATTAATATTTAATATGAAAATATTGCAAGCACTCCAGCTTAGTTGAACAGACTTCAGAAGCGTACAAAGGGGTCAACAGGGGTTCATCTGCTCATGATTCATAAGGCTGATTTTCTTCCTCTAACATGTACACAAAAATGCATACACTTACGTAAGATTCATACAACTACAGTGTACAGCGTTTTCCCTCAATCTTTTCTAATAGGGGTCCCAGGACCCCCAACTCAGCCATTTGTGGGAGTCCCTGATCATTTTTGAGATTCCCACGAATGACAATAATAAAAAATGAAGATTAATCACTGGATGCATTAAATGTTGCTAGATTTCAATGATGCATTTTTTTGAATGGCAGGAATGATATTGATAACAGGAATAAGAGTAAAGAAAATATTAAAAATGCGATTGCGCAATCATTTTTGTGGGTCCTCGGGATGCATAGTCAGAGAGTCATGACAAAAAAATGCGTCAAGTAACACAAAAAACTTGCGCCTGGGAAATCCCTGAACTAAAACAAAGTAAAATCAAAGGACCATCTTAAAGCGCCATTTATATACATCATTAATGCATACGCCATCTGTATCTAGTTGTGACTTTAAATAAGACTCAAAGGACAGAAAACTACCTCAAAGGACAGAAAACTACCTAAGAGAAAGAGAACAAAATGTGGATACGATATAAATAATTCATAAATGGTCAGACAATTGAACAGATAATGAAGCAGGTCTGGCTTTAATGTGTGGATAATGCTTTCATGTTGTATCATCACTCTTCTGGCAAAATGTCACCAAAAGTTAGCGTTTAAAGATGGCTTTCAGAAGAAATAAATTGATTATTTCTCCAACGCCTACTAAATATACCTGTTTCAATTACAATATATTTTATTCATACATGTATTATCACCTTTTAGCAGGTGATACATGGTCATGCAATGACAGTAAACCAATATTATCTTAACTGTATCATAAAATACGGAATTTGCACCATTAGTTCACATTAAGTTGAGACTCATTTTTAGTATCAAGATTAAATTGTCAAACGACTACTTCCTTGTGTTTACAGAATGATTAATGTAAATTTTGTTGGATAATTTAAAGAACTCGGTGCCAATATTAGACTTTTGTTGTTGCCAAAGATAAATATTGAACAGAATACCAGTTACATACAAAGGAGCATTTATAGTTACATCATTTATTACAAAACGTCTTTCCTAAACCAGGAACAAGACAATATACACATGGTTACTACAATTATAGTTGTCATGATGAGCAGAGGTATAAGGAATAAGGAAACACACCACAATTATGGTTGTCATGATGAGCAGACGTATAAGGAAACACACCACAATTATAGTTGTCATGATGAGCAGAGGTATAAGGAATAAGGAAACACACCACATTTATGGTTCTCATGATGAGCAGACGTATAAGGAAACACACCACAATTATAGTTGTCATGATGAGCAGAGGTATAAGGAATAAGGAAACACACCACAATTATGGTTGTCATGATGAGCAGACGTAGAAGGAATAAGGAAACACACCACAATTATAGTTGCCATGATGAGCAGACGTAGAAGGAATAAGGAAACACACCACAATTATAGTTGCCATGATGAGCAGACGTAGAAGGAATAAGGAAACACACCACAATTATAGTTGCCATGATGAGCAGACGTAGAAGGAATAAGGAAACACACCACAATTATAGTTGCCATGATGAGCAGACGTAGAAGGAATAAGGAAACACACCACAATTATGGTTGTCATGATGAGCAGAGGTATAAGGAATAAGGAAACACACCACAATTATAGTTGCCATGATGCGCAGACGTAGAAGGAATAAGGAAACACACCACAATTATAGTTGCCATGATGAGCAGACGTAGAAGGAATAAGGAAACACACCACAATTATAGTTGCCATGATGAGCAGACGTAGAAGGAATAAGGAAACACACCACAATTATAGTTGCCATGATGAGCAGACGTAGAAGGAATAAGGAAACACACCACAATTATAGTTGTCATGATGAGCAGACGTAGAAGGAATAAGGAAACACACCACAATTATAGTTGCCATGATGAGCAGACGTAGAAGGAATAAGGAAACACACCACAATTATAGTTGCCATGATGAGCAGACGTAGAAGGAATAAGGAAACACACCACAATTATGGTTGCCATGATGAGCAGACGTAAAAGGAATAAGGAAACACATCACAATTATGGTTGCCATGATGAGCAGACGTAAAAGGAATAAGGAAACACATCACAATTATGGTTCTCATGATGAGCAGACGTAGAAGGAATAAGGAAACACATCACAATTATGGTTCTCATGATGAGCAAACGTAGAAGGAATAAGGACACACCTTAATTATGGCTATCATGATCAGCAGATGTATAAAGAATAAGGAACACACAAGGTCAAATTGGTGTAGACATACAATAATCCTCATGGAGTTGCATGCATTGGTAAACAACAATAATCATTATAGAGTTGCATGCTTTTGTAAACAAAACACGGAAACGTATCAGATATTATGTCTGCTAGTACTAAGAAAATCATATTTTTATTTAAAATAGAATTTTTCCAGGATTTTTTGGCTACGTGGGGAAGGTGAATTTGAATGGGGGAAAAAATGAAAACAATGAAATATTGCCTACATTTGATCTCATTAATTGGAAGTTCCAGAGCCCTGAAGTATAAATTTTGGACCTTTTGTTCCGAAGATTTTTCCTGGAGCATAATACATGGGTGTTTTAGACATGAATTTCCCTGACCTAGCCAGGGCTAAGTTTCAAATATCGACTGAAGCACTGAATTTGGCAATCAAGGGTGCAGAAATCATACCACCAACTACTCTGAAGCAGGTTTATTTTGGCTAGACAACTGCATTTTTGGCATATTGCCAAACATGAAATGCTTACTAATGAAAAATGTTTTAAATGCTCACTAATGAAGAGAATCATTTTTAGATTTGCTTATTAAACTAAAATATTGAAAGCAAAGAAGTTATTAATCTGTTTTCAAGAGATAACTGAACACCACCACTGTTTAATCGAATCTTACGTTAACCACTAAACCAACTTCTCTTCAACCGAACTGAAATCCAAGGAATTTAGGTGAATTTACCGAAATCCATTTCGGACATAAAGTGACCAGTAATCGTAAAATCTCGGCATTTTTTTTTGATGCACAACAAATCTTAACCTTCAAATTGCGCAGACCATCTTTTTTTCAAGATATTTTTTGTTTACAAACTCACATGCAGTTTCGATATCGGATTTTAAAAAAGACACGTACCTTCCTCAACATCATTTCTGGCCGCCGCCTCCAGCAGCATGATGTTGTGTATAAACTTGACGCGAGCCCGCTTTCTGTGTGACCGTTTCTGGTTTTGTGATTGCTTATTTTTCTTGTTTTTATCCTTTTCCAACTGTTTCTCATAGTTTGCGTAGCGTTTCAACTGCTGTGATCGCCGCTTTTTGGCATGTTTTAATCTGTCAGGTGTGGGCATTTTCTCCACAGTGGCGATTTCTGCCACCAGTTCACTATGGTCCGACATTATTTCCTTTTATACGTTATTCCAGTTCAAAAATGAATTACTGACAGAACAAACTGTGGTAGACAGTAGCTCAACATGAAATAAATTTCAAATCACAATTCCTTCTACAATTACACTCTCAAAGTGGTTTACAAAAAAAACCAAGATTTTATCTAAACAAAAACTTATATTCCTTGCCTGTCACGTGTTGCGATAAAATATTTCAAATATCTTACAGTTCAATTCTTGAAAAGATACTTCATTTGTTCAGTTAAAATTTACAGTATTCAATTTGCATAAAAGCCTTACGACACCGTATGAATATCACATAAAAAATTGATCAAATTTTTTACAAATTGTATGAACACATTAAAACCATGAAGTTGACTTTCCCCTTGCAAATAATTCTCAGCATCGTAGTCAGGTCTGTTCCTGGCTCAGTGAACAAACAACAAACTTTTACAGAACCACAATTTCCCCTACGTCTGATAACATATTGAACTCTTCATTGAAGGAGGCAGAATGTGACAGGAATCGCCAGTAACGTGTCATATCTGAAATGAATTACAATATTTCATTAAATGAACGGTTCACTGACGAGAAACAGTTAGTATCAATGTTTGACAACATGACCATTCGCTGTCATAAAAACAAAAACATCAACATCAATAAAAGAAATATTATACTATCAGGAAATTCGTAACATGAGAAAAAAACAATATTCTATTCGTGGAAATAGATTTTTTAATAATTCAAGAAAGATCATAATTATCGTAGTAAATATTTATTAGTTTTCATCCTTTTTTTTTTAATTTGTCACAGCTGCTAATAATTCCAAATTTAGAATTGTATACATATCTAGTCTAGTAATTTTTGTTTCCAATATTTAACAAACATAAATTCTAAACTATTTCTTAATTATCACCAAGTGTCATTTGAATAAATTAATATTCCCACTCAGACTGACATGTCTGAGATTTATTAACCAGTGCCATATAATGCACATTGAATACTTTGTTATTAAAATCCATCTATTTCAAATTTCATCAAGTACCAACACTGAAAAAACACAATACTTTCTCTATAAATTGTGCGTTTTTTTAATATAAAAATATATTTCTTGGAGCCAAAGTCATGATAAACCATTTGTATGACTACATAACTAAATCGTCCATCCTCATACAAACGGTAATTATTTTCTTGACAATTGCTGGCAATTCTACCAATAACTGACCTACTCTGCAGGAACCAATGTAAAATAGTTTATCGGAGAAAAAATGCTGAAATCTCAATATTTCTGTTACGGGAATGTTAACTGATGCTTTGACACATTCTAGTCTCAACAATTATCTAACTCTGATCTGTTCATTCAACTGAATACCAGAGTTATGACTTAAGCAAAAATCAATTACGAGCAAAATAACTGGACTTGAACCAGAAAATTAATCATTACTAAAAAGTCTTGGCAATCCTTAGCAAGAGGTCAGCAGAAAGGGACTAAGGATAGTTCTAATGAAAAGCAACATTAACAAGACATGTAAGGCCCATGGTTAGCTCTCAAGATTTGAGAGGTGGCCCAGTGGCTCAGTGGTTAAATCTGCTGACTACGAATGTTCAGTGTTTCCCAACATAGTACTGGTACGTAACTAGGAAAGTACTGAGTAGATTCCCGGAAAGTACTATATATATAGATGCCATGGCCGACAGGAAGATGGTAACTGTACGATGGGTCTCATTGGCATGGTGCAGTGACCGCCTTTGGCTTCAAAATTGTCTGTTTGACCTATATATTGCTCTACTGGTAAATATCCCCCTTCAGCTTCAAAAAGTCCATTTATGGTGTGTGGGGGACATACCAGGTCGACCAGAATACCATTATGTGCAATAGAAAAAATATAATTTGCGATTTGCTCTCAAGATTTGTGCACCTTGAGGGTAGGAAATCTTAAAACCATACAATTGAAGAGCCCAAAACATTTAATGTAGATCAAGAATATTCACAGAACTGTCCCAGACTCAGATATGATAAGCATGGGGATCCATCTTGCTCACTTCGCAATGGAAACAAAGACAGGATATTTATGACTGACAGAATTTCAATGGACATAGACTTATACATTAGTGTTTATTTATTATAGTGTCACCCCTAATTAAAGGGCCAGCCATTTCTGACTGATGAGACACCTACTTTCTGAGCACATTTACTTCACAAATCATACCGTTTTAATGCCAGGCACCAGGCAGGTAGGCATAAGGTAACCATTATTTAACTAGCCGGCGGCTCACCAACCATATCTGAGAACGGACCCCTACCGGGATTTGAACCTTTGACCTCCTGCTCCAAAGGCGGATGCTTTAACCACTCAGCCACGGGAGACGGTGTATATATATGTACCCATGGATACAAATCCTGGAGTTCATCTACTGAACCATATTTTTTCAGCGCAGCCGTATTAACATGGTTTTGCTATTTGCATATCAGTGTTGTGTTAACCAATCAAATCTTACGTTATCCACCAAGGCAATTTCTCTTCAACCGAACAACATTTGTAACCTTGACGGAGATTTGTTAAAGGGTACGTGAATTTAACGAAATCCATTTTGGATCTGGAGTGACCAGCAATCGTAACATCTCAGCATTGTTTTATGTTGCACAACAAATCTTAACTTTCAAATTGCGCCGACCATCTTTTTTCAAGCCATTTCTTGTTTAAGATGTACAGTCATACATCTCTGCACATAACGTTAACATATTACAACAATATCTGTGTATAAAATTGCATAAATATCTGGCAGTATAATTATGTGATTAGAATCATCAGAAAGTTAAAATATTCAAGCCTTTTATTCAAACTTAATTTTAATTTACACATTGTACAAAGAAATTTCGTCACACCCCAGCACACCCGTATCAGTTCTATGCAAAATAATCCAATGGCAAGACAACTGCACATGATCGAGCTAATGGAAATTCCACACACATATTTTTGCAGAACTAAGCGTAAAATTCACATTCAAAACACATATTTCAAAGAAATCTTACCACTCCCAACATTATGAAATGGCGAGTGAAACTTTACCAGGAAGTGTGTCAACATCCAAGGGAATAATTGTAGGGAAATTATTTTCATCCAAGTAATTTGGGTCTTAAATGCACAATCATATTCTGAAGACAAAATACCAAGAAAAACGACGACCCAGTTACCAGAGGGAAGGAACAGTGCAGAAGAGTGAGCGCCGACACTCGTGCAGCCACTCGTGCAGGAGACATACTGGGGATGGCACTGGGTGTAATTGCGATGAATTTTTTCCGCCAAAAGACAATGTAACAACACCGGATTAATACAGGAAGATTGAGGCACAGACACGAATCACTCAGCAGATGACCCTGTTTGATAACAGTTAATGACAAATGATTTACGGGAATCCATTTATTTATGGAGATAATATACCACCTCGGACATAATCCCATCATTTTAGTGTTATACACATAAAGTGCCAGAAACTCAAGACAAAGAAAGCTGCACTGAAAATCAATTATAAGCCAATTACTGCTGTCAGAGTGCAATGCACTAAGTTGGTGGGGGGAGGACGGTATGATACTTGGTAGGTCAACCCGTCCATTGTTCGCTCAAAATCCATCTACCAGTAAGTGAAATGGTAATAATTGTTTGAACAGAATATAATACCAGTGGCAGTTAGTTGGCAAAATCATATAATATATGCAGACAGGCCCGAAATTCGCATTACTCTCTGATCTGACGATAGTGTCGTGTTGTCTGACCTTCTGTTGCAATTCATGGGTGAAAACAACTTGTTTACTCCTCACAGAACTTACTATAGACATTCCCGCTGGGTGATTGATGGGTCAGTTTGAATAAGGTCCGAGATTTTCAATTATTTTTGCTGCCCAAACATCCACTGGCTGTTGAGCATTAGAGAATTCCAGTTTATATTCACTAGAGAAATACTGAGCTAAAAGGGTGAGGGCGTACCACAGCGAGCTAAATATAAATGCAGAAGTTCAAAAACTTAGTTTAATTTCCATCAATCTGTAAATAATCAACTCTATAATTACCATAACAACAGTAGTTATAGCAACTCTTAAACAAAATTGTGATCCAAAGTTTGTACTGCTGTTGTTACTAAAACTAACAATTATGGTAAGGCATCATTAAGGCATCAGGCCTTTTTGAATTGCATGATGGTAATGCTAGATTATTGTACATGTATCCACTAGACATAGATCGCTAAGTACCAAGTACACTTACCAAAAAAACAAAACAATAATAAAGCAATTTTCCCCAAAAAGAGAAAAATACAAATTCTCCAAAAGAGTAATGTCAAAATAATACGGCAGTAAGCTTGCTGGCTTTATAATGGGAAGACACGATATACAATCTAATACAAAGCTTACATTTATGAGTTCCTGTACCTTCCATCACCAAATACTGGAGATCCCAATAAAGCACATATCGAGCGCTCAACGCAACACTGTTGTAACTCCTATACAAATACGTAGGAGTTACGACAGTGTTGTATGCAATCCAAGAAAGGCCAATTTATTTATAAGCACAGACATTTCATGTACATAATGCCATTGGGGAATGACTTGTCATGCAACGGAGAATTTATGGCAGAAAGATAATGTACTAAATGTTGTCCAGTCTTTCTGTACAATTAAAAATTAACATACAAGAATAAATGCAAGGCCATTATCGACATACAACTGACAGCTCAGTAAGCCTGTCAGCATGCAGCAGACAAATATATTACAGTAATGTGGATTCAGAATTGATTTAAACATGGCCAAGAACAAGAAACAGTTAAAGTATACTCTTCATTTTCCAAATTTTGGGCCATTTGTCATCTGATTTTAAACATTTTTACTAAAATTAAATAATTTAAACAATTTTTCATATTAAAGATACCAGCACTATTTATTTAAAAAAACCTGTTATGTCTGAGACTCAGGCCATAGACATGCAACTCACTACATCACATTATGTAGCCAAACATTACAATTCCTTAGTAACAGTAACAGACTGTGCTAATTCCCAGCTAATGCATAATGCGCTGAACAAATAACCTTAACAAACTTGATTGTATACTACATGTATAAACCAAAGAGTTCAATAGCTAGTACACAAAAGTGAAGCATTCTACTTGTGAGAAATGTATCATTGACAATTCCAATCCCAATATCAACAGAAGTAAGCATATCTGCAGGCAACATTTAGTAATAAATTATGTTACTATACATAGGGAATTCAAGAGACAGCTTTTTTGTGCTGTTTAAGGGAACATGACCCGTGCCATGAAAATGGACAACGCCACGCTTGATGCATATATTCACACAACAGATAATTTTAGAGATAAACACTTATTTTGGCATCCATTTCAGTTCTGGCTGCTTTCTGTTCATGAATAGAAACCGTCTGTTCAAGCAATTTCTGTACAAACTTTTCTCAGACTCTTCAGAATGAGCTTCAAGAAATTCTTCAATAGACTTAAATTGGGAAAAGATACGTTTTGCAAATGGGAATTATAATGAATGAATAAAGGCTTCGAAAACAGCTGGACAAAAACTAGAGAAGGATGAAGAGACATTATTAACATTGAAGCCGTCTCACAATGGGAAATTGCGTGTACACTTACCATGTGCATACAGTCTATACTGCACCTACATCAATACGCCACTCTGCTATCAAATAAACCCAAACCATAAATCAGTGTTTAAATACCAGAAGCACTCCCACACCATCCCATATTGTAATTGAAATTTAATCTCGTTTATTCATAGACAAATAACCCAAGTATAACTCCGTCTCTTTTTAATCTGGCTAATGCATTGTAACTTCCTTGAGAAAACAAAACAGTACATTTGCAACTGAATAAGTTATGTCTATTACTTACCAGTAGATTTCAAATAGACGAAATCTGGAGTTCCCTAAAAATGGGGTTTTACCCGTGGTACGAAAAAAAAAATTTTTTAGATCCATCGAAGTTCAGTGGGACATTATATCTCCTCTTTGTTTTCATTGCCATTTGATCACGATGTTAACGGTATAGTGTTGTTTGTACCGCAGGATTAGAGGGAAATACCCATATTTATGCCAATCTGGAGTACCGGGGTATATCTATTGATATATAGCTGATATCGTCAACATCTATACTTCAATAAATAAAAAATATCAGTATAAACCAAACAGAGAAACCAAAATATAGAATTATTGATAATGATTGCAAAGGGCTATAAAGAAAACTAACAGTAACTATGGTAACTTACAATACATAGTTCATAATGCAAGTTCTATGTAAATGCATATAGTATCACATGTACCTATCATTTTATATTAATCAGACAAGCAAATTCTTACCATTTCATCATTTATCATAGACAGATAGCAATCACGCAAATACAACATGGCTAATAAAACCCAGTATCAGAAAATAGATGTAGCAATAGTATTTCTAACCCCAAGTTATCTAGATTGCCTGCTGATAAATTAGCTTAATATCGCATGGTTCAGATAGACACTGCTTGCTACCCTGATGATACACCATGGCTATTGGCTCAATCTACAGTTTAACATGATATATATGCACCTGCTAGTAGTAGTAATAATGTAGAAAGTAAAATTAAAGCATTCCGGTGTTTTGACAGATGGGTTAGGTTTTAGGTTATGGCTGTTCACAGTAATTAAGGCACATACAGTAACCACCTTTCCTAGCTTCTCTATCAGCACTCCGAACTCATTCTTCCACAATCCAAAGACAAAGTTCCCACTCGATGCATCAAAGGAAGATTTTAAAACAAGTATCATCATCAGCCAAATCGCTCAGAACAAAACTATTAAATATTTTCAGTGTTTAACATAAACCTAATGCCCAAAGCACTGGACAAGAACAAATTGTTCAGACAAGCAACAAATGATCTTAGTTTACATTGAATAAATTAGCAATATAAATTGATTTGAGGATTTTAGAGAAGTTACACAGAAAAGCAAACTACAGACCTCTTGTATAAATTTGGGTGCATGATGTGCTTACTCTATCTCGCAAACAAGGAGTGCCCCTTTGATTGAACATAACATATAACACACTCCCGTGGCCGAGTGGTTAAGGCATCCACCTTGGGAGCGGAAGGTCGTAGGTTCAAATCCCGGTATGACCGATTTGACCTGAACTGCCAGCTAGTTAAATGATGGTTACCATGCGCCTACCTGCCTCGATCAGGTGCCTGGCATTGAAGGACAGAAATCGGGAAGTAAATGTGCTCAGAAAGTAGGTGTCTCATAATTCAGAAATGGCTGGCCCGTTAAATAGGGGTGATACTATAATAAATAAACACTTTATTAAAACTATGATATAGGATCTTAACTCTTTTAGTTTAGTACTCTTATGTTTTTACAATTCAGTTAAAGAGTAGAATTTACCTTGATTAGACATATTTCAAGGGAGCGACCTGGACCTCAGTCCTCTTTTGTTTTCCTTAATGCCCGTTACAAACAGGCTTTAATTTAATTGGACCATAATATATAAAGTATACAGCATCAAAGCACACATGTGTTGTCAGGTGTAAAGGTCAATTCTGGATGCAAATTTCATTCAGGTATTAATCAGGTATATATTATAAGATAGAATGATAGCAAACCAGGAGTTACTGATGATAGGTTTATTGTTTTGTTTTATCATTACCATCAGGGAAGAGTTCACAAAATGGTGAAGAGATATATCGAGGGCTCAATGCAACACTGTCGTAACTTCAATATAAATTAATAGGAGTGTTACGACATTGTCGCGTTGAGCCCTCGATATTAGAACTGAGTAGGATAATTACAGTAATAAGATCAAATTTTGCTTGTACATGATTCTTACATAGTATCCTCATGGCTGCGACACTAGACGTGGTAAGGTGAGGGTAGAAAATGGCACTTAGTGATAAAATTAAGAACAGATAATACTTCCTACAAACTTTAGTGTAAATTTGACCCTTTAGATAAAATTTTCAGGAGTCAAAAACTCCATTTTGCAAATTTCACCAGTCAAATGAAAGTCCTCACTGTATACTGTTACAAGCTCCTTCATATTACAGACAATAACTTGTGAGCATTTTCAACCTTGCAACAGGTTGTTTTCAATTAAGTTACTTGCTGGTCTTTGTATTAAACCTCCACTTCCTGTTGTTCAACCAAATGTTTTCAGCAGCATTGTATTGCATGCTCCAAGTGTTTCAGAGCTTCCAATATGCTTTGTTGTCCCTGGTTTCACAAAATGTGGTCATATACTAGTATTGAATATGGTCATATACTAGTAAATGTGGTCATATACTAGTATTGAATATTGTCATATACTAGTAAATATGGTCATATACTAGTAAATGTGGTCATATACTCGTAAATGTGGTCATATACTAGTATATGTATTGGCATTCAACATACTGGTATTCAGGCCACGAAAAATATACAAGTGGAAATTAACCAAGTAGAGGTAGGGAAGTTACTGCAAATAAACATTTTATAGATGGCCTGTTGCTGGAGCCTGCACTTGAACAACCACTAAATGCATTTAAAAATGATGATGTTGCCACTGTTTTACATTTGGGTTAATATACCAAATCTAAACCCAGCACATATTTTGGTACTTTAGGTATAAAACAAACACTTGCATACAATCAGGAAATGATATAAAACTCGACAAAACATGTTGTATACATATCTTCATGCTGAGTTGAAGAGAAACAAAGGTATTCTTGAATGCTGCTAATTCTATCACTAATTGAAACAGTACCAAATAATGGTATTTTAAATGGAAAAACATATCATACAGACATTTTATCCCATTAGTGATGGAATTGTTAGTAAAAGAACATCACTGATGGCAGCTTAACTGAACAAATGATATCTAGAAATACATCGTACCTGCAAATCTTCTACAATAGTTTAAGAGTACTTAATGGATCTCACTTTAAGTTTATTTAGTTTTTAATCTTCAACTTTGGCAAGACTTTATCATTCAAGTTCTACAGTAGGCAATCAAAGTGATGCATGTAAAGATAAAACAAATCAACTGGCATAACAGATATTTTAAAATGTAATTTTCTTCTGTTTAAAAAAAAGGTTTCAAGATTTTCACATCTGACAACATCTCAGTGGCATCGTAGATTGTTTCCACAACAAGCTTATAATGCACCTATCAAATGTTTGAATATCATTAAAGTAAATTTAAACAAAACTGTCCAGAAATAGAAAATTATTCACCTCGTGATGATCATAAAGTTGCCAACATTGAAATAAGCAGACCAGATCATGGAGTAAACAACAAATTAGTGAAACTGCGACTTCCATTTATTGGAATATATAGGATATTACCCTTGTAGTACAAATTTATATCATGACAATATATTCCCCACAAACTATTAAATTGTTCACTATTTTGTTCACACTTGAACTTGCTTATTGTTTATCAAACAGAATCCCGCACGTGAGGCAATTTTGCAGAAGAATAATTCTTCTAATAATTCTGCAAAATTGCCTCACTGCAGGGTTACAAATATAACTAGATTTCCATAAACTGCTGATTGAAAATTGTCATATGATATTATGTTATAAAACACTGATAAAATTGAAATACAACATACAGTTTTAATAATGCAAAGTGTAAGAAACTTAATACTAAAAAAATATTCAAATCAAATACTTTTATAAGAGACAAAAGCAATTATTATATGACTGTAAACTCATGGAACTATTCATATCGAAATCTTTGGTATTAGGCCATCCTTAAAAAGTGTTTGGCAACACCGTTCCCAGCAAAATTTAAGTGGGTAGATAGCTAGGTAGGTAATTATTTTTTCAATTCTTATTTTTTATGAATCACTCACACAAGTGTAATTTAACTATTACATGTATTACACTAGCTGCCCCCTATAAAATTTCCCACTCAGACCCCTCAAAAAATGTTCGACATTTAAGGGGTCATTTTCAGGGGAAGGGAGGGTTATTCAAAATGAACAAAAAAGTTTAATGACTGCCTTAGCAGAGTATCACACCAGCATTTAGCCTAAATCTAATGAGTCATTTAATTGTTTTGCTATAAGCTCATAAAATGCATCAAACACATATAACTAAGGGCTAAACAAAAGTATTGATAGACAAAACCAGAATGTATTTACAATATTACTGCACTAAGTACGTACATACTAATGCATAATGCATATGGTAATTATATCAATATACAACCACAGTACTTAAAATTTCTAGACAAGTGGTTAAAGGTAGTCAATGTGCATTTTGTGTAATCATCTGCACCCACAAATTACTACAAATACAAAAGTGAGAAAAAGTCACATACACGAAACAGGGCCGGACCCAACACAGACCCTAATAGTGGTATGAGAATGGGGAGAGCGTACCAACTTTGGTTGGGGGGGGGGGTAAAACTATGAGTCTATATGAATGGGGAGGGCGTGTTTTCAACTACAGCTAAAGAGAATGGGGCAGCCAGGGAACAGAAATACCAAATTTGGTGGAGAGGGGGGGGGGGGGGAATTATATAAATTAAAGGAGAAGAATCAGGGATCAGGTAAACCCTTTCAAGCAGCTGGAATGTGTCTCAGTCTAGTATAATTATTTGATCATGAAGCCAATCTGTGTATAAAGGATAGGAAAAGATTAGTGGTCAAAATAATTATCAAGATGAGAGAAATATATCTTTCATTCAACTCCAGATGAATGGTTCAAAACACAAATTTAAATAATGTTTGAGACAAGAACCCACACAGTATGGTAAGTAACACCTTGAATCCTGATTTGAATTGTAAAGATAAATTAACGAAAATTAGCTTAAGGTATTTCAATTTGGTTGGCAACAGTTAAGATCTAATAATGACTCATACCCAGCATTCTCATGCATGATCTACCAGTACATTGTACTGGCCCCTCTTCCAGGGGTATTACTAATTCTTGAATAAGAAGGGAAATCACCAAAAGTAGGTGGGGGGGTCTAGGGGTACTCCCCTTAATTATGATAACTCATATAAGAAAAGTAGCCAGGTGATGATGCTTTTTTAAAAGTTACTGGGTAATTTTACCAGCTCCCGGCTCTTATTGACAGCCCCTGCTCTTAGTGATGCTTTAAAATTACTGCACCTGTACCAATCAATATAAAGTGTGTGTGTTAGATTCTTGTAACAGACAAACCATTGAGTATGAGCAACTTCACAATCACATTTAGATTATTGCCAATTTTGTCTATGATACTAGTATTCAATTACTATGGAAAAATTAAATTCCAGTGGTTAGTTCGCCACTTGATCATCCAACTGGTGGTAGGTACGCTAAAAGTACCGACATGCTGCTACCGATCCTTTAAGCATTCATACAAGTTCATCTCAATAAGGCCTAAATTAAAATTAAGTTTGTTGGCCCTTTACCGACCAATTAATTTTAACATAAACTGACCTGAACAATAATAAACCAAGATAAAGTTTTCATTGTTTTCAACCAATGAAAATCAGTTATATTAATGGATAACTTGTAGTACACACAAGACACAGGCTGACTATATACACAAACAAATATACCAGTAATGTATTTATCGTGTATTTATGATATAAATACAAACATGATTCACCAGTTCGGACAAAGTAGGGCAAATGACTACAGATGTACACAGGTGGTATAACTTCGTTCAAACCATCGCAGTGAATATAATGCAGATGGATCAGGATAAAAGGCTTGAGATTGATATCAAATCTCATACAGTATGCTGCACAGGAGACTGTCATGAGTTCTGTCCCTTTATCCCATCTAGAGTTCTTTCCCTTCATTCCTTCTATAGTATGTGTACAATACAAATACTATAGAAGGGATAATGGGAGATAATTCAACATGGGATAAAGGGAAAGAACTCATGATAATCTTTCTTACATATACTATAAAAGGGATAATGGGAGAGAACTCTAGATGAGATAAAGGGAAATAACTCGTGGTATGCTGCATGACTGAACTGATTGCAATCGGAATACTGCAAAAAACATACAACACAAGAATAAATTATTATCCTCTCATACTTGAAAGTATAGTTCAAGTATAAAAAAGCATCTTATCTGAGGCATACCAATATTCTCAGAAAATGTCTTCCATGAATTATGGGGCATGGCCCAAGTTATGCAGCTAATTATAATCATCATGCAGGACATAAAATTTAAAGAATCAATAATTTTTTCCACATTCTGTCAAACCGGTAATACCATCTTTGATCATAGCAATTTTAGAATGTCAAATTGTACGTGCATAATTTTCTTTAATAGTATACAGGATATATCCAGAAATATGTACCACTATTGTAGTTACAGGTTAATTAACATAGCGACATAAATTGTATTATGTATAGCTTGTTATGACCAATAAAAGATCGAAATAATGTCGACACTTTATAGTTTAGTCAATACGTATAGTCACACCTACATTCTATATTTAGAACCAGACATAGCTGGTTACCAAATATAGATTTTAACATACCAACAACTACTTTTCTTACAGACCCAACGGAATGATAAAATTAGACGAACCAATGAAAATAGTAAATTTAATCAAATCCAGTAGGTAAAACGATTCCAGGCAATAGATCTACTCCAGATTAGGATGTATAGTCGGACCTCGTCCATTTGATCATCAGGTCCGAAATTTTCTTTTCGAATAATACATGGTTTTGCCTAAGAAAACGTTGTGGACCTGATATTTATTATCGATTATACTAAGTCTTCGGATAGAAGGTTGTCGAATAAACAAGGTGCGACTGTATAATGTTTTTTTCTTCTAATCATGCAGCACAAACAACATCACACCATTAAAATCTTGCTCGCATCCAAATGAAGACAAGGATTTAACACAAGATTGAACCTGGCCCAATCAGATCTAAATTAAACTTTGTATTCTGGAAAACTCATTTTTGAGAATTTCGGATTGTATCTTCAGCAAACTAGTCTATTATGCACAAACATGACTTGATAAATTGCAGTTGTGAAGCAAAAACATCTTATCTCTATGATAACGTCAATAAAATATAAATGTGCTTTTTGCCCTCACATGATGAAACACTGCTTGTCATTCATTATCTTAAATGACTTTCAAGAAATTTTACCATCTCACTTATGGCAAAAAGATCAGAATAGAATATAATTCTTTTTTTTCAATTTAAGGGTGTAGAGCTAAAATCATTTATAATACAAAGAATATCACAATCAAAGCAAACCTAAGGGTAAATGAACTTCATGACTGTGAAGTGTTAGTACTCCGAGCCCCCAAGTAAGAGGTTCAAATCTTCGTTGTAAGTGCCATTAATAGAATGACACAGATGATTGTCATCCCTAGAGTTATCTACAAATCTTAAGCTTGACAGACCATTAAGATTAATAATTATGTTTATATCAATTCCAGTCAGCTAATTTGGTTTATACTTATAATATAAGTGCGAGGCCAACAAATATATAAACAATAACTAAGTCATTCACTTTATATACAAATAAACAAATCTAATATAAACAAATCTAATATAAACACATCCTCGCACCATGCCTGTAATTATTTTTAACGACATGAATGAAATACCTTGAAAATTCATTAGTTCCAGAGAAAACACATCTTCAACAAAAACATCTCCTGTTTTCACTGAATAATGGCACAATAACTGGTAGACTTTAGCACTGTTTGATGGAAAACAAATGATATCATGCAAACGTTCAGTACACTATCTCTGTTTTATAACTCGGTACAGTTAGTCTGCTGACAGGATCATTAGTGAAAGTGGTTAATGCAATCAGGCAATAATTAACAGCACCCACAAAGCAGCAGTAACGTGTTTAACACACAGAATAACCTCCTCCGGCTTTATACAACTGTAGTAGATCTAGTTTGATATGAGTAACAGTAAGAATATCATATAATAGTGTAAAGCCAAAAAGCAATAATCTCCAAGACTTATATATAGCTACAGAAGCAATATTATTTAATGATTTAGACCATAGTGAAATCATTATTTGTTTAAACTTATTTGTTTGACATAAATTGCGAAACAAGCTTTTACAACTCATATGATCACTATTGATGGCTGCTTCCTCCAGGGTCATTAACCAGTACTCATGCCTTTTTTAGGGACTGTGAAGTAAGTGATGGTTTGACCTTGCCAAAGGGGTTTTGAACCCAATTGTTCTTCAAAGCAGCAGTCAGGCTCTCTATTTCTCTCGCACACTTTGCTGGACTCTCTATACATAGTTCCCACATCTACAATATTTACCTCCCTTGTTCTTAACTGTCGGCCATTTTGAAAAGCAAAACTGATAAGCCCTTATAGGAGTAATTTCCAAATATGTGATAATTGAGAAAATACCAAGAGAATTTGCCTGTGACAACTTCTTCAACTTACTGAGCCAAATGCCCACATGAGCATACTGAATAAGTTATTTTTTATATATCGGATTATTTAAAATTATCATCGTTTACATTATATTCCCCAAAAACTTTAAGGAAATTTGCATAACAAAATGGCCGACAATTATTATAATAATTTACTCATGGTTCCTCTGCATGTCTCTGGTATTATAGCGGCATTATACAATGAAACAAAAACTATTGAAGAGCATTCGAAGCTATTTTGGTGCCAGATATTTTCACAAAAAAGGACATAGTTCCTCTAGCAAAATGTATTGCTGCAAGAATTTAAAATCTCTAGAGTTTAAACAATTACAACTACACAAGACAAGAAGAAATTGATGATGTTGGTATTCGGACATTTTTACAATAAAACATTCAGTGAAATGTAACAAAAAACACCATCACACTTAATGGAAGTGTTTTCACCGAGACAGTTGAACCAATATCACAACAAACTCTGATAAATGAGCAACTGAAGAGTTGTAGCTGTAGTTTTATAGAATTACCAATTAAATCCAGAACTTTGTGTGAAGCTTCAAGCTTGTATTTTAGGTATTGGTACATAAATATTTATGTACATCACCCCTGACTTACAGAAATATTTATGTCAATCAGAGCCACTCCTGGAGCCGGTAAAATTACCAAGTAACTTAAGCATCATCACCTGGCTACTTTTCTTGTATGAATGATCATAATTAAGGGGACTGCAGACTAATCTTCAGACCCCAGTCTACTTTTTTGTGATTTCCCAGCTACTTCAAGTGTTAGCGACACCCCTGATAAATTTGTCCATAATATTTGTTCTGAATAATCCTACCATAACTACCCTACTGAAAATTGTTTAGGGGTGTGCATCAACAGTTGATATTCAAATTTTGCTGGGTAAATATGCCAAACCAACAAATTTTTAAGGATGGTCTCATAATTTAGAAGACCCAATTCACAATAGTGAACAACATAATTCTGCATTCTATGCACACTAGATATTTCTCTGGACTCGTAACATAGTAAATTATTGCATACAATTTGTATGCATTAAAGAACATTAAAACTGGTTGGAGTACAATTAAAACTATTACAAATATGACATTACCTTAGATAAATAAACCAAATTTGTTTCCAATAATACTTAAATATTTCTTAATATCAGACTGTACTGTTAATGCAAAAGGTGGTGGAATGCGTAACAGTCATAACATAGCCATTTCCAATGGATCAGCTCAAAATCAAAAAGAAAATACTGATTTATACAGAGACTGCTACCATTTTTTACCCTCCACTTAGAGAAAACATTATAAACTAACAAATGAGTAGATATTCTGATATATATATGTATATTAAAGTTACAAAATAGGTATATAAGTACATCATAAATTTCTTCATGTTGTAAAACAGATAAAAACTGGATAAAACAAGTTTGAGACAATAGTAAATACTACCTGGTAATATAATGAAATCAGACGTTTAATACCGGTAGGTATAATATTTCAGTGTCGGTCATAATAGGACAGAATTCATAAAATAAGTTAAAAGTTTGCAATGCTTCACTAAAAACTGTATATTGTCTAAAACAATAAAGGCAATGGAATTCCTTGACGTTTAAATAATTTTCGAAATTCCCAGAAACAATCAAATAATTTAATTTAAGCCATTAAATGTAATAATAAATTTCAGACAAGCAGATGATAAGTACCCACTGAATAGTTTTTTCGCCTGAAAAAACAACAATGAAATGTCAAAACGACATCAACGTCATCACATTAAATAAAACATTTTCATGTCATAAACAACAAATTGCTAGGACAACTCAATAACAAACTTTGTTTTCAGAAATGACCTGCAGCGATAACCCCATTTATCATTACGAAAAGTATGGCTTCAATTTCTTTTGCCAATTTTGCTCACCAAACGTATAATATGATTGTATATATAACAACTCTTAACTAATCAAAACTTTTTGGACACACCTCGTATTTTTTATGTCATATGCTTTAAACACAACTTTGACGCACCAATTGTCCTTTTTCTAGTACCAATTTTAGAAAAGGAAAAATATCACTATGGAATGAAACGGACACTCAATGTCTGAGATAGAACAGTGACGTTGTTTTTAGACCCAGTATCACTTTATATATTAAGCAATATATACCTCCCAAAAACACACTGCACACCAACATTGATTTGCATGCTGGAAGACTGTTTGTTTCGGAAGTGTCATAGAGTACCCGTAGAAATGACCCGTACAATTGCCATTCTTTATCTGATTGTTGTGCAAGATTTTATGCCATATTTCAATGGTTACAGTAATGATCTTTTCTTGAGTACTTAGCTGTTCTTCCACAAGAAACAGACATTACTTCCCCCCCCCCTTCGGCACAGGGGAGAGGAGACAAATGACTTTAAATGTAGAAATATCTTCAGTCACATTATAATTCATGTAATAACATTTTTCAACAGCAATAAGTGTCTCCCTCAAAATAACTGAACCATGAATTAATGTATCTCCTTATTAACAGCAGTTAATAACAAATTCTATCCATAAAGGTTTAAACTCGCAGTCAATTTGAAAACAAACGTCACTCATCCAACTAAATTGTATATCCCACGTGATAAGTATGAATTAACACACACAAATTGTCATCGATTGGCGCATAACATAATAAAATTGTGGTAATGTAGTGTAATCATTGAACAATTTATTTGAAATAAAATTACAAATAATCACAGCAAAAACAATTCTCCCAGCATTTCGAAAGTAATGTCATTATGTAATAATCAAGAGCAGATGAGGGAGAAGTTCTCAGCAATCAGACAGAGCAGTAAGCTTATTCAGACAAGACTCAGGTCTGATGCAGATATCTAGGGTTTAGACTATGAGAGAGGGGTCATAATGCATTGGACTTGAGCTCCAACTAGGTCAAGCAGGTCAAACCTCCTGCATGCAGGTTTAAAGGGAGCCGGGAGTGGGGCCTATAAATCTCAAGTTATCATTAAGTTAAGTCACAATTTATTTACATACCAGGGATCCAACTAGATCAGCCAGAACAGACATTTCGAGTGAGAGACCAGTGGAGAGGGGCTAAATCTCAAAGCCACAAAGTATTTAAGTACGAGAGGTCCAACTCCATCAGCCTGGATAGATATCTCAAGTGGGAAACTAGTCGAGAGGGATTAAATCTCTACTCACTGATCAGTTACAGCAGCAATACATCTCTGTAATAATTACTGGTAATTACTGGTGCTTAAACGAGGAATGTGGGGTTAAGGTCTAAATCAATTAGTAACAATTAAACTGGGTTATCTATCATCATTATAATGATAATACAATGAACTTGCTGAATCACAATGCAGTGAATATGCACAAATTTATACACATTGTGAATGTACGAATCAACAGTGCATGAAATGTTGGGACTGAAACATAAAGGATATGTATTGTAAAATAGAAAATGTGAGCCATGTATGACAAGTTTGTATATTGTTTATTATTTCATGTTTTCAGCTAGCTAGGAGTGTTTGACACAGGTAAATACCTACCTTAAATTTAAATGGATGAAGTCTGTCTGCCTAAGGCTGGGAAATTTCATATTTTGTTTCTGATGCTTGTGGTGACAGTTTTAATATCAATTCATTACTGCAATATACTGTCCAATTCTGTGTGGTTTACATTATATAATTTTATTTTAAGTAAATTAACAACTGTTTACGAAAGGAGTGTTCTTAAATAATAATTTCAAAACATAAATAAATATTTATATAATAATAAAGTCCCGATTATAGATGAATGGGGTGAACACAGGGGTTCCATTTGACCCTGGAATTGACCCTTTGACCTCCAGAATTTCCAAAAAGCCACATTTTGACCCTAAGTAATCCGGCTGAAGTGCACATAACTATTCTCCTTTATGTAATGGACAAACATTGGCAATGAATTTAAGATAAGGAAGACACCAACAGTTCTGTAATTAATTACTTCATTAGGTTTTTTCAGCAGTAAGTTATCCATAATTGGGTACCTTAAATAATAGGACAACCCCATTGCACCCTGATTCAAACTTACTGCTCTCAGCCCTAGTTATTCTCTCAAAACTTGAGCTATCCCAATGACCTTTAACCACATCACTTTTTCGTAGATGAGTGTTGCCCAAATATTGTAGTTTTGGATAGGGAAAGTTTGAGTCTCATTTGAGCAGCCATTAAAATGTCCCTCATAAAAGGAGAACAGTTAATAAGTCCCCCTTTGAACAGCAATCACCATCATGGGATATGCTTTTGGTTCCGACAACCCATTAACTGAACAATTTAACATGTTGTACACTGCGATAACCCGTCCAAAAATTGACAAAGACGCTAATCTTCCTTATTTCTGAACATCAAGTAAATTGTACACAAACAAGAAAATTCAAAGACAGAACATAATATATGGCTGTCAACATTACTTAAAGTAATGTTTTAGCATTTTACATCACTGCAACAGCAAAGCCCAGAAGAACATGTAATAACGAAGCATCGTCCCCCAGACAATACTGATGTCTATAACAGTCAATCGAAATCAATATGGAACTGGGCGTAATGGCTGGCAAGACATCCGACTCTCATATTATCTATTTATTTATTCAAACAGTTTGTTTCTACAATATGATAAGTAAAAACACTGTTACCTATAAAATATACCCATGGAACATATGGTAATTATTTTAGAGCACTCAATCCTGTGTACATTAATCAACATTACAGGAAAGATCCAAGATTTGTAAATAACTTTATTAATAACAAAATATCAGCCTACTAGCACAGAAATTCTGTTATAAAAAATCAGCATGTGAATACATTATGTAATCAACAAAGTAAGATTTGAACACATTGAGCCCATTACCTGCAATATCTGAAATATCTGCAAGGTCACTATAGATAATTGTCAGATATGAGAAATTATCATGTTTTCTCCATGTTATAACCACTTTGATTGACTGTCTACAAAACATTATATATATAATCCCAAAACCCAATCTCCCATATTCCCTTCACAAAAAAGGAATGAAATTTCTTTTACGATTATTTGGTGTTGTCTGATCATCCACATTTCCTCAAACTCATTAAGAAAGTGTTCAGAAAATGCTGTATACATATGTGTCATAATTGACCGAAAATGTTATAAAAGTTAAAAATTGATGATAATACGTGGCTCAAAAGTTCCCTGTTCATGGCTTAAAGATGCAAAATCCCCCCCCATTGTGGGTGTAGCAGTTCCCCTAATTGCTTTCTTGTGCCCTGTCATGTAAACACAGGGTTTTACCTCAAACAATTTCAAATAGGGGTCACTCAGCCATTTTGGGAGTCCATGATAATTTTTACGGGACCCACACTTTAATTATTGTCATCTCTTCTTGACAATTCCACCATGACAAAAATTGAAGGTCAAGAATTGGAAGCTTCAAATGTTACTAGATTAATAGTGCAAGAGCTTGAATGATATTGATAAATTTATTTACCCAAAAGAACAGGAATAAGCGGAAATGTAGATGGCACAATAGTTTTTTTGCGGGTCCTTGGAACGCAAGGTCATTATGTCCTAGGTCCAATAATTGCGCCAGAAACGCAGAAAACCTGCGTCCGGGAAATCCCTTTGAACACATAAAATGTAATTAATAATTGCCTCAGACAAATGACTGACTTTTTCTTGTCAGTATAAAACCATCACATGTGGTACTCCATCAGGACTACCCTATCCAAACAAAGTCCTAATCGAAAACAACACGCAATGTAATTTAATATATACATAATTAAATAGGATTCCATAACCATGACGGTCATCAGCCTTCTACAGTATTTGGTATAATGTAATATATAACCAATATCTCATTACCAGTAATTACACACGGTTACAGGAAATCAATGACTTCTATCATACAAAATTTCAATTCCTGGTCAGAGAGTTCTCTTACAAAAGTGGATCCATAAACTTGGATGAAAAAAGATTATAATTCCCATAAAATAAATGTAACGTCTCTATTTTTGCACTCAAACTATTTACATTACTCTTGTTCGACAAATTATTTCATTGAATATGCAATTTTATGCAAATTTAGACATGTTAAAATTCCCTTTGCTATATATCATGTAATCGAACCGGCACTTAGGGACATAAAATGCATCTGAAAGTTCTAATAAAAAAGGAAGCAATTGACATACTTTAGAGATTATTATCCACTTTCAAACAAAATGATACAAGATATTTGTAATGTAGACTTCCATTATGAAACAATAATTATCAGCAATAACTCAGGTACATTAAATTTCAGATTTCAAAACTTCATAAAAACAGTCAAACACGAAACGTCCTGTCAACAATAATTATATTGAACAAGGAAAGTATTTTACAGACTAGGAGATCTACAACATATGCAGACAAGGAGAACCCATACAACGTGGTTTAGTGGTGACAAGAATATGAGAGTAGGGGGATTTGTATGATTTGACTCAATTAGAAAGCCAGGAATTGTAGAATCAGCAGTTTTCCACTACAGGATTATTTACTCAACAATTGCACATGACCTAATTTTAGTATAAACGTAAACACTCCGTAGCCTTCTATGGCAAGTAAAAAAAAATACGGTCATACAGACATTCATCAATATGAAGTGGTAAATGCACTTGACCGACTTTTTAGCACACAGATCGCACTGTGACAGAGAATTTTGCAGGTAATTTACACAATACCATTCTAAAAACCAACAACCATCTTACAGTATTAAACACGGGTACCATCCAGAAAAAATAACTGTACCAATTATTACAGTCAAGACACTATGATAATTCAAAAGATTTACGTACCACCTACTTTTTACAAGAAATTTTTTTCCAGCGCAAAATCTTACGAAATGCAATGCCTGAGCCATTTGTCTAGCATCATAATTATACATGTACATGTATAAAACCATACCACAAAGTTGTATTCAACAGGAAAATATTCTCATTTTTCTGTAATACCACATACTTACAATCGTGTAAATAGGGGAAGTTAAAGCATAGCTATATAAAGTACTAAATACTGTGTCACTTAAACCTGTAATTTAACATATGAAAATAGACTCAAACTCTTATAATGGGACACATAAAGAAACTTATTGTCTTCTCCTATTGTTCTGTACATGAAATCAAAGATTTTGAACCCCCCCTCCCCGGGTGGTTTCCAATAAACTGACAGATCCTACATTTTTAGCTAGTATGAAATAGTAATTTGAGTACAAGACTGACAATGAAACCACTTTTTGTGCAACATAACGTTTTTGCCAATTTGTTTGTATTACATTATGATAAAAGAGACAACATTTTGTATCCTATAATTTTCCACCTATTTGCAGACATGGTTATTTGAACATTAACTAAGAAATATTCTCCTAAAGTAAAATGCATCAAATTTCCATGTTGGCATTTGAACAAAGCCTGCATTGTCTCAGCACATAGAAAACCTAAGGACAAATTTACCTATGTAGCTGACTCACAGTCATATTGACTGGTACAATCACAGGGGTTCGAATTGTGGTCCTATAATGAGCTGATTTCAGAAAAATCCTGATGGACATAGCGTTTCCATTTGACCATGGAGTTGACCCTAAACAAAATTGACCCCTGGAATTTCATAAGGCAACATTTTTTTTACCCTTAAGATTCAGGCTGAAGGGTCAGTGTTTCTCTAAATTATAGGTAATTTGACTATAAAATAGTAAAATCTGGTCAAAAATTATCAAAATGACCCTTGAGATTCAGCACCTTAGTGGAACCCCGGTGGACTACATAATTCGTCGGTCTAATTCCAAAGGGTCGTAAGTCCATTTTTTGAAAAAAATGAGTGTTGGGTATCGTTGGAATCCTCTTTTCAAGCTCTACAGAATGAGCTGATTTACAATCATATAGAACTTATAGTTTGAACGTAAAATGCAATTCCAATAGGGCGTAACTCGTTAAAAGTTAGAGCATTCCAAAACTTCAATCGCGTTTTTCTCGAAAGTAACGAAATGCAACATACGCCCCTTTGGAATTAGACCCACGAATATGTGTATATCATAGTGTATCAGGATTTTTTCTCGACTCATATTTCAAGACCATCATCTAATCCTCTGTGGTACAACTAACTGCATAATTACTGCAAGCGGAGGAGTGATTGTGTCAGACTCCAACAGTGTTCTAAAACTTAAATTATTAGTAAGTTTGGGATTAAAAAAAAAATTGATCTCAAAAACTTTCAGATAATAACCAGCAGAAACCATACCTAGATACCAGAAACCATACCTAGATACCAAACATTTAACAGTCAAAGACAAAATTACCTAACAATATAAAAAAAACTTGTCAACAACAGTTCAATAGCACAGATCTTCCTATTCTGTGCATTCCGTGAAAAACTACAGCAGCTTAGAGCAGATACATCAGACCAGAAACGACAGGAAAATGTCAGACAATGTCAGCAACAAGTCAGTTGTAAGCTACATTTCTGTTATCCTGCCAATACAATGTCATTTCATGATGTAAACAAAAGTAATTGAATAGGATTTATTATGTATGTTTGGAGAACAAAACAGCGCTATACTATAGTAGCTGTGTACAGAATAAGACAGCAAATAACATACCACACTATAAATTACTATTTGCTTTACATAATGCATTGACAGTTACAGTGAGAAATGTGTTGCAAAGAATGTGCCTTATTAACTACTTTGGTAAGAAAATCACAATAGAAATATCTTTCCAGGAAGAGTCAACGATCTTTCAGTAACTGGTAAAACATACTTTTTTTAATATATAGAATGCAATAGATTTGTATACTGATAAGTTTTTCCCCAAATTCTCCATGTGATAATAAATCTTGGACCAAAAGCAAAAACCTTGCATTAGGATTTTTACCTTAACTTTAATCCTAAAAAATAATTGCTTTAAATTTCTCCTAGATTTCTTATTGGACAGAAATTTTGACTTCAGCTGACCAATGAAGTGTATAACGGTATTATGATGCAAACATTTTTTTCAGAAATTCTTTCACAAATAATTGTTAATCATGTTATTTAAAATTTGACCATTAGCTTGAATTGCTCAGCTTATCATCTCAATTTGGAGCCGCGGCCGTGGTCCAGTGGTTAGTCCGCTGGACTTGAAATCCGGCGATCCGGGTTCGATTCCCGGTAGCGGCAGGTCATACCCTTCCATGAAAATTTGACAATATGTCGATTTTCCTCCACATGTGGAGAAGTTGCCGGCTCTTTGTGGAAGGGTAAGTTAGTACTGGATAGATTTCAGTCCAGGAAAAACTGGTTAGGTGAACCGGCCGCCGTATATAACTGAAAAATTGTTGAGAAACGACGTTAAACCAGATGAAACATGAAACATATCATCTCAATTTACCCACTATGAATTTTAATTTATTACTTATCTTCTCATTTTATTTTATCCATTAGTGAGATCAAGACATATCATTTTTAGACTGTCGGCCGCAGGCGAGTATCGAAAGATCTACTTTATTGACACGGCCAATTTCACCGTTCATACGCGTTTTTAGTGGCTACTGTAAACGCGTTTTAAAGGTTTAATTGGACATGTGACATTTAACTTTCTTTGTTGTACTGTTATCAATTGTTAAGTAATTACTCAATGAGATCTCAACATAATTATCTCATATTGTCTAATTATATAGTGTTGACACTGGCTTCCTCTTCTACTAAACATGTCACATCTGAGAAACAGTATACATGTATAAGGCCTGGAACTTTTCATAAGACATATTAATAGAATATAATAAGATACAGTTAGGTTTTAAGGAATATTGCTCTGTGTAAATTTACTTTGTGTTTCTCTAACGTTTTGTACTTTGTGTACTCTATTTATGAATCTTAGGACATTGGACTTAGTGAATTATTCGATAACTTTGTGAAATATTTATTAACTTTGTGGAAAAATCATATTTAGTGTTACTTAGCAACTGCAAATAAATTTGTTAAACGTTAGCTGATTTTGTGATTTTGGAACATTGCTTGCAAATAGTGAAACGTCTAAGTGACGAGCTCCGATAACAGAACACCACACACCAAAACCTGTTCATAATAACGGTACAGCTTCTTGCAATACACAAAAGTTTGAATTATGGAAATGCATCAAAATATCTTGCACGTTTTTCGGCGTGGCCGTACTAACATGGTTTTGTTATTCGCATATCAGTGTCTTGTAAACTAATCGAATCTTACGTTAACCACCAAGGCAATTTCTCTTTAACCAAACATTTGTAACCTTGACGCAGATTGGTTAACCTTTCGATAAAGGGTATGTTACCATATCCACTGAATTTTGGTGAATTTACCGAAACCCTTTTTGGATCTGGAGTGACCAGCAATTGCAACAAATCAGCATTTTTATGTTGCACAACAAATCTTAACCTTCAAATTGTGATGACCATGCATTTTTTTTAAAAATATCTCTTGTTTAAAATATATTACAATTTATGCCTCTATTTTTGTATGACACCACACTGTACATTTACTACACAAAATTGTCATCAACACATTATACTTTTAATATTTTACAGTCACTGAACTCTTATAAATTATATATATATACTTGTTTTGATACATAGATTACGTGTACTCCATACAGTCTTAAGTACAGGAAGTGAGCAAAATAATCTGTTGAAAGATAACGTCATGTGAGAAATTTGATTTACATTAAGAGCTTCAATACTGAGAATAAAGGATTTATATGTATATTAATAATTTAAATATTATGTCAGTGCTTAGTTAAACCTATGTATCTCTTTAGCATTATTTACAGTATACTACATGTATAGGTAACAGTACGGTACCTCTCAGGGGCCACTGTAGGTAACTGTACCCTCTCAGCTAGGGGCTCTGTTCATATACCATATATTCTGTGCTTAACATGTAAATTAACACCCACCAAACTGTGGCTTGATCTATTAACCCAAGTTCTGAAACCTCCTGTCTAAACTGTTCCCATGATTTCTACTGAATTGTTTAAACAGCTCTGATAAACAACAGAATTGTACCACCAAAATCAATAACAGTAATATTATGTAATGGATAAGAAATCCGACACTCTACCTGCAAGCTGTTAGTGTGATCCTTGCAAAAGTCATGACCTGTTATCTTAAAACACCAGTACTACTTTTTCCAATAAAGCGGATGCTAGTAATTTCTTTCTTCTAGACTTATGTGACAAACAAAATGAAATGTATACTAGTCCAAAATCAAATCAATTAGTGCCATACAAGATGTGTTTTACATCCATATTTGCATGTGTGGCCGACACATTACACAGGCGTTCAAATCCAGTACTTGGAATGCAGCTAACATATCAATAGAAGAAACAACATAACTTACTCAGTTGGTATACAAACAATTAGTGTGTAACGTCAAGGGAGTACACTGTATGTGTAAAACATTGTTTTCAAACGCTGATATAACTAAACACGAAAACTCCCTGACATTACGAGTGCAAACATGCAGACACATCCTGTGATCTCAACAAAGAGACAGATTTACATTTCTTAATCACTAGCTTCCTTATGTAATATATTCTAGAATCTGTTTAAATACCACTTTTACATTCCCCTATTCATTTATGCAATGAGACCCTGGTTTAACACCATGTAGTCAGTTATGACAATGATTATCACTGTAGAGTAATATACAGGTGCGTAGCGTGCCATACTCGAATACTCGTTCAAGTAAACTTTGAAAATGAAATCCAGACTTTTGAAAATCAATACGCATAATAATATGCAAGAAAAACTTATGATAGGGGGTTAACATGTGATGTTCTTTCAAAATAAAGTAAAAAAATCCTTTAGTTGATATACTTCAATCTTGAATTTGAATCACAAATGATGAAGAGAGGTCGATTTGCATGATCTCATTGAATATCAGTTTGAGGTGCTCTTGTCAGTTTTTGCAGTCTACATTAATACCTCGGTATCATTATTGTTGAACATATTAAGAGAAAAAGAAATTTTGTCCAAAAGAGTATTAAGAAATTGCTGACACAAGAAACTTTGTCTGATTACCAAGAGACAGCTGACCAACAATCCACATTTCAGAAGGGCCAAACATGACTTTTAAAGCCACTTAAAGTGACTTGCCCAACTCAGGGGAATACACTTGAAGTCTGGCACTTGACACTCGGATCTAAAATTACAAAATTAACTTGTATTTATATCAAATTCAAGTTTGAAAATTGCATCAAAATGTCAAATGAGTGCTGAATATTCTTTTTGGTCCATTTTCTTTGAAATTTTAATGTGATTTTGGGACATGGAATCAGTTAATGTGATGTTGAGACATGGAATCAGTTAATGTGATGTTGAGACATGGAACCAGTTAATGTGATTTTGAGACATGGAACCAGTTAATGTGATTTTGAGACATGGAACCAGTTAATGTGATTTTGAGACATGGAACCAGTTAATTTGGGTTTAGTGCCACACTCCACACTCAGACTTAATAATTACTCCTAGATCTCAAATAACACTCAGAAAATGGACTACAAACAATATTCATCTATCATTTATTTACAGTGTCATACAATCTCGCACTCAATATGAGTCACTACAGGACTTGTAAGAGTAAATTTTGTGATTTGAGATTCAAGTGCTGGGTGTGAGTATCTGTTTTAATCCTGGGCCCTGGCTGTGAATGAACTTGTTCAGACCTTGTGATAAAAGTAATTAAATGAGTGAAATTCTCTCTACTGGAATAACTGACAAGTCTTCTGAAGACACTCTGGAATATTCAATTAAAGGCTATGGTATCTGAAACTGTTTGATCCAACATTAATGTCACCTTTGCCCATTAATTTGAGAATGTCCGGCACCAGACACAATACATAATACAAAATGTACCAGCATCCTTGTCCACTGAATGGCGCATACTGGAGCACTGAACTGATGCCACATAACATAAAGGATAACTGATGCCACATAACACACAGAAGAACTGATACCACTTAATCCACAGGATAACTGATACCACATAACCCACAGGATAACTGATACCACATAACCCACAGGATAACTGATACCACATAACATACAGGATAACTGATACCACATAACCCACAGGATAACTGATACCACATAACATACATGATAACTGATGCCACATAACATGCTGGATAACTGATGCCACATAACCCACAGGATAACTGATGCCACATAACATGCAGGATAACTGATGCTACATAATCCACAGGATAACTGATGCCACATAACACACAGGATAACTGATGCCACATAACACACAGGATAACTAAAGGCACATAACCCACAGGATAACTGATGCCACATAACACACAGGAGAACTGATGCCATATAACCCACAGGAGAACTGATACCACATAACACACAGGAGAACTGATGCCACATAACATACAGGAGAACTTATGTCACATAACACACAGGAGAACTGTTGCCACATAACATACTGGAGAACTGATGCCACATAACACACTGGAGAACTGATGCCACATAACTAACAGGAGAACTGATGCCACATAACAACATCAATCCATATTACTCACAAATTTTGTCTCAAGCTAAACAAGAAGTAGAGAAATGATCAATATCAGATTATATGAATTATACTTTTATGCAAAACATACAAACTTGTGCCCTTATAATTATGCATCATTAGGTGTGAATGTCACTAGGTAAGAAGAAAAGTTCAATATGTCATCAACATAGATCTAGACATAATAGTACAGCGTTGCGTTTGTAATATCTGCATTGCACAGGCTTAACTTACTATAAACCACGTTATTAACTTTTGACAGGTTTGAGGATACATTTTGGTCACTGAAGTAATAGATCTATGTAAATTTATGCCATCATTGCTTATTCAGTTACTGTAAATATTATCAAACTCAAAGATTGAGTTGATGTTAGTTACTAGAACATTGGATATAAATGTTTGCAATATAGTGTCACTAAATCAGATGCCAATGGTAAATGTCCAAAACAAAGGGTGTAACAGTATCATATTATAAAAGCCAGTCCTGAGTAAATGCAAGCTGCAAACACTACCTACTGGTTGGAAGAACACAGTGTTGTCAATAAGTTTTGGTTGAAGCCACCACAACAAAAACTAACCGGCCAGCTAAGGGGGAGGCTGGGGGATAAAAATGACACTCAGAACACCATACAGATATAAATGTACCATAATAAAACACATGTTGACAAAATTGTTGAGGAAAACAGCTCTGATTGACTGGAGAATTTGAACTTTTGAGGTCAGGTTTTCAATAATTAGCCTCGAGTGGATATACATTTAGCTAGGGGTGACACGATACAGCTAAACGGTATTGTACCACGTTATGAAATGAATGTACCATTTCTTACAATCCATTTCTTCTGCTGTCTCATAGAGACTTACAGGCTACAAACTAAAAACATATTAAATTATTTAGCCTAAAAAATAAGTATGTAACCAAAATGAGATCTGCTTATTTTTATCTTATTACTTCAAGTAGTGATAACGACATAACTAATTCAATACTAATTAAAATCTTAAGTGACATTGATAACTATTTGGCTCATGCTTATTTTTAAAGAGTTGAATAAAAGTGTACATAGAAGTAAGAAAATATTTACCAACATTGCTTAGTTAATGAAGCAACATATTGTAGTGTACATTGCTATACATTGCTAAAGTATTTCATTATATCATTGAACATGTACCATAACACCACGACATTTAGCACCTATAAACAATCATTTCTTGTCACCTGTTCACACAATAAACAACATTGACAGAATCACGGAGTTCAACAGGGATATACTGATCCACAGAAGCTATTTTAGAGAACAAATTAAAATGAACTGAACAAGATTTTGAATTGCTTTTAAACATGTCAGTTACTAAACAAACAACAGTATTACCCAACACCCCACCCACACAAATTCAGTGGTGTAGCTACACCCAAATTACTGTCCCATAGGAATGAGTCACTTTTAATTAACAGGTAAACTTCAGTTGGTAGGTTGAAAATCGTTTGTTTTCGAAAAAAAGTGAGTACAACGCTTATGTAACAGTAGCAGTAAATGATTTGATGCGGCGTCAATGAAGTATGTGACCAAACAAGGCTACGAAAACTCGCCAAAAGTTATCAAGATTTGTCGGCGAATAATCAAAGAAAATTCGCACCTGCGGGTGCGTTCTTTCTTAATTTAACACAACAACACATATATCCCTTTTTCTTACCATTCTAAATCTCCCTTTATGACATTGTTCACTCATTAAACCAATTAATTCCAAATATATATCCTGTCAAACGGTACAAAATGTCGCTTGTTCACACCTGTAGAGGGCGCTCTTCATTGTTGTTCCGCTTGGTTCATTTGTAGGTCATGTGACATTTAAGTTCAGGTATATTTTATACAGGTAATACAGGTGGTTAATGAACCACGACCTTTCTCGATTGAGACAAGCCATAACTTACTATGTTGCTTTTATTTAAAGAAAACCAATTTGTAAAGATTGGGAGATTATATAAATACCAACTATAAATATATTATTTAATAAAACTCATTTTAACATCGACTTGGTGCGAGCGTTATGTTGACTCAAAACCAGTGGACATGTGTACATTCATACGAGAATCTAACTAAATAAAAATGTCGATAAAAGTTTTCAACATGAAAATATTAAACATAAAGCCCTTTTCCATCTCTGAGCCCATCCTGTACACTGGACGTACACGAGTATGTCTAATTCAAATATTATTAATTAACCACTATAGCTAATTGTACAGTCAATATAAAAACGCTTAAATATCGGTTGATACCAAATGGTTGCTAAAACTCTAGTAATAAAATATATCAAATATACATGACATCAGTTATTTCTTAAAACAGTTAAGAAATGTGATATGTTTTTTAATGTACGTCTCTTCAATTATAACTCAAGTAGAGTAGTGATATACATTTTTACCGAATTGTTGCAGTTAGTATTGTAGATGTATATTAATGAGACTTAAATAAATAAATATATAAATAAATATATATGTGAAGTTCGCACGATCACGAATGAACAACTGATTTATTTACTGCAGTATCAGGCGTACAAAAAGTGGCAATATCATGTTCCAGGTAATATTCAACGATCTACGATTATATAATTATCGGTTACCTAACAGAAACGTTTTGTATTAGTCATTCAAACATCACAATAGGCAGAGTAGCTGGATTTTGTTTAGGAATTACATTCAGAATTAATCAACGATACTTGGCCACTTCGGTAGACCATGCATGTATTTAGCCAGACTTGTCAGGAATTTGTACATAGTTAGCAAACACCGATTTTACAGTACGTGGTTTCAAATAGTGCTGATGTACATTGACGAAGGACATTGAATTAAGGGAAACGATATCAAATGGACCAAAAAGAGAGTATTTATTATATAGCTCAACTGTATCTGGTCTCGGAAAGTACGTACTGAATATTATCATTTTCACAATTTTATAGTTTGTTTTCTTAACTAACGTCACGGACCTATATACTATATGGTATATGGTATATAGGTCCGTGCTAACGTACATTAGATGTCAGACATTTCCAAGCCACACTTTGTGTCTTTACTGTGACATAAATGAACTGAATTGACAGGGAAGCACACATATATTAAACTGCATGAAGTAATATACTTTTCTGATAAACGTTTCGTATATTGAAAACAGTTCAATGGAGAGAAATACCGTTCACGTTTTGCTTGGTGAATTAAGTACAACGCTGCATAAGAAAGATAACTCGTCCACTAACATTTGAGTTATTTTCCTGTAAAAATAAACTTACTAACTCGGGTTGTTTCCCTTTGGGTTTTGGACGTATATACGAACGCAGACGCATAGGCGAATCCGTGGTCCAGTGGTAAAACGCTGGATTTGTAATCCAGGGATCGCTGGTTCGATTCCCCTCTCCATCACTGACCGTACTAACAGTCTTTCGGACGAGACTTTAAAAACCGAGGTCCCGTGTATGATGCTTTACATCGAGCACGTAAAAGAACCGGGGGTGCTTCTGGAACTGTGGCATCTTCTGTATCATGCACTACCCTCCATCAAATCTAATGGCTAACATTCTTCCGGAGGCGTCGCCCATGTGGGAAACCGGTGGCGACGATAAATAACAGGGCCGTAAAATAAAATTACATGGAGGCATGTAGGCAGTTGCCTCCTATTGCGGGCTGAAAAAAAAATCATTTTTTGTCTAAAAAGGGTCCAAAAATTTTTTTCCCTTCATGGGGAGGCAATTTACGGCCCTGAATAAATGCAAATACAACTACAAATGTACAACGAAATCATTAAAAGATAGGGGCCTCGAACTTCAGAGGGATAGGTTGCTAAGTCCCCGCGAGAAATAAAAGAGTTCTTAAACCGTCATGTTTCCAAATTCGTTTTATCAAAGGAAGTTGCTTGAATTATTCTTTGAATTCTTACGACTTTGTGGTCTCCTTTTACAAAGTACAGACACTTATGCTATCACGAACATTTCAACATTATTCTGTTATTTTTAGATTTTTGTATTTAAATTTATGTATTACATCTTACCATTTGTCATGTGGGTGTTAGAAACTCCGTAGAGAAACACCAACAACAGAATATGATGCGACTTTTTGTGTCCAATTAAGATTTTTAAAAGTACCAACAAGTGAAAGGCTACCTACCTGTCGATAAAACAGTATACCTACCCGTGCTGTATGTCTGTCGCGACACAAATTTAACATTTTACCAACCAAAATTGTTCATTGAACTACGGATAGGGTTCTGCATCCGCAGAAAATACATAGTACATATTCATGAATGAGCTAGTTGTCTTTGAAGCAGAAGAGCTCTAGTTTTTCAATGTATATCATAATTATATCCATGATAAGATTTTTTTAATTTTTGTACAAGTTTAAATATGTTTAGGATCCATTATTATTTTGTAACACCTCCAATGACATTTAATGAAGTCAAGAGTCGTGAAAACTATGATCACAAATATGGTGATAAACACGTGTCATTCTAAAGCCAAACAAGGTATTGTTCTTGTCCGTGATTTAGGTATATACATGTATCCAGACTCATTATACAAATGTACTAACCTTCTGAGATACTCTGTTGGAATGTTTTTTTTTATTTTGCAACAGTATCACATGAATTCAACTAATATATGCGTACACAATGCCACAGATTGATAAAAACCTTTTCCCCCCCGATTGGTCCCTTCTTAACCCCTCAATTTAAACTTTTCCATGAAATAAAACTCTACAGTAGCGGAACTAGTCCCTATGTGTAGAATCAGATATTTATGCAATGCCAAAATTTCATTTCACAAATTAAAGATACATGTATGTTGTTTTTTCGCATACCAGAATGGCATTTCCGGCATTACATTGGTGCTGGAAAACTCCGTCTTACGTCCTCCGTCCAGCCTCATGCTGATGACATGTCATGTAACAGTTATAGATCGGAAACCAATCTTTCGGATGGAAAGATTCACAGGCCGTATCCCTTTATGCCCCTTTGGCATTCTTCGAATGGCCGGTATAAAAAAGAAGTAAATTACCACCATAAAACTAACACTGCAAGGTGGACTAGTTTTCACGCAGGTTTAAAACCCGACACCAGATCTCATAATTCTTAACAAGTAAATATTTAAGAAAAATTTATCGCCAACATTATTGCAAATTTCGTAATTTCAAACAGAGCAGAAAACTATTCTGTTGTTAACCTTTCAGAAACCACAATACGTCGGTCATCAAAAAATTGGTCGAAGTTTGAAGAAAAATATGACCTCCACCAGATTATTTTGATTTGTGAAGATGGAACAAAGTCCTGCCTCGCATTTACTGGTAGTCAGTGATGTCTAAGTGGTGCATTGAAAATAATGTAAAGAATATCAGCTCTCTTTCCTTATCTGGTTTTGTTGATATCATGAAAGTGCAAAACGTAAATTGGCAAGATTTGTGGTGACTTTTCAATATCTATGCCTTGATTCTAGAAGTGCCTTGAGAAACATTTCCTTACAAATCTTTGAAATTGAGAATAGTTTCCGACAATGAGATTATACATACTGTTATCACATCAATAATACAATAAACAACAACATAAACATTTTAATTTTTTACTTCAATAATCACATAAGAATCTAAACAAGGAACTATACAATCTTCATCTTGAGAGAAAACACACAAAGTATGCACACAATATAAATATGGAAACTTTTCACAAATATTTTCTTTCTCATCAATTAACTTAATTTACAAGTTTGGCCCTTAACATCTTCAAGCTATGAAAATACAATCTTCCTGATCAAACAGTTCAGAAGATGCTTATATGAAGTGCATTCTCAACTTAAAATGGTGAAGATTGTACTTAAAAGTCACTCTACACATTCACTGTGTTCACTTCTTTAATACAATTTTTCTTGTCTTGAGGTAGGCCCACCTGTGTCTCTTGTAGTAAAATGATGCCGCGGTGAAAATAGTTCCTAATATAAACAGCTGAAATATATAAACATGACAGTATAAAATACATGTTAAATACTAACAAACTGACATTACTTTTTTCTGATGGGGTGGTAAGTCATATAAACTGCCCAGGTTTTGTACCTACATTTCTAGCTATAAAGGTGGATGAAGACCGCAGAGGGACCCTTCTAAAGAAATTAACATTAAATGGGCATGCCCACAAACCAGGTTTTCAACCTAGTTATTTGTAACCAAGGCTCAATTTGTATATGAATACATGATGATCATCAATGCTGCAAAGGTGCCGTTGGTGATACATGCATACACACACTCTCACTTAGATAAATAATATATATATGCAACAACTATCTATACACCAAGTTTGATGTCAATACACCCACGCATAGCGAAGATACTAAGTGGAAACTGATTCTTCGAAAACCTGGTTAAAAATACATATCATTCAAAAGTCAGTTTGAGATCCCTTCACTCCAAACAAAAACGCACTCTCTACAAAAAAACTGCCTGTCTCCGAAAAATGTAACTCTAGAGAGGGACCACTGTACAAAGTATAATGTAACATTCCTAATCTCATCAGAACTTTGACACACAGGCATTAATAGTATGATTCCATTTTATTAGAAATACTACAGTACAATCAGACCTTTTAGTTTTTAGAAAAAAGGGTCAACCTTTTAAAATCCATAAAAAATGTCACTTGGATTTATTATAGGGGCTCCATTTGACCCTGAAGTTGATTTTTCCCAAAATTATAGGCATTTTGGCTATAAAATGGTAAATACAATAATTTTTTTTCAAAATGACCATTGAGATTCAGCCCCAAGTGGAACCCTTGTTATTATAACATTTTTACCTTTATAACCATTCTTTTCCTAGCGTCATGTTCTGGTGCTGAAGTCCATGACAAGAAGGTCACTACATCTTTTGCCAGCTGACTCTGAGTTGCGGGTGTTCCTATAACAATAAATACATAACAAATCTTAAGACAAGGCATTTAACTTTGTTTGATAGATGTTACACGACTTGCAAAAATTAAGCTGTCCATCAAATTTAGGAAATGAGGAATCAAATAACACAGACTGTCAACTCACATCTTTTCAAAAAGAACTGATAAAACAGGGCTATTTTTTTAAAAAGATTTTATTCAACTAGGGAGAGTAGGGATGATTCCTTACTTTTGGAATATCAAAATTGGTAAAAATTCACTTCACTGTACATTCTCCATGATTAGACCTTATTGCTTCATGCAGGTGAAATAGATATTTTGAGTCAACGCCTCAGATTTGAAAAAAGGAGGGTTAGTAGGTCTCGTTCAAGAAAAAGTACAGCCAGTAAAAATGTAAACATAGGAAAAGTAGGGCCCACATGACAGCCTGTTAAAACAATCATTACGCTCATAAAGGTACACAAATATGAAGAAAAACTTTAACAACACATTCTGACACCATTTTTGACTGCCTGGATGGAGCACCTCCATAAATGATCACGAGATAAAATAAACAGAGCTCTGGATTTGTTTTTAAAGTACTCTTGTCCTGATACAGTAAAAATGCTAAATTTGACATGTCCAAAATTGGAGGCCAGTTGTCTGAGAAAATTTGTTGACAGTTGAATTGTCACCAATTTCAAGGAATCGATAATGAATGATTTTCGTTTGATATTTAGAATGTCCAATGTTAATAAGCTTTTGAAACAGACTTGTCCTGGACTAACTTAGACTCAACTGTTGGTAACCCAAATCAGCAATTAAGACTTGTCTGGGACGTCTGGCTAGTGGATTTCTGATAAATACAAAGATCTCCACTCAAAGGTTAAATACACATTATTTACATACTGTTGATCAAGTGTTTTCTTTAAATGTCACAACTAAATTTTCAAGTATCAATAAGATAAGGAGGAGGAGCGTATTTAAATCATACCATCGGAATATTCGATGATTTCATTGTACAGAGCCTCCGCCATACTGATTGCTCCACCAAGGAAGTATGGGTTGTAATGTAGACCCTCTCCGAGAGTTATCCCACTTGGAGCCTCTTTGTAACCAGTCAGCAATGCGAATATGTAATCCTGCAAGCATCAACACATAGAAGCAGATTAGTAAGTTTAACAATAGATATATATACTCCGGATTGCAGTCTTCACGATAACCCACTTGCCTGAAGCCCAGGAAAAGTGAAATAACTGTTGGACAAGTAAAAAATCAATTTCGTCTGCCCGATTGATGATGTAGAACACAATACTTTGACTGATTTTCAATTTTTGTTTGTGAAACAGGACTTTTTTTATCAACTATTGTTACCAGTCTTTGTTTCCAATTTAACAAATAAAAACAAACATCAAAACATCATGGTTTTTTGTTATTTTGACTTATCGTGAAGACTGGGATTGGTATATGGGGTTTTCCCTCTAATCCGGCATCACTCACAACTATATACCGTCGACATCATGCTCCAGTCACAGTGAAAACAAAGATAGGATTTAATGTATGACTGAACTTCATTAGGCCATAATTAAAAAAGTCTTTGTTTGCCCTTTACCGACCCTAGATTTTAGAGGTGGGTAGGTAGGTAGGAAAAATATTTTATTTTATTGTGGAAATTTTAATATGTTTTAGTCGAAATGTATTGTTCGTGCGTGGTAATTTTGGCACGTGGTACATTGGGTGGGCGGGTACAGTAAAATAATTGTAAATATTAAAAAAGATACAATTAAATGACATGTGGTTGTCAAAAACATGGTTAACATAAGCTCGGATCAATTCAGAAAAAATTAATGTTGGTAAAATGAAAGCAAAATTGACACTTTTATGTGTACTTATTTTTAATACTTTATATAGCCCGTCTGTTTAAGTGAGTATGAGCACGAGGCTTCAATAATTGTTGATGAAAATATTATAAGGGCAACTATGACCATTTTTGTGTCATACTTTTTTCTAACTTTTCTAACTGGGTTCCAAAGTTTTTCTAGCAAGAGGAAGTTATCATAAGGCAAACATAATGAAACAAAAATAGTCATTGTTTTGTAACTATGAAGAACAAACTGCACACATCGTAGTGAGACATAATGGTGTATAGTCGGGTTTATAACCAAAAAAAAAAAAAAAAAAAAAAAAGCAAGCCGAATTTTGCAATAAAATTGTTTGAGTCGGCGGCCAAATCTCAGGTCGGTCGGTAAAGGGCAAACAAACCTAATTTTAATTTAAGCCTTAGATCTAAATTTGTTTGTACCACTGGTAAAAAAACATTTTTAGTGAATTCCTCATTTCATCTATACAAATTCCTTTTTCTACTACAATTTTATCTTATCTTTGTAGCAGAAAATTTATCCTACTCTGAACGGTCATATTAGAACTACATATTATTTCCTTCTCACCTTGAATTATCTGTAACTTTTAATTCTGTTTGAAATTATAAGTCAACCTAAGGACAAGAACATTTGCGCAGGTATTTTGAATTAGATTTACAAATAAACTTTTCTACTAAGTGTAGTAGTTTCCTCAAATCTTAATGACAAGCTGTTTGACAGTCATACAAATCCATAGACAATGAATTGATCATGCAACATTTTGCTGATAGACCTTCTGAAATGAGTCATTTCTTAGCATGTTATACAATTCCATTCTAATTAGATGCATACTTAGAATGAATATAGAGTTTCAAAACTATTTGTATTAAAGTTTAATCATGCATGACAGGTACCAGGTTGAACTGAGAAACTACATGTGGCAAAGAGCAAAGTAAGTTCCAGATTTGCCATCAATGTTTTTTTCAAAATGTAAATCAATGTTTACTTCTTCTCCATGGCGACCTCGTACGATGTATGTGAGATCTGGGGGTTCTACTCCGTTGTTGGCTGCTTTCGCTACCTCAATGTTCGCGTATGGATTTGGAAGTGCGTCAGTTAGCTTGCCTGCTCTTTCATACATATTTCCTTCGTCATCAGGTCCATCTTGAATCATCGTCTGAAAGTAAATTACAAAGCATTGTAGAAACATAACTAGCCAGTAAAACACATACTGTAGTATCATTTGAATTCACGCAGGTCTAATTTTCGCGTATTTCGCGCTAGAGACGAAGCGCGAATTTAAGTCTGCGCGATTATTCAACTTCCGAAACTAAAATGGCTATCCGAATTTTTGACTATCCGAAAATGTGTGTATATGCACTTACGTTTTTTCTTTTCATAATTTGTCGCTGTTTTTTCTGATAATATGTGTGGAATAATTAGGAACATGGAATATTTTGAAACAGTTTGATTACTAGTACGTAAGAGTGGTTTAAATGGAACATTAATTCATAAATTGATTTTTCTTTGTTTACGATGTTTATACATGTATAAAGAATACACGACTGCATAAAATCGTTGTCATCCGGATTGCACGCACTGCAACTTTTTTCTTCATACTTTAATTCTTGAACAATTCGTACAGTCGTGTCAATTAACGCCAATTAATCGTTGGACGTGTCATATTGTTTGTGGTATTGCTATGGGGTATGTTTTAATTCGTTCCCGACTGGTTCGCTGAAATAACCAGGGAATCAAGCGCTTGGTGACACTGATCAAAATATGACGCGAACCTCGCTAGTCATGTTGTTTATTCAAGTTTCACACGTTTCTATTGTATTCAGATATGACAATTGGCAATAAAATTGTTAATTGGCGACTCTATTACAGAGATAACCCCTAACTTACGAGTTAATACGCAGAATATTGCTATTTACAGCTTATGATACGGATGTACGAAATAATAACACGCGCTGCGATACCGTAATTTTTGTCTGATTTTTTTTCTTCAAAAATTTAAAATGTGCGAATTTAGGTCCCGCGAAACTGCCTATTTTGCTGTTTGCGCGAAATTTCACCCCCGCGAATTTAAGTGATACTACAGTACTTCATTTCCACACGACAGCCGAGTCATAAGGCACTACCTTAAATTCTTTGAAATCATTTTTATTGATAATCTATAATATTAAAGTTAATACTTCTGAACAAATCAATAGCTGTTTATAATCATTAATCTATTAATGATAAAATCAAGTCATTATTTATGCCATTATGTGGGTAAAGAAACGTACATACAGTGTTTTTTGGGGGCCTTTTTGGGGCCGAAATTCGGACCCATTCCCATCACTCAAAAGTATGTTTTTTTCCCCTATTCTCTGTTAAAATTCCCCTCCTACAGCTTTTTTTTTAAATTGGAGATATGTTGCCAGTATTGTTGATATTTTTTAGTCAGAAAGATAGAAACATTGACCTGTAATGAAACTAACTAATCTGTTGCATATGTACATGTTTACATCACTACAACAAAGAAGTGTAGTGAATACAGACATAGAAATGTATACTTTGTTATGCACATTATTTTCACCCTATTTTCCCCTCCCAACGCTATTTTCCCCTATTTAAGGGCCCCGCCACCATTCCCCTAGAAGTGAAAAGAAACACTGACATATGATGTCATACACGGGCATCATGAGTATATATTTTCGCAAGTTTCACCCGATTCATATCTCTGTATTTGTGTCTCGGTCACTTTCTGATATCATAAATAAAAAGGGTTTTAAATAATTGTGACTTGACACAAAAACATGCAAATAAAAAATGTCAAAAATACTTGAATTAAGTAATTTGTTAGTTTTGAGTCATGACCTCAGTCCTATGATATCAGTACCAGGTATACATGGCAACGTTTCACGTTATTTAAGTCAGCTGTCACTTCCATGAAATTAAGTAGCCATGAAAAACTAGCCTTCTAATGCAATTGTACGTATGTATTAATGTGGTCATGAAAACTGAGATTTATCAAAGTACCGTATATTCATTTATATTTTGAATGAACAATAACAGATATTTTTATTCCAAAACAGATTTTGCTCTTTTCGGATTTGATCTAAACATATCACTTAAACAATGACCAGACATGTCTAAAAGATGTGTTCAATTCCAAATCCCATGACAGTAAATATTTGGCCGAAGGTCACAAGGTGAAGAAGCAAAAGGGAAAAAAAAAAAGCGTGAAGTATGACAATAATCAAGGGAGGTAACACTTTGCCAGTAATTACCTCAGCAGCTTCTGCCTTTGCTTCATCTTCAGTGAAGACAACTCCAATCAAATCTCTGTAATGAACATATTCCAAGCTGTGACATGCTGAACAGACATTCTTATATACCTCATATCCTCGCCGTAATCTGGAATAAAGTAAAAAAGAAAGTGTCAAAGAATCAAAAATGAAATGCCACAAATAAATACATATTCTCAACAAACTGCAAGTTACCGTCATTACTAAGGCTACATTCAAAAAGGTCCTTCTTTGCTGTCTCCTGATCATACATGTAAGAAAATGATTGATCTCTTTTTTTTTTAAAGTTTAAACAACAGTACTTACACTAGACAGTTTTTAACTTTATTTTGTCTTGATCAAGACTTAAAATATTTCCCCTGCTCAGAGCCAGGCCCTATGTTCACAAATGTTCAAATTCGGTTCAACTTTTATTTTCTAAAATACTGTCTTCAAAATAGTTAACTGCATTTATATATCAAACAACTCAATTGAATTTTCCTTCTTATCATTATTGACAGCATACTTTATGAAAACCTAATATTGTAGAACTTAAATAACAGTTCTGTTTTCTTCTGTATTTAACCCTTTACTCCATAGACCTCTAGCCCATTTACCTACTGCATGCTGATAAGACACTGGTCACATAGCCTACTCTATCTCCATACAGGTTATTGGAAAATAATTGGTGATTGACACCTGTATACTTAAACATAAAATAACAGTGTAAAGTATTGGTTTAATCACTTTTACATGGGTGTTAAAGTTTCAGGGAATTAAATTTTCTGTATAATGATGTAAATTTTATTATTGTGGGTTAAAAATTATAGAAGATACAGAAAATTATAATTTGAGATACACATACACTTTGTGTATTTCTAAAAATAATTGTGGTGAAATTGGGTTTATAATTCCAACAGCACATATTAATTAGCAATCATAATTATTTATAAATGAACAAACAGTCACCATTTTAGTCAATATTTATATTTTGTTATAAAATGAGTTTATACAAGCCAAATTTATGTTCAAACACAAATGGAGATTTACTTATACAGTTACAGTTACATTGGCGTAAGTTGGAACATGTAAATAAAACAAAAAGTCCTAAATGTTAAAATTGACTTCAGTATTCTCACAGCTAATGATAATTGACATTAATTAATATATATTTCTTATGGTTCATTTAATCTGATTGGTTGATGCTTATTGTTTTGCAATTCATAAGCCACGCCCTAGACAGAAGATTAGTCCTACTGGTCACTAAATAGCCCCTTTGTCAGCTGTAAAAACATAAGAGTCATAAAACTCCAGGAGATCTTTATCATGTGTTAATTCATATTGCTATTTCCTGTTTGATATAATTAATCCCATTGATAATTGCAATGATTATGTCATATCAATCTTGGATCTTAATTTGTAATTCACAAGGTGGCTGCAACTGTCATCCAAAAATATTTACTTCAAAGACTTAGCCAGCGACTTCAAACATCTTTGATGTTTATTCTTGTTCAAAATTAAATTGTTGTCACAAGAATTGCAACACAGACAATAGGTACCTGGATTTGACCTACTTTAATATTGATTTTGTTCCGGTGAATTTTCAGAAAATAGCAGACTTGTGTACACAAAAAATGTCATGATGACCTATTTTTTCTGTGAAAATTTCTTTACATGGGATTGTTTGATCACCGTTTTTGGATTAACTTTTATTATTAACCATATTTTTTTGGTCGAATTAATATCTTACAAGATTGCTTTTTACATTAGGGTAAGTTAAAGTTATGGTACTTATTGTAAAAATCCGAGAATTTATTGTAAACTTGCCGTGAGTTTGTGAAGAAAATACGCTTCGGCGTGTCCAGCGTAAAATCGCTACCTGTGATGTTTTAAATGCAGTTTATGCAAAAACTTTATATAGTAACCCAATTTTTTTAAAAATGCATTAGCTTAAGGAAAGATCGATCTTTTCATAAGAATAAATTAGAATGTCCGAATTTTACGAAAAAAATGGATTTATAGTGGTTCAAAAACAAGTGAGTGAAAACGCGTGATCATGGAGATGGTATTAGGGCGTGAAATCGAGTGATCATGGAGATGGTATTAGGGCGTGAAATCGAGTGATCATGGAGATGGTATTAGGGCGTGAAAACGAGTGATCATGGAGTAAAGGGTTAAGAGAAGAAAAATGCTTTAAAATATTTTCTTTGGAAAACTATAGAAAAGATCAATATAAATTAATGTTATACTTTTAATACTAGATCCTTAAAGACAAAATGTCCACCTGGTTATTAACAAGAAATGAAGAGAATATGGTTCATAAGTCTGGTGTTGCATGCGACCGTCTAATCATGGTGAATATTTATGTCAAGTTATTTGAAAATCCCCAAAAAATGACCATGTAATACTCCAAACAAAATGTTTTACTTTTAGACCTATTATTGACTATGACCTCCAAGTTTGACCTTGACCTTTGGACATAGATCTTGCTGTCCCATCACGGTGAACATAAAATCGTATTTTTCTAGCTAACCAGTATTTTTCCAGTTCTTTATTTTTTGAGCTCCAAGGGGGAAATTAAATTTCAATGGGAAAAAGACACTATTTTGGTGGGGCAATGGGGCCAATATTCGACCCCAATAATGAAGGATCAAGGACACTGCTTGGACATATTGTACAATTTTTTATAGCATGCCAGGAGTATGAGTTTCATTCTATAGACAAAGAGCAATTTCGCAGCTTGAAATTTGTGATGGCCTTAGTATCATCACCGATCAACCCTACCAAACACTGAATATGAAATATGTAAAACAAATACTTACGCAGCATGATCATAGGCTTTCAAAATTCCATTATGTGACCATGGGTACTTTGGTGCATGGAGTTCTCGATCTGCTGCGTGCACCACTACCATGTCATTCAAACCTGCCATATAACATGTTGCCCCAGCAACAACAACACCGCCAAGTCCTACAATGGCCTGAAATTTAATACATGAGGGTTTCAGTAATATAACTATGAAATACATGTGTGTAATGATTAGAGGTGCAACGATTCGCTCCGATGCATCGAAAAACCGGTTTTAAACTCGCCGATTCGAGTCAATACAGACACCCCAAAATTCAATTTGATCCGCATATTAAACATGCATGCCACAAAATGACCCGTTGTATCCGCATTCTAAACATGTCGACTTTTGTTACGCGGCGTGCGATTGGTTAATAGTTAATCTGGCATCCAATCAATAATAGAGTTTCATTCTTACTAGCCTAGTAGCATGGCCTCTCCCACATTTAAGGTGCTCCTAAAAAACTAAAATCAAGAGTGTGGGCACATTTCGGGTTCCGCGAGGGATTGATACAAAAAGCAATGTGTAATATAGTTTCTGTTATAAATGTGTGATGTTTTTTTGTTATTTAAAATATGTAAACAGGAAGTTTTGTTAATTAAAATTTGTTCTTGATGAAACACTATCCTAGTTTTTCATAATTGCAATGATTAAACACCCTTTAAATATACAACTAAATATTAAATAGCAGCAATAAGTAAAACATGAATCGAATCGAAAATTCGAGCTTTAAAGCTCTAGTAATGATACGTACTGAACTTAGTTCAGTGGAATTGATTTGTTGAAAGTCTTGCTTACAAAGATCAGAGAAATGAAAATGTCTATTTTGTGAAAAAATTAAAATGCAAATAAAATTATAATTGAAAAATTCCAAACATCAGTCATAATTCTTAAACTTTGAAATTCCAACACTTTTACTTACAGTTCTTTTAATGTTCCGCACACTCGTGCTTGATAGAAATCGGACCTGTAAAATAGAAAACATGTAGAATTATGAAATATAATAATGCTGGTTACAAAAAATGTGTACAGTCACTTCCAAAGAATTTGTACTATTGAATAAGAATAGGGACACCAGCTTACACCGAAGACAAAAAACCTTAATAATAAGGAATCGGCTTCAGAATTTTTTTGATGATTTTATTTCAAGATATTAAACTTGTTTACTGTGGCAACAAGGGTTGTTTACGTTTCACATTAGGAGTTTGTCTGGTTGTCAGTTAAAACCGGAAAAGTCAACATGTACATGAATGTCATGATATCCGAAGAAGAACAAATAATACCATATGAATAGTGGTGAGTAATATTGATCTATGTCAGACAAGAAGGCTTAAATCTTTCTCAAAACCCTGAATAGGGAGGGGTCTACATACTGATAGCGTTCATCATGTACTGTTCCAGTCAGTATATAGACTGTGTTACATAGCAAAAGCATTGCAATCCATATAATTGTACATTTCAGGCACAACATGCCTCCCCTAGCTGTGGTATCTTTCAACAGTTTCCAGTCAACTTGTACCGTAGTCAACTCGTACGTCGGTCGACTTGTACCGTTTTTGGTCAACTTGTACCGTGGTCAGCTCGTACCGTAGTTAACTCGTACCTTCATTTTTTTAACAGTTAGTATTAACAGTTATTCATTATATAATTAAGTGTAACTGTATTTTCCTGTATTCGGTGAACAATTTTGAACAGTATATCTATACTGGTAATGTTTGTCAGTACTTATTATGCGGCAGCTTATACCAGTTGGTCAACTCGTACATTCGGTAAAACAAGTCATATTTAAGTTCTTGTCTTACAAACACTTATTAATAGAGTTAATATGATTAAAAGTAAGCTTTTCCTGTATTGTGTGGCTCATTTGTGACCAGTGTATACATATCAAACTTTCACAGTACCGTTAAATCATATAACGCCTGTTGGTCAACTCGTACCTTCGTAATTCAAGTATTTTTTTATGCTAATTAAAATCTCTTTTTATATTAATGTATAATGTACACATTTCTTGGAACAAACGATCTTCATAATGATAAAGTATACAAATAAATGCACCAATTGATGTATTGATGAGTATCATTTTCCTTAATATAGACTTCCTCTGGCAAAATGTTCACAATAACTGACGTCAATCCTAAATGATATCTGAAAAAAGTACTAAAATATATGCTTTAGTATACAGATTAAAGTTATATAAGGTATGAGTTGACCAAATATTAAGGTACGAGTTGACCAAAACAGGTAAAAATAGACAAAGGTACGAGTTAAATGGACAAAGGTACGAGTTAACTACGGTACGAGCTGACCACGGTACGAGTTGACCAAAAACGGTACGAGTTGACCGACGTACGAGTTGACTACGGTACGAGTTGACCGGTTACCCTTTCAACATGAAATTCAGGCGTTGGGCTTTAACAGTGCTAAACAAGCCTATTAAGGGTAACTCTATGCACTAGTGTGCTGCTCCACCAATTCAGCTAAACCTGTCCAGCCCCCCCCCCATCCAAACACTACCTTCTACTTCTAGCACCACTCACTGAACATAATTTGACACAAATTTAAATTACAGTCAAGAATTCTTCCTTATATTACATTACTTGACTTAGCTGTCAAAATGTCACGTAACACATTACACAATCTAACTCTCAGACAGATCAGTACAAAGAACAGTTATTGAGTATATTACTTACCATTTTATCAACCTTAACAACACTATACTTCGGTTCAATTCGCAATTCAGTAATAATCAGTTGCCAACAATAGAACAGTTGTTCAAAAGAACAGAAAAGCCGCTTACGTAAATAGTATTAGCACTTTACGTAAACATTCTACGGCAAGTTGTTCATCGGTCGGTCAAGGGCAAATATTTTTGGCCCGATCAGAAGCCACCAGAAAGACAATACAATAGATGTTGTATGATAAATCATAACTGAGATTTATAAGAAGGGGAAAAATGAAAAAAGAACCTCACATTTTGGCCTTGAAGTTTGCCAGGCACTTTCAAAAGAGCATCTCTCGCGGCACGTCCGACCCCGGCCATTTTTTCAAAGTTTGCAATACGGCTTACAACGTTATTTTATTCGTATATTTCACAATCTCTACCCAGAGTTGTCGTTCTTGGTGCGCTGATGTCGTTCTCTCGGGAAAAACTATGACCGCAATATGTGTTATTTTAAATACCCTGATATGCCATAACATTTATCAGGTGTTGTTTTAATTATACTGTTTTTATTGTTCTGTGGTGGTAAATAACACAGAAATGTCCTACATTGCTTATAAATATACATTTCAGTGCAAATATAGGAGCCCTGGTGTGTCTTGGGGGTGTCCTGCGGTATTTAGACTGATCGACTATAAATAAAGCTTCTTGTGTTTTGATATGTTTTCTTGACCTTATCTTGTTTCGTGCCCTCCTCCAGTCCCTTTGAGTACCTCCTGGTCTAGCCGGAATTGTTAATGTGTGACTGTCACTCTCTGCATGCGTGTGCCTCCCTTCGTTTCTTTTGTCTGGATCTGTTTGGAGATGTTTGACTTGTAAATATAACCTTCCCTACTCTGCATTTTTATGGATTATAAACAGTGTATATTATGTTACTAGTATGCGTAATGGTTACTTACTTTTAATGATTAGTAACTGCCTTCATAGTCAATTTATATGTATATGTTTGAAATCAATGACCATATAGCGTTTAAGTGTCACTTTGTTGACTTGAAAGTCAGTAATAATAGGTCAAATGGGGTGAGAAAAGAATATGAACACGGGGAAGGGGATCTGAACATACATATAAACATAAAAGAAATAATAACTATACAGCGATTTACAGCCTTGGAACTGTCAATAAAATACTGGGGGGTTTAAATCAATTTAACAGCTAGCTATCCTCACACTTAACCGCTAAATGGTCATTTATTTCCTACTTGTACACATCATTTGACTAAGTCGGCTGTAACTAAAACTAGTCAATAAAACCAAGGGTCTGCCTATTCTGTTGACCAAACACCATTGACCAGTTGACCATTGACCATTGACCAATTGACCAATTGACCAATATGTCTATTCTATTGACCACCGTCTAATTGACCATTATCCAATATATTCCCCCAGGAGAAGGATAAGCTAATTGTTAAGGTGTTAAAATCCCAATTATCATAGATCATGAACACAATTCTCACTTTAGATGTTTATTTTTATCAATTAATTTTTAAGCAAATTGTATTCTATTTAATTAATCAAAACAGTTTATAAAAAATAACAGACATAAATATTGCAGTTAACACTGTTAACATTTATTTAAGCAAAACATGATAAACAAGCATTTCTTAAATAAATTTGTTATTAATTTGTATTTAAAACATAACAATTGATACACTAAAACATACATGTGATAATCCGAAAATACCAAAGCTGGAATTTTAACATTCCAGTCTGGACATTACATGAATGCTAAAATTCATGATAAACAAGCATTTCTTTAATAAATTTGTTATTAATTGTTAGTTAAAACATAACAATTGATACACTAAAATTCATGTGTAATATTTAAATATAAAAAATACATATTTTTATCAATATGTGTGATGATAAGTTTTTACATAAAAACACTATAGCATTATTCTAGTAGATAAATGAAATATAAGAAACTCATGTAAAATATCAATATTTGTAATTCAAAAATTGACAAAATCAACATTTCAACAATAATGTAATCAAGACCAACCTAAAAAATATAATATGTTTGCAGTAGCCCTATACAGAACTTTTGGGGTGGGTAGGTTGGTATGGATACTTTTTTTTAGGTTGGTACCATGGTATTTAGGTCTTTGATAAAACCAATTAACCATTACGTATACAATAACATATACACTGACTATAATCCAGTACAAAGAAACAAGAAGCCTACACTGAACTTGCAATCCACATCAGAACGTGAACAACCACGAAATCGAAAATAAACAACATTATGTACCGACACCCAGAATTTTTAAAGTTTTATTTAGAATATTCTTAAATACTGGTGAAAGGGAATTGGAATTTAAAATAAAGACAAATGTAGATATAAAATCATATATGTTGAGAAAACGAAACAAATTTACGACTATACTAAGGGAGAGTTAAGTTGTGTTATAAACAGAAGAACAGAGAGAAAATATTCCATGTTACTGCCAAATGACGTCATATATATTACATAATGCATGTAAGAAAAATAATATATAAGAAAACCTCGGATAAAACAAACTGATTGAATTGCCTCAATTATAAGCACGTAATGCATAGAGACGTGAGGGACAGCTATAAAATTACTCAACATACATTGACATAAAGGGAGACCATTACGTAAGTGAAATGGCAGATCTCACGATATAGGGATTTCATCCGCAACACCGTTTCAAGGGAGATCACTGTTATTGACTAAATCGATCGATCGGTCGAAAAATATAGAATTTTATGAGTTTGTACATCCAGGTTCTATTTAACATCGTAGGTATGTTGGTGGTTGTTGCAAATAACGAAGTTGTGATTGTTTTTTTTCCATAGTAGTAAACTTGCCACTTGATTTACCATAGCTAACATCCAAATTTGAAGTTGATTTCTGTTCGGTTAGTCTCTTAGTGGATTACCGGCATGACCGGACCTAGTCCTACACATATAACTCCAAGCATTTGTATTCTTCACGTTTTGCCTTAATGTTTGATGATATTTTACGTTTTCTGTCAAATGCGGAGTCATATGGGATATCGTAATTAACTCCTTTTCCCGTAGCACTTTTTATATAGAACCGGCGACCTCGAAAAACAAGACAACAAGGGGAATGACAAGGTAACCGGTCAACTCGTACCATAGTCAACTCGTACCGTTTTTGGTCAACTCGTACCGTAGTCGACTCGTACCTTTGTCAATTTATACCTGTTTTGGTCAACTCGTACCTTAATATTTGGTCAACTCGTACCTTAATATTTGGTCAACTCGTACCTTTCCATTTTTGTACTCTTATATAACTTTAATCTGTATACTAATGCATATGTTTTAGTGCTTTTTTCAGATATCATTTATGATTGACATCAGTTATTGTGAACATTTTGCCAGAGGAAGCCTAGGAAAATGATAATCATCAATTGGTGCATTTGGTTGTATACTTTATCGTTAAGAAGATCGATCATTTGTTCCCAGAAATGTGTACATTATACATTAATATAAAAAGAGATATGTTTACACTGGTCACAATTGAGCCACACAATACAGGAAAAGATTACTTTTAGTTTTAATCATATTAATTCTATTAATAAGTGTTTGTATGACTTGAATATGACTTGTTTTACCGAAGGTACGAGTTGACCAACTGGTATTAGCTGCCGCATTATAAGTACTAACAAACATTACAAGTATAGTTATACTGTTCAAAATTGTTCACCCACCGAATACAGGAAAATACAGTAACACTTAATTTTCTAATGAATAACTGTTAATGAATAACTGTTAAAAAAATGAAGGTACGAGTTAACTACGGTACAAGTTGACTACAGTACGAGTTGACCAAAAACGGTACGAGTTGACTACGGTGCGAGTTGACTGGAAATCAATGACAAGCCATCCAGGGCTTACATATTTCCCATCATCATAAAGGTATATTATAGGGGCCCATTGAAATTTGGTCTGGACGATTTTATGCATATAAAATCAAATATTTCGCCAATAAAACTTATGAAACATTAACAAATAATCAATTATGGTACAGTTGTAACAAAAAACATGAATAAAACACTCGCCTTGATAATGCAAAATGAGTTTAAATCTGATGGGTAGTCGAGTAAACAGCTCTATGTAATGGCGGTTTTCATTGGTATTATGCATGCAACTTTGGCAGCATTTGACATATCTATCCGAAAAACATGTGGTAAAACAATATAATCCAAGTGTTTAAATTTGAGCTGAGACTGACTTTGTTACGTGTTTTTGATGAGATGCTTTTAGAATCCATGCTCGACAATGATGGTAAAATATAAAAAATAAAAAAATAAAAATATTGAAAAAGGAAGTTAAACATGAAGGATCTAGCATGGTTGTCTAATTGTTTGGACTATAAGGTAAATAACACGCAACAGACTGTCATTAGGGTATCGGGACATTTCGACCCCTAGTAAATTCATTAGACATTTCAACCTCTTGCCATTTCGACCCCTGCTTTCAAGACACTTCGACCCCTACTCACTGGACACTTCGACCCCTTCTTTATAAGAATGTTTTATGCTACTGCAATTATTTATAGAATCCGAATTTAGAAGGAATTTGTAAAATGTATGTTGAAATAGTTATAGTAATATGTTCACTGAAGTGGGCAACTATTCGATGTAAGTCTAAAAAGTACAAAAATACCAATATTATTTTCTCTAAATTATGGCTATTTTGGCTATTTAATGGTAAAATCGGTTTATGAATGATAAAAAAATGACTCTTGAGATTCACCCGTGTTTATATTATTGTATTGCTCACATATTACGATGGTTAGTTCAAAATATCTTCATTGCATTTTTGTGTAAGCAGATTCATGTGAAGTAGTAAATAATTTAATGTTTTAGTAATTCTCAGAAATTCAATTGAATTTAAGGTTGGAAGTGTCACATGATGGTCATGCCTATTATCTTTTTATATACAATGGAGCTGGGAAGTGTGTAAACCAGTTTCAAATATTCTCTATAAGTGGCAGTTCTCCAATACATGCCCTCGAAATGAGAAGGCACTAATATAAAGTTATACAATAAATTTTGGTACTCTTCAGATGTATCGTGACATCCCCCTTACCATTACACACATTGACAATTCTTTTCTGTCAAATATATTTAGAATATTATTTTGATATAAGAGATAAGATATGTAATTTACGCATTGTTCCTTTGTTTTAGATTGAACTTGAAGAAGATGGGTTTGCTGTCAAATCCTCAATCCAGACAAAAACTTGTTACCGCTGTTACGAAGTACAACAACATTCTATGCGGTGCTTGTTACATTGTTGGTGTAGTATGGTTTCTGGCTTTGGCTTATCCGCCACTCAATGCAAGAACATATTTCTCGGAAAATGCTTTGTTACCAGGTAAGTGATTTATTTTAAGTATGTTGCTCATTGTGCGTTTTGTCAGAGTTACTGAGGACAGGCATCCTAATTCAAGGCCAATGAACACAACAGGGGGCCATATTGTATGGCTATTACTTTGGTCTCAAGGTCAAATGAGCACAACAGGGGGCCCACTTTTATGGCACTTGCTTCGGCTATACTGGTACTGGTAGTATACAAGAGGAAATCGACCATAAATAAATGAATTGCTAAAATAGCAGTAACCTAAAGACCTAATCAGTGGACATAATTTTGTATTCATGAGAAATAGAAAAAGGTTACTCCACAGCCGACTGGGGGGGGGGGGGGCAAGGCATTTAATGCTTATCTGAGTTTTGTGTGGGTCTGATTTCTCGGAGAAACCAGTAATTGTGCCTTATAAGGAGGCATGTACTGTCACATAGTGTGCTTACATATCCTCTGGGTTTAGTAGCCACCAGTGAACACCTTATCAACTTCACTACTGCTTCCTTTTAAATTTCACTATCAGTTGCTATGATACTTGTTATGCAGCTGTCAATATTTTGTCCTGGAGGGGGGGGGCAGTCTGAACCAAGGGAATTAGACAATTCATCTTTTTTGGGGTCTAATTCCCCATCCTAGAGCCAAGTATTTTGTCCAAATCCCTACAGTGGGTGATACTTATTCCCTACTTTCGGGATCTATTAAAAATCTGGCCAAAGCCTATTTCCCTGGACCCGAGATCATGAGGTATGTCAAATTCCCACCTGTCAGGAATTGTCTTCTGTCTGAAGCCTGTGTATCCCGCCGACCCCCCTGGGGAGTAACATTGCTAAGTGCAGAAGCAATGATTTATATTCCTCAATATCAGAATTTCTGATCAATATATTGTACAACCTTCAATATTTATCACATTCTAAACATGGCTCATTTTTTGAGTATAATAGACAATTAAATTTTGTAATTTCACTCACAAATAGTATACAAACTGTGTTATATGCACATCCTACTATGATCATGGAAGGTGAGTACATATTGTTTGCTCATTTTAAAGCTTGTAAAGTAACATCCTGTTGTATTATACAGTAACATTAAAGTCATTGTTTGTCTATTTCGTGCTACAGGTGTTGTTCATAGTGGCTTTTCGTTTGATGATCTGCAGGAAGGATTTCTCACAGAAATAAAGGAGGAATTGAAAAAAGACAAAAGGTTTTTATTATATTTCGTGATTTCATTGTTTAAGTTTGCCTGTATGTTTCTGGTAAGTCTGTGCTTATGAGCATACCATGACACTAAAAGAGTATATATATCCCATCAAATGTTCTCATTTCTATCCTTGTTGAATATTGCATTGCATAAAAATACTTTGCGATATTCTATAATTTATATACATGTACTTGTATTAGATCTAATTAACTGTAAAACTTACTCTGGTATTTCCCTGACACAGAAATCTTGAGTCCCTGACTCCCTTCTTCTTTCTGGGGACTCCCATTTTCAACTGACTGTGCATCCCTGGGACCCCTAAAATAAACTTTTTGTCAAGTATAAACTGCATGTCTGGGACCCTGTCATTGAAAAATAACTTGAATGAATTTGTAAAATAATATGTTACTACATGTATAAGCAAAAATCCCTCAAAACTTTAGTTGTTTTATTCAATCTGGTCCTTTACTTCTTAAAAAGGTATGCAAGAAAAAGAATCTTTTACTGACTTTGTGTGTGGATAGAAACATCCGGCACTTGGGTAGTTGTTTTCCAAAAAAGTAACACTTGTGCCGGATATTTCTATCCGTACCGGAAGCCAGTGAAAGATACTTATAGTATGTCTGCATGCAAATGAAGAAGTTAATAGACTTGCTTCGCTTTCACCCATGGATTTGAGTTTCACTTTTAATATTTTGTTTTTTTTAGAAATGTACCAAGGAACTGGGTGTTTGAGAGATTCCGTGAAATTGGTCTTGACACATATATACAGAACTACACTGTCAAATATCCCCTACATCTTGTTAGGGGTCAGGTATGAGAACTTTATGATCGACGGAGGTTAAGAATATTACCTTCATCTGCGGATCCAGCAATTTAAGTCAGGGGGGTCGGAGGGTCCAGCTCTTAGTAAGTAAGCGAATTTAGTCGGCCTTTGGAGTCCCTAAATTTTTGCAATGCAGTGAAGTGATACTCCTTAAATTTGGCACGCCTCTTTATCTAGGATTAGATATGGACAACCCTATTTTGCCAAATTCTCAGAGGGCAAGGACCCCTCCACCCCCTCTGGATCCGCACTTGAGGTTAATGTCACTTAACATAAACAAAATATCTGTTTGAAAATTGTTTGGCAATGTTAGCAGGGATCAAAATCTGACCATTCAAATGATGAAAGTTATTATTGGAGAATTTAGATTTATTTGGTTCCATAAATATATTATTTATTTGATATGTTAATACTTATCTGATAAATGATTTGCATACAGGATCTGCTCTTCCTTTTTATAAACATTGTTTTAAATTTTATGTATGAAATGATGGTACAGTTTGTAGAACACTAAAACTGCTGTTGAAAGTTCAGAGTTTGCTAAAAGTAACCTAATTAAATTTCCTTGCACAATGTTGCTAACATAATACCACATGCTACTGACTTAGCAACTTTATGTATTACAGTAAAACCTCAATAATAAGACCACCCTTAAGACCATTGAAAACTGGTTTTCTTATTGAGGTGGTCTTAATATTGAGGTTGAATAAAGAGCAAAACAGTGGAAATGGACTATAAAATTGTGTTCTTAATTTCGAGGTGGTCTTATTATTGAGGTGGATTGAAGGTGAGGTTTTACTGTATTATTTATTTTCACAGATTGTGCCAGGACAGAATGTATACAGTATTTTACGTGCTAGACGAGCAGCAAGTAACGAAGCTGTGGTTATATCTGTACCATTTCGAGCCAAATCCTCGGACTTACCACAAACCCATGGTGGCATTGTCTTGATGCTTGGACTGGCAAAATATTTCTCTAGTAATTGTCATTGAAATTAATATTTGGCTTGCATATTGATCAAACTGATATTGACAACATGTCTTTAAATTGTGCTGTCTTTGATACAATTGATACCAATATATCAACAAATTTTTCTTTTAATCAATATTTGATACGCTCGTAAAAATATCAATATCGTGGCGTAAAACTACACAAGAATGGGTTCAGTCTAAAAATATGCCAAAATAGGGTAAAATCGCTCAGTAGTCGGCTGCTTGTTAAACAGTGCTCTTGTGGATAGCGCATTCCATATGTTGGCAATATATTACTGTGAAGTTAAAAACATGGATTAATTACTTAAATAGTATCATGTTATCATAAAAATACAAGTTGAACAATTAATTATGTAGGGCATACACACATAAACATACAGAAAAATAAGAGTTAATAGTCTATTACAGGATTTTAAAATTATAATTGATATATCATTGATATTTGTCATTCGATAATCAATATTGTCAATCAGTTTGAATCAATGACAGCCCTATCTTTAATTAAGTTTTGTATAAGTTTTGAATATAGTATAAGTAAGTAGTCATGTTGGAATGTAACAGTAATGAGGAAGATATCCATACAATGATACATGTGACAAAATTTGAGAATACTTCTATAGCTTTTTATTAGACTTTTAACATCTCTCTTTGTTCAAATGTTTTGCCTAAGCAGGTATAGTACCTAGTTGTACAAATGCTTGAATACAGAATCAGTTACTGGTGCAAGGTGAATGAGTTTTAATCCGAGATATCAGAAATGTGCAAAAATAAGCATTACCGTATTATAAAAAAACAAATATTCTTAAACCTGTCAAAAATGCAATTGAAGCATGACAGTAGAGGCCCTTGTTGAATGTATTCATTTGTTAGTGAACAATCGGTTTGTTTCATAAACAATATACAGCTAAGAATAGAGTTAACATGACTGTTTTCTTATTCTCTCATTTCAATACCGTTGTATCTGATAACTTTAAATTGTATCTTAGGACAGCCATATTGGAGTAAAGATATTATATTCCTGGTCACGGATCATGAGCAGATAGGAATGCAGGCTTGGTTAGATGGTTATCATCATGTGTACTCAGAATGTAAGTATCAAATCTTGAGTATATGCACTTGTTAATTGATTAATCATGTCTCTTCCCAAATTTGGTAATAAGATTCCCTCAAATCTGACCATCTTTTCTATAACAGAGATGTTTTACTGTATTAAACTCAAATCTATTATCTTGCAAAAGATTGCGCAATCCAATGTATTCATTTGAAAACCTTAGACAAATAATTAGGTGGAGTGATCTCTGCACTGGCGACTAATCAGTGGAGTGGACAATGGAGTACCCTTATATCTGTTGTATCTCATTGGTTTGTTTGTATTTTGTGCAGATATTCGACCAGGAGACATGCTTGGACAGAGTGGACAAATTCAAGCAGCGATCAATCTGGAAATACCTCAAGGCAACATTAAATACTTCAATGTGAAGATTGAAGGACTGAACGGTCAACTCCCTAATCTGGACCTGGTCAATCTTGTTGTACGATTGTGTCAGAAACATGACGCGGATGTTATGTTATATGATAATGTAAGTTATATTAGGATTGTTATTACATTATATCATCATGACTGTCCTTACAAAATTGTTTGCGTGTGATATCCATACTTGTGGTGGGTTGGTCAGTCATTAAAACTCTTTTCAGATTTTTTCAACTTTTGAAGAAAATTCTGCATGGAAGAGCAAAATATTGAGTTGTCGCCAGTAATGGGGGGTTAGTCAAGGTACTGTCCCCAAACAATTTTTATGCCGCTGAAGGATCATAAGGTGGAGCGCCTGTCTATCCGTCTGTGCGAAAAATTTGTTTCCCATTAATAACTTTGGAAGGTTGGGTAATTAAGGGTAATAAAATACAGGTCTAGTTCCATTTCTATTCCATTCCACCAAATTTAAGAGGAATTATTGCCCTTTGTCACCTATAAATGTTGTTTTTTCAAGAGTGCGTGAAAAGCACATAGCAGGGGCATCCTTGTCCTATGGACTTGCCTAGTTTGAGAACTGAATGAAATTCATTACCTAGAAATGTGTATTGCTTTGTTCTAGACACTGTATGTTAGGTAATTTGCCATGTATTAAATTTTGTGACATCAATTTTGGTAATTTTTGATGATGATTTATTGCAATGGAATGTTGAACTAGGAATGAAGTCTTTTCAAATTTTGTCATCACCACACAAGATTCCTTGGTATAGTTGCACCCAGCTTCTCGAATTTCATGTTCATTAAATATACATATAATTTGTCTTTGTTACATTCTTGATTAAGTAGGATTATTATGTTCATTATATGATCAATAAGTCACTTCCATTGTAAAATTGATAATGTTGACAGAAAGATGTCCCTCATTGGGAGGCTGAGACCGTAACTGGTTACAAGCAGTCAGCTAAAACCATGCTGAAAATGATGTGGGCTCAAGCCTCGGGATTACCATCAGGGAACCATGGACTGTTTCACAGGTAACATAATCAATAAATTCATTAGTATGTTGGAGTAATCATCTGTTTCTCTGTCTGTTTTTGGTACTTATTGGTACAAGCTTTACAGTAAAACCTCACTTAAAGACCACCTCAATAATAAGACCACCTCAATAATAAGACCACCTCAATAAGACCACCTCAATAAGACCACCTCAAAATTAAGACCATAATTTTCAAGTCCATTTTCACTGTTTTGCTCTTTATTCAACCTCAATATTAAGACCACCTTAATATTAAGCCCAGTTTTCAAGGGTCCCAAATATGGTCTTATTATTGAAACTTTACTATACACTGTTATTCTTATGTTAAGTTTTACATGAACCATAGTCCTATCTGTGTTATAGCGAGTTTTAGTAGTTTGTGTAAGTTTGTGAGTTTAGTGTATTGCATAGGAAAGCTTACTCTTTCAGGTATCATATCGAGGCGATCACATTGGAAGGTGTTAAAAAGAAGAAATCTGGTCAGATCTCCTTGGTAACAGCCGGAAGGTAATCATTGATTAACTGATGACTTTGATGTTCATATTCTGCTCACTTGATCATCTGACACTTTTTATAGAAAGACTATGCATTTTTATGTCCCGACCATGAATATGGGGGGGGGGGGCATTAAGAGTTGCACCTGTCTGTGTGTGTGTGTGTTTGTTTGGATTCTTGTCTGGGCTTTAAATTCATTATGGATGAAGGTATTTCAAAAATACTTTGCACATGTGATAACCATAACAAGACAATGTGTTGCTTGCAACTCACAGCCTCCTAGGTCCAAGGTGAAGGTCAATGTTACTAAAAAAATAATTTTCTTGTCTGGGCTATACCTTCATTGTGGATGGAGGGATTTCAAATAATTTGGCACATGTGATCACCATAACAAGACAATGTGTTGTGTGCAATACCCAGCCTCCGGATTATATTGTCTGTCTGAAATATGTTTGTATATTATCAAAGAAATAGCTCAAATAAACACTCATTTCTGTGTCTTATATCACAATCCCAAAGATGTTATGTAAAATTCCATAGTTGTTATTGCTCAGTTTAAAATATTTTATTTCAAAATCCTTGAGATGTTGTTTTATTTATGCATATAGAAATTGTAATTTCAAGTGAACGATGTATTTGGTATTTGTGTACAGTGATATACCTATACTTGGTACCATCTTCTTACACAAGACGACTTGAAATGGGCTATTCGAAACCATGTATTATTCAAAATAAAATTTCTAACCTGTGGAATTCGAATGAACAAGGTCTAACAAATGCTGTAGTTATAGATTTTATGTTTATATACTTACAGGATTGTGGAAGGAATATTCCGTAGCTTAAACAACCTGCTAGAACGTTTCCATCAATCGTTCTTCTTCTATATTCTGCCTGGTACCCAGCGTTACATATCAATTGGACTGTATATGATACCATTTGCTATCACATGTGCAGCTTGTCTAGTCAAGATATCCTTTTACCTATGAATTTAGTTCAATTAAATATATTGGAATATATTGAATTGAAACTTGTGAACATACTCACTTTGTGTCGTTCGTGTGTATACATAGCTGTGGCATGACAAAACTTGTATTAGTGATCAACTTGTTTTTATAAACATATTTAGAACTTCATGATCATTTGCAATACATTTTGTATAACCTCTATGTCAATGCCATTTCCTTTCACATGCGCATTATAAAGGAAATGGCAAAACAAAAATGAAATTATTTATCACAATTTCTGGTTTCAAGCTGTTGAACTATTAAAAAGACCTAAACTAAATATTTTTAAATGATCATGTTATTTTCAACCAACTACTAAATTAGATGGTTAACACGTGAGTACTAAAGATGTGTTATCTTAAATCAAATCTTCCACGCAATACTTAGCTTGCTTAGAAAATGTCACCCCATGTAATTCTTTAATCTTATGCCACGCTTTTGCGCTATCAGTGAGCGCAAAGGTACATGTAGTAATACCCATGTCATACTCTTCCTTAACAAGAAGTAAGCAATTGCATTATGGGTAAGTCTGGGACGAGAAGAAGAGTCAACGAATAAAGCTGACGATGACCATAAAGACACTGATGTTCAGGGAGATGACAGTAAGGCTAAAGATAATGAGAAACCAAGTGAAACTGTAACTGGAGACAAACTGAATACTGAGAGTCTAAATAAACTTGTGGAAGAAGAGGAAGATGATTTTGATTTAGTAAGTTCAATGATTTGTCTATGTGATAAATAAATGTTGTATATTCTGCTGACTTATTGGAATATATTACACAGGCTACAAAAACCAACTTATGACTTGTTAAATGTCAACACCCATTTAACATTACAGTGGTATTGTCCAATCTATTTTCTGATCTATAAAATATTTGATGTGTTTTTAGCTGTTAGTTTTACACATTGGTTTGTTCTGTATACTATATAATGTTATTGAGGGTTTGGTAGTTCGTCTGTCTGTATGTCCTTTACAAAAAATGTGTCTGCACCACAGGTTTAATATTGTCACAGTGTGATAAAATCAGGTTTTCCAGTGGCCCTTAAATTCCTTAGAAATCCAGTTTTTTAAATTTTGCTAACATTTTCAAAAAGTGTCAAAAATATTAAAAAACCCTATTTTATTCATTGAAATTCCTAATTATCATGTTTCTTTTCAAGGTGAATGTCAATTAAGTTAGACTTACTTTCATTGTTAATATATCTAAACTGTATTTAAAAATATTTGTCTAGTTCTTTTGAAACTACAGCTTATCATACAGTTTACCAGTGGATCGTTAGTACTTGGTACTGGCTGTGACTGGTGTACAAAAATTTCATTTTTGAGTACACAACCATGGCCCAGACGTTTGAGCACTGGTTAACATAGAAGCTGCTGGAAAGCCTATATAATGTATCTTATTCTTGGTACACTAATGTACTAGTATGAGAAGTATGAGAAAAGTTTACAATACAACTTTCAGCATTGTTTGTCTATGGTCAAGGTTGTTTGGTATGATCAAAGGTACAGAAAGCTGTTTTGAGGGAACATACGATTTTCATGGCCAACAACCAACTCGTTTCCAGTATTTTCATATGCATTTTCTCTGTTTTTAGGAGGACAAGCCTCGAGGTGTTATGACGATATTACCCATAATGATGAGTAGTGTAATCATGGCGATCTTGTGTTATACTGGACCTGAGATACTGGCCGGCATGGCCGTACCTTTCAAAATGGACGTTGAGGATGGAATGTTCTTTGGTTTTCTGGCTTTGTTTACAGCTTCCTTGTTGTTCCCTAGAATGGTTGCTAGGTGAGTACTAGTTTGTTGTGAAGCTGGTTGCTAGGTGAGTTGTAGTTTGTGAAGAGGCTGGTTGCTAGGTGATTTGTAGTTTGTTGTGAGTCTGGTTGCTAGGTGAGTTGTAGTTTGTTGTGAGACTGGTTGCTAGGTGAGTTGTAGTTTGTTGTGAGACTGGTTGCTAGGTGAGTAATAGTTTGTTGTGAGGCTGGTTGCTAGGTGAGTTATAGTTTGTTGTGAGGCTGGTTGCTAGGTGAGTTATAGTTTGTTGTGAGGCTGGTTGCTAGGTGAGTTGTAGTTTGTTGTGAGACTGGTTGCTAGGTGAGTTATAGTTTGTTGTGAAGCTGGTTGTTAGGTGAGTTGTAGTTTGTGAAGAGGCTGGTTGCTAGGTGAGTTGTAGTTTATTGTGAGACTGGTTGCTAGGTGAGTTATAGTTTGTTGTGAGACTGGTTGCTAGGTGAGTTATAGTTTGTTGTGAAGCTGGTTGTTAGGTGAGTTGTAGTTTGTGAAGAGGCTGGTTGCTAGGTGATTTGTAGTTTGTTGTGAGTCTGGTTGCTAGGTGAGTTGTAGTTTGTTGTGAGACTGGTTGCTAGGTGAGTTATAGTTTGTTGTAAGGCTGATTGCTAGGTGAGTAATAGTTTGTTGTAAGGCTGATTGCTAGGTGAGTTATAGTTTGTTGTGAGGCTGGTTGCTAGGTGAGTTATAGTTTGTTGTGAGGCTGGTGGCTAGGTGAGTAATAGTTTGTTGTGAGGCTGGTTGCTAGGTGAGTTATAGTTTGTTGTGAAGCTTGTTGATAGGTGAGTAATAGTTTGTTGTGAAGCTTGTTGCTAGGTAAGTAATAGTTTGTTGTGAGGCTGGTTGCTAGGTGAGTAATAGTTTGTTGTAAGGCTGATTGCTAGGTGAGTAATAGTTTGTTGTGAGGCTGGTTGCTAGGTGAGTAATAGTTAGTTGTGAGGCTGGTTGCTAGGTGAGTTATAGTTTGTTGTGAAGATTGTTGCTAGGTGAGTAATAGTTTGTTGTGAAGCTGGTTGCTAGGTAAGTAATAGTCAAATAAAACATTTTTTCAAAAATGAACGTACCTGTACGATTTCCAACCTCTTCTTTAAGTGACGTCATTTCCAGAAAATGTCACATTTAACGTCACCATGTACTGACAGAAAGCAATATTTGCCCCATATGACAGTATGAAAATGAAGTGACCATACGGAGTAAATAGTGTTTCCTGCTTGCAAATAGTGAAGAGGTTGTAAATCCAATACCAGCGTCTCCCGTGGCCGAGTGGTTGAGGCATCCGCCTTGGGAGCGGAAGGTCTAAGGTTCGAATCCTGGAAGCTGTTCGTTCTGATATGGCCGGTTGGTGAGCCGCCAGCTAGTTAAATAATGGTTACCGTACATGTGCGCTTACCTGCCTGGTGCCTGGCATTAAAGGATAGGAATCGGGAAGTAAATGTGCTACAGAAAGTAGGTGTCTCGTAAGTCGAAAATGGCTGGCCCTTTCAATAGGGGTGACATTATAGTAAATCAACACTCAACACTTTTACACTAAATGCTGAAGTATGGATACAGGAAATGTCTTATTTACAACATTGCTGTAGAAATGAAAATTTAACTCATACTGATAATGATTACAAGAGTTAGTCCAGCTACTTGCTTGTAAACAAATATAACCCACTGTGACTTAATTATAAAGAAATATGTATTGTTACCTCGAGATGCAAACTATACAATGTTAATAATGAAATATAATATATATTTCTTGTATATTTGTTTCTTTCCAGACGGACAGCAGAAGACAATCGGCTGTTATTTGACTGGGCATTACTGAAAGCTATCACATTGATATTTCAGTCTCTAGTACTCTTCTCACTTGCTTTGTTGAATATTTCACTGGCATTTTTCCTGGCTGTACTCTTTGTTCCAGTGTCTGTCATTGTCCATCCATCCAAAAATAGGTATGTGTTCTACTTTTCTTTTACTCATGGACATGAAATTTGTCTTAGTTAAGTCTTTGTCTGACGGAAAATGGAACAGCCATACCCAGACATGATTTGTGTCATTCTTTGAGAGTTTTTGCCCAAATGACATATATGAGCGTAATTGAGTTACATGTATTAACATTTCTGAATGTAGAGATATTTTAAAATTATTGCAAAACAACAATTTTTTAGGGAATTACAGCACTTGTAATATGGTTATCAAGACTACATCTACAAACTTTTCCAAAACTTATAACAGTAAATATGTTTTCAGATACATTAATATTTTGCAAATAAAGATATGTTATTCTTTTCCTTAAGAAAAGGGGCCGTCTCAATGTTTACTGATAATTATTTTGCTTCTGCTCCCCGCTGAATCATAAATCTTTTACTGAAATATTACTACTAGCTGTTGCAATTAATTCGGAAAACATGACATCATAATGTGAAAACATGACGTCATCTTTATTGCATTTTTCTCATAAACAAGGCTCGGTGCATTTGGGGCTAAAATCTCAGGGACTGCCACATATATTAAATTTCTCATATTTCTCAGAACTTTAATGCATGTGTACTGAAAGCTAGACTGCTGGATATCTCTTATATATCAATGATGCAAGTTAATGTATGTTCCTGCTGTGTTGTATTAGACAGACCGTATGGAAAATGATACAATATCATTTTTATATCGCCACAAACGAAGTTTCGGGGTGGGAGTATATTTGAGTCACTGTTGGTGCCTGTGTCTGCTTTGTCTCTCAAACCACTCATTGGATTTTGATGAAACTGTACTTGAAGCATCTAGATGATGCCTAGTTGCCCATATTGTTGCTGCGTTCAGGTTTGATGATTTGTGTTGGAGTTACTGCCCTTGGATTATGATTGAAAAAGTGTCTATCTGCTTCGGCGAAAATTTACAGGAAGCTATCATTTTTTCTATTGCTAACAATTTATAGACTATTTATTAGTGATTTGTAGGTCCAATGGTCCAGCTGTCTTTGTATGATGTATTTGTAAATTATGTGTACACATATCACTATAATTTTACTTACTTATAAGTAAAAAGCATTCATATCTCCTTTACTGTGACATGTATGATGATGTCGCTGCAAAATTATTATATGTACAGTCAAACCTGTGTTAAAGACCACCTGCGAACAAAGACCACTATTGCAAAACCTGTCTGCAAAGACCACCAATTTTATCTCCCATCAGACCATTTTCAATGATATTTGATCTGTTAATAGAGACCACCTGTAAACAAAGACCACATTTTGCTGTTCCCATGGGTGGTCTTTACAGACAGGTTTGACTGTATATATAAAACTGCTGTTCCAACCAGAAGTGTATGAATCACACTAGTGATTGCTCTAGTGTCGGTCTTGACTTGTGATCATTGTGAATCTTGTATTTCAGGTTATCACGCTGGACACAGAAATTTCTTTTGTTATTAATCTCACCTCTGAGCATCTTGTTTGCGGCCTCATTGATATCGAGTATGGATCAGGATCACGAGAATATACTCGAACTTCTGTACTCTACCTGGAACACACTTAGTCGCGGTCTGTTGTTATCTATGGTGGACAAATACTTCTTCGGAAGTTGGTTGTTCACATTATTCAGTTTTGCCATTTTACCGAATTGGCTCACTTTATGGGGAATATCGTTCTGCGAGGCAGTGTGAAGTCGTCATCAATCTCCGTTACATTTTCACAATTATATTGTACAACATTCCTGCCACAGCGAAGTCATATATGAGCGCTGCTGTCACATTTACAACCTCTTCTGTAAGTGACGTCGTTTCAAGAAAACGCAACATGTGATGTCACTATTTGGAAGCAGGAAACAATATTTACTCCATATGGTCACTTCATTTTCATATTGCCATATGGGGCAAATATTGCTTACTGTCAGTACAGGATGACGTCACATGTTACGTTTTCTCGAAATGACATCACTTAAAGAAGAGGTTGGAAATCCTACAGCGGCACTCAAATGTTGATCTTTGGAGTTAGGTTTCGGCCGCCAGAGTCTTATAATATTGTGTTTAGTCTGGATGCATGTTGACAGTTACCAAGTATACTGTATGATCTTAGTTGGATTAACTGTGCTCTCACAATTCCGTTGGAATATTATATTTTATGTTTTCAAAACTGAAGAATGAAAACCAGGAAAAACTGGTAAAAGTTGAAAAGGACTGAATTTTTTGACATTTAAAATGTTCAAAATTACATTGAAATTCTCCCTTTTTTAATGAAAATGTATTATTAGTTTGAAATGCAAAGGAAGCTTAGAAGAAACAAAGTGTTCATGAATATGTGGTCTTAGTTTTTGAAAGTCTTTCAAAGGATTCTAGAACGGTTACAATCGACCTAGGTTATATATCGAGGGGTTAGCGTCAGAATCTACCATCTCCTTTTATAAATTTATATGGAGGTAGCTGGTTCTTGCACCAAAACCTCGATATTTTGAAGAACCATTATTGTCAAATTTTGCATTTAAACTATTATTTAATACATTTCTTTGTGAACCCTGTTCATAATCTCATTGCTTTGTACCAATATTGAAATCCTAGATTTAACAAGATATGATACATTTGTATGCTATGAGTAATTCAAAATAAAAATCAGCTGTTATCTGGTGTAAATTAGCTTACCAGACTGTATGGCATTGTGTTAGTCTCAGTTGATGGATCCATCATACAAATCTACTCGGAATTCAGTCAACCTCTGTGTTCAGATTAGCATTTTGATACGGAACCAACATACAATGGTGTTGTGTATTGGTCCCCGTTTTGATTTAGATGGAAATGGGAGTGTGTGATTAATGTGTGAGAGTGGATGGAACTGTGCAATACTTCTTTTATAAGAAAGGAAAGATCGCATAATCATCAGTGTTGGATAGTGGTGAATTTTATCATTTCACACTTTATGCTGCTTTGAGTCCATGACAAAGAATGTCAACCAAAATCGCAAACTAATGAATTTAGAGGCAATGAGTCAACAATTTGCAGTTTTCTGAATCTTTCTAAAATTCATGATTTTTAAGATTTCTTACTTCCCTATATTCTGTGAGACATGCCCCATGCAAAGACCTAAAGATCACAGATGCACTACTCGACCAGATATCAAATCTCGCTGCGAGAGCAAGTGCACATTAACAAAATATGGCGCATCGATACGAAGTTAGCAAAGATGCACTGAAATAAACATAGTGACACATTTACTAACCTAATTATATCAATTATATAGCATTGAAAGCTTCTTCAATTTAATAATGGTATGAAAACTTTACAAACTATGATATTCCTTTGTTTTGAAACGCAATACAAAATGGCACTGTATAGCAGTTTTTCCAAATCTTGCGAATCGGTTTCGTTTATTGCCTGCTGCAAGACTAAGCGAGACTTCGTTCATTGGTCCATATTAGTTGCGTATCTGTGGTATTTAGGTCTTTGCTTATGTACGTGATTGTGTGCCACAATTTTTTTTAATTCTTTGACAGTATATATTTTGTACACATTTTGTATTATTTTGTATTTTTTCCACTGTTCAGTTATTTATTATATACATGCTTGAGAAGCCTGTGAGATATGAATGAGAGAATGTCCTTGTACCATTGCTTGTGTTAGATTGTCTGTAATGTCTGAAATACACTATTTTCTACATGTAATCATGATAAATACATTTCATTTCTTGGGTCTCTCCGTGGCCAAGTGGATGTGGTCGCCGACTTCTAATCATTTGTTCCTCACCATTGTGGGTTCGAATCACACCCGGTATATAAAATTTGTGAGGAAGCTATCCAGATTGCTTACAGCAGGTTGGTGATTCTAACCAAGTGCCCGCCCGGGGATCTTCCTTCTCCCTAGTAACTGGAATAGTCACCGAATAAAATAAAAATTTACTATTTTAAAGTCTAAGTCTGAGTTTCAGTCTTAAAACGTTTGTGAATACGGCCCCAGATGTGATTACGTATTGTTTGTACAAAGAGAAATTATTTTTGGAATGATGATTTGTAGAAGACTTGAATTATTGTGATCTTTGTTAACTTGTTGCAGTATTGTGTGAAAAACAACTGTACAGTAAAACCTCAATAATAAAACCACCTTTGAGACCCTTGAAAACTGGTCTTCATACTGAGGTGGTCTGAATACAGAGCAAAACAGTGAAAATAAAATTGCATATTGTGTTCTTAATTATGAGGTGGTCTTATTATTGAGGTGGTCTTTAGGTGAGGTTTTACTGTATAGTCCTTTTTTGAACATTGGGCTCAAACATTTGTTTTTATCATACGCCTAGGTATAGTTGAATTAATACATGTGTTCTCATTCTAGAACCTGGTTTCACAAACATTAATGCAGCTTTCAAGTCATGTTTGATTTTCAAACACAGAAGAATTTTGTTTGAAAGGATATTTCATATTAATGTTACTGTCAATTAGAAAAAAATAATTTCGAAATGTATCTGTCTGTCATTACGCTCATAATCTTTGTCATTGAATAAACACAGTTTAAATGTTGAGACTGAATAAGAAGTTAAAACCGAGCCCAGTACTTCATTTCTACGTATAGTTAAATCAAGCTGTTTTAGTCCCTTTATATTCATTTCCCACTCCGTATTGTATACACACTGGGGAGTTCAGACCTTAAGTGCTACACACCTTCACATAGATATCAGAATCTTGCTGTATTTCATTTTCTGGAAGTTGATATCGATGTAATTAAGAACGAAGTTGTCTCAGTTTTTCAAATGAAATTTGTGTTTATTACAATCGTTGTATAACAGTTTATTTTGAATTGTCAACATATCAACATTTTAAACGATGCAAGGAATATGGAAGAGTTAATTGTTTAACATTTACGCATTTGGTTAGTATGCTGTGAATTAATTATTATATATTTGTGTTTAATATTCGCCGTTTTGATCAAACTGTAGTTACCTGGCCTCATGCCCATCTTCATTCACTTATATGTATGACGCAAATGATGCTTTATGTCATTCAGCAAACGTAATTCTCTTGTTCCATTATGCATTGTGCAGTACAATACGACTGTTTTGTGACATAAGGCAGTTACAGTAGTATTACATTGGTCTATATAAACATCTTCACCTTATTTGGTGTGTCCATAGTTCGAATGTTTTTAAATGTATTGAGTTTTGCTAATAAAAAGACACAAAATATTTTATTATGTTTTGTTCATGTTTATACATGTCAGATTAAGTTAATATGATACAGTATGAAGGGTAAGTCGTTGACCACTCAACAGCTTTTTGGATTGAACCGGGTCCAAGTCAAAATCATGCTTCTTTGTGAGTTCATAAGAAACCAGTGCTCCTGTTGTTCCAGGAATCTGACACGAGAGTGATTCAAATAAGCATCATATTTTTCATCCCAATCTATAAAAAACTTTGCCAACAGGGCTTACCACTGGCAGTTTCTTTAGTCACTGTTTGCATAATCTGATGAACCTATTTGGAATGCTGTCCTAGAAATGGATTTTTTCGGAAAAAATGTAGGCCGCGGCCTATAGGAATCTACGCCCCTGGTCGTTGCACAGCTCATATATTCATTTTATGAATGATTGAACTCGGGTCGAATGAGTGGACATACATACAAGGACTATGTCATTCATGAAATTCCATGATAGCTTCAATGTGAGTGACTCAATAAACTACATGAAATACTAAAAAATAGATTAAACCACTTTTTCCATTCCAGATCTGGTTATTTTTGTAATATTTTTATCTTGCCTTCATTGAAACAAATACATTTTATGATACTACGTAACTACCAATGTTGTACAGAGGCATTTAAAGAACATAGAAGCCTTTGACACCAAGATTTTCAAGATGTAACCAAATTCCAGGACAGCAAATTCTCCTGTGTCCCTAAAACTAGTCTATGATACATAGTCTGTAGTGAATATGTTGTTCTTATCTTTTACTACTACAAATATAGCCATTCATTAGTGCAATTGTTTTTTTTGTAATTATATAATTTTTGTACTCAACATTAGCAAGAAAATAATGTTGAAGAAAAAAGTATTGAAGAAACTAATTGATTCGTAGAATTCAGAATGTGTCACTGAATCAGTTTTACAAACAGAGACATACTATATGGTAGATCTACCAAGAACAATTTGTAAGAGATACACAGGTAAATGTTCCTGGGTTGTATGTCTTGGCTTCTTTTACTTCCCCATAAATACAGTAAAACCTCAATAGTATGACCACAATTGGGACCCTTGAAAACTGGTCTAAAAATTTAGGTGATCTTAATATAGAGGTCGAATAAAGAGCAAAAGAGTGAAAATGGACTTTGTTTTGGTCTGAATTTTGAGGTGGTCTTTAAGTGAGGTTTTACCGTATATCAACTTTGCCATATGTCTGGATAGATATGATTCTATTTCTGCGGTAAGTCAAGTTGTATTTTATGTGGTGACCTTGGAGAAACAGCTAGATCCGTCAGCCAGTGTGTTCTCCTCATAGATTCCAAAGCGGACACTCTTTGCACGGGAGACACGTGTATACCACTCTCGTTCGATACTGGTCGTTCATATTCGGAATTCACTGGTGTCCGACTTTTCTTCGTAGCAGACTCATTGCGCTGCAGGGTTGATGGGTGTTCAACTTCCGGTATTTGATAAGGGACAGGTTGACCCAGGTGTACAGCTGAGCTTTCCGTGAATTTGTTTTTAAAACCTCTCTCTTTACATTCTGTTACGACAGAAAAATAGTGTTCACAACTTGATTATCATAAGGGTTTGAATGTCAGAAAAAAGTATGTCTTATAATGATCGAATCTTTCTTTTATCATCTGCGAGATATTTACAAAACATTTATACAGAAATGAAGACATAGTGCGTCCAATTATTTCACTAACATTTAATTTATTTTCACATTAACGATGCTCGGATAACAATAGTAATAATAATGCTAATTAAAATGGTTTCGGTTTACAGAAGTTGCTATGGTAACAAAGGAAAGTTTAATTAAATAGGAAATGTTAAAATGTCTATCGGTGAAAGATGATTAATTTCCTGGAAATGTGCATATATAAGAAACTATTATAAGCGACATGTTTGTTTGATAGATGTGTCATTCTCTGAGATTTTTGGCCCAAATGGCATATCTAGGCGAAATTGAGTTATTAACATTTCTGAATGCAGGGATATTTGTGGATCACTACCAAACAAATTTTTTTCAGGGAATTACAGCACTTTTAATATGGTCATCAAGACTACAAAGGTGTTTCACAAATTTAATTACTGCAAATATGTTTTCAGATACAATAAAATTTTACAAACATGTGCTTGTTATTCTTTTCCTTAAGAAAAGGGGCCTTTCAATGTTTACTGATAATTGTTTGGCTTCTGCTTGCCGCTGAATCATAAAACTTTTACTGAAATGTTTTAATTAGCTGTTGGAATTAATGTGAAAACGTGACGTCATAATGTGAAAACGTCATTTTTATTGCGTTTTTCTACGTTGCTTAGTGCATTTGGGCAAGACATCTCAGAGACTTCCACATATTACAAGTACATGTATGACTCCAGTAAGACAGTACTCGAAATTAACAAATTATTTTTTCTCTCATAAGCCCTACGTTCGCTTTGTTCACAGATCACATAACATGTCTATGAAAACATGCCAATAATGTGCTTCTATACATGCATATTACAAGCATGACCGTTCGTTATAACGGTACAAGAAATGAACAAACTTTGTTCCCGTCAAATGCAAGTTTAGGTGAAAAGATAGGTAAAATTTAAAAAAAGCATGACGAAGCTATTTGCCAATTACAGAAAGAGACGAAAATGTGTACATATTTATGAAATTGAAGTGATGTTTGATTATAGGCTCGATTTTAAAGGGTTGCTACTATTCTAAGTGAGTTTCCTATTAAGGCATGGTCTAGCTCGATTAAATCTCCCGTCGGCAGCACCATCAGCACAAGTACTAACTCGGATAAGTCGTGACTGTGGTGGTGGATGTATTATTGCAGGGGGCATCCGTAAGTCTGACATGGACTTTAATACATCGGGGATAACGTGCGAACCTTTAAAATAAAGACATAAGAAAAAAGTACTGATGTTGTAGTATTGCTATTTATTGTTAACTAGGACTAGCGGTTATGCATTCTGGTTCAAGATGTCCGAGCTTGGTTCGATTTCAAAACCATCAATCCAGCTCTATATGTTTGAAAATTCAAACACGAATACATTTGTTCGAATCAATATTATTATAACTGACAATATGTGTTGCTCAAGGCATCATGGTCAAGGCTTTTTTGCGCACCATAATGCTTCCAACTTCGCTTTTATACAAACAAGAACTATGGAAAATCACTCTTAAGTTATAAGCTGGATTAGAAGTTGGAAACCGGACTATCAACACTCAGTTCGTTTGCATACTATATCAACATGTCTGGGAACTCTGTCAACATGTCTAAGTACTATGTCATCATGTCTGGGAACTTTGTCAACATGTCTGTCTTGGTTCTCTGTCAGTCTGTCTGGGTACTATGTCAGTCTGTCTTGGTACTATGTCAGTCTGTCTGGGTATTATGTCATCATGTTTGTCTGGGTACTATGTCAATATGTCTGGGTACTATGTCAATATGTCTGGGTACTATGTCAATATGTCTGGGTTCTCTGTCAGTATGTCTGGGTACTATGTCATCATGTATGGGTACTATGGCAATATGTCTGGGTACTATGTCATCATGTCTAGGTACTATGTCAACATGTCTGGGTACTCTGTCAGTCTGTCTGGGTTCTCTGTCAGTCTGTCTGGGTACTATGTCAATATGTCTGGGTACTATGTCATCATGTCTGGGTACTATGATAAATTATAATAATAAGCATTAAATGTGTAATTGCAATAATCATAAATGATTAATAATCCGCTTAATCTGTTAAAATATCTTCTACAACCGAATGAAAGTTATAATATTGAACTAGAATTACGAATTAATATAAAAATGAGAAATTGTAAATTACTTAAAACTATGGATGTCAACGAATGGCAATTTCGGTATTCGAATATTCGGTCGACCTTCCGAACGAATATTCGAACATTCGACCTTCTTGTGTTTTAAACTGTTCACTCAAGCCGTAAACGTCCCTCGTTTACTAATAATTACAGGGCCTAAGTGTCATCACCAGAGGGTTAGTCATCTTTTGTATTTGCGTTTATTTATCGTCGCCACCGGTTTCCCATATGGGCGACGCCTCCAGAAGAATGTTAGTCATATTAGATTTTTGGAGGATAGTGCATGATACAGAAGATGCCCCAGTTCCAGAAGCACCCCTGGTTCTTTTACGTGCTCGATGTAAAGCATCATACACGGGACCTCGGTTTTTAAAGTCTCGTCCGAAAGACTGTTAGTACGGTCAGTGATGGAGCGGGGAATCGAACCAGCGATCCCTGGATTACAAGTCCAGCGTTTTACCACTGGACCACGGATCCGCTACGGTTAGTCATCTCTCTTGTCCCCACATATATATACAACATGACATGTCAATTAACACCTGTAGATATTATTTTCATGTAAAATGTCATTCAATGCGATAATGATCATACTTCTTTTTTTTAATTTAATACACTTGCATTCGGCTTTTATATCGAACATATATTTTTTATCGAATATTCGAATGCCGAATCTGTATTCGAATATTCAGACGTACAAACGAATATTCGAATATCCGATTATTCGTTGACATCTCTACTTAAAACTACGTCATCAACTAATTATAAGTTATTATGAGAATCTGAAAAATGTACCGTCATATGATTTGTCATCTCTCCCATCATCGTGTGGCATATTTTCTCTGAAAACAAATAAACAGGAATGGAACCGGAATGCGTCGTTAGTTGTATATGCCAATTAACAGGCATTACGAACAACCATCAAACTATTCTTAGAGTGTCTCATTAAAAAGTGTTCATTCAAAGCAATAAAAAAACACCCAAGTCAATATTTATGTTAGTACTTGCCTGACAAAAGTCATTTGACCACATGATTGAATTCATTAAAGCATATTGCAACGATCATGAACCTTTATGAATTCGAGTGTACATTTAGAGCTAAGAAAAATGGACTAATATTTAGTTTTAGTCATAGCTTTTGAAAAAATTGTGTTGGTTTCTTGTTTTTGTGGTAACAAACAAACTGAGTTGACATAATGCAGGCCTTTTTGCTGTCCATTTTGGGAAAAATACCCTAGATAAATTAAGAACATTTGTCGCGTAAAATTTGCCAATTCAATTCAAGTTGAGAAAACATTAATCGCTTCAACTCCAATTTTGGGAATTTTCTTAGCTAATAAACAGGCTTTTCATATCTAAGTTTTATATAAACACAGCGTTCTAATTTACATTTCTTATATCAACTGTCAAAATGACACACAAAATGTCCACAAACATGTAATATGACACAAGGGACAATAATGGCGAGATATATTCAAAGAGATTCAAGATATACCTGGTCACTCCAGTAGATGACTATTCGTAGGTGCTTCTGATTAGGAATTTTTTTCGTGATTGTGGAAAACCCCATATACAAATGTATTTGGCTTTGGGAAGGGGTCAGGTAGTCTGACTCGTGGGAACTATAGAAAAGGGCATGTAATGACGGTATTGTATGCACACAATCGTTATACACGATAACTTATAACTACGACGTACATGTTTAACGTTAGAAGTGACTTACTTTTCAACACCTACTGGTTTGGAACTACAGTATCGGCAGATCAAGAACGCTATAAATGCCGCCATTACTGCTGCAACAAATATGGCCAATGCTAAGAAAACTATGTTTCCGGTGTCAGAGAAAAATCCAGCAGTGGTCGTCGTATCTGTGGCGATCGTAGTTGTTGTAGTTGTAGATGAAAGTATTGTGATCACCACAGTCGCCGTTCCAGACAAAGCTGACATTCCTCCGTCTGTTGCCGTGACAACCAGGGTGTAAACAGTTCCAACAGCGTCACCAGAAAGGTCAACCTTGAATATATCATAACAACATGAACGCGTTTCGCCAAAAATATCGTTCTAAGATTTGCGTAGGAAATCTGTTGTTTTTATTATATAACAATAGATCTATATTGAATGAAATAATTATTTTATAACTCGGAAGAAATCAGAAAACTACGGTGGCATAGAGGTGACATCCGCAACACTTTATTTATATTGTGGCCACATGTTACTAAGTTGTGGCCACAAGATAAAAAGTTGTGGCTACAAGTTACTAAGTTGTGGCCACAACTTATTAAATCGTGGCCACAACTTATTAAATTGAGGCCACGACTTAGTTTAGCCAATCAAAACAGCCGTTTCATCTTTGCCGCTTTATGGTAATAACACAGTTAGCACTCCTGATACTAAAACTCCCTACATCAATATTCTCTCTACAGCAATAACCTCTCTACAGCAATATCCTTCCAACAACAATAACAAAAAGTCCATTTTCAGGTTTTTACATTTTCAAACAGATATAATTTTCAACTTTACTTTAATACAAAAAGTATTAAAATAGGACGACTACTTTTCTTTTTATAGCTATTCCAATACTAAGAACAAGATGCAAAAGTAAGCTACAAAACGATGACGTTGTGTCAGAATGTACATGTGCATAATTCTTCAAAAATCTTCGGAGCTTCAAATGAAAAAAAATATGCAATACCTCGTTCTTTTAATTCTATAAATCACGATTAAGCCTCCAAAATATCTTTGGACAATGCGCTTCAGTTTGTGACGTCAAAACTTCGATTTGGAATTACACGACGTCATAACCAACGTCACTAACAAAGGTTTTGTCATGGTGGCGCTCAATTTTTTATGATCCATTATATTTGCTTGACGTTAATGAAGCCGTTCACCACGATCGAGTAAGTACAAATCTTATTTGTCTATTGAACAGATATGTTTCATTAAATTGCTCTCGAGATAAGTCTAAATGCAAGCGTGTCTAAATGATACAACAGTAACACTTTAAACTACTATTAACCTTAAGTTGAGTGGTATCGTATTTATTTTGAATATGCCAGGCAACATTCAGCAAAAATAAATCTCGGGAGCAATATACTATGGTTGTAATGAGAAAGTTTTATATATTAGTATTGTCTTGCTTTATGGATATTAGAACGCACTGGTTACCATAGCAACAGAACGAAAAATTGTTTTGCAAATCACATATATTGTGAAACATCTTTTGTCTATTTCAAGTGAACATTTCTGTTTAAATATGGATTGTTTCTTATTTTTCATAATAAACGGTAGCCATGGTAACAAAAATGATACTTGGCTAACAAATCTTATCAAGCCTTGTGCATACTGAGGAGAAAAAAAACATGAGCATGGGCCTCTTGTTGCCAGCTGGCTTGTCTTTTCCTGTGATCATTACCATCCATTAAATACCCTTCTCCCCTGTTTGTCCTATTTTATTCTCCTAGTTATTCCTTATGGTCTGCCATTGTGGCAATGGTTTATCATTAGCCATAGGTTTCAGGAAGATGGATTACTGACGGAAAAGTACGGGTACGTACCGTGTTATACACACTGCCGGAAGCTCCGATACTAAACTGACTTGTTGGCGTCATACTGTATGTTATAGCGTTATTTGGTGACGTCACATCCGCATCGCTAGCAGCCACTGTACCGACGATTCCAATGCTGGGATATCCTTGCAATGAAAAAACCCAACGGTCTCTAGTTACATATAACGTTTGTTAAAGGAAATTATTACATCGAACCTTCAATAATAGGCACATAAGTATCTTGTTAATTAAGTAGTTATCTAGTTTCTTTAACGTGATAACCACATAATTATCTAGTTAATTAAGAAGATATCTGGTGGCAGAAATATGCCACCATAACTAGGAGATCGAAATTCGGTCTTTTTTATCTAATGTTCTTCTGTAAAAAAGGTTGTTTGTACGCATATTACATTCACACAACAACCGGTTGATATGGATATAATTTTGTCCAGAAGTATATTTATGCGAGACTATACTTTCCAATGTCTAATGCTTTCATGTCATTAATATTACCTTAAATACTGTTGTCGCAAATACAAACATGTTTTATTGACAAAATACAGAAACTGATGATACTTTCTCTTAATTGTATACAGTAATCACTTCACATAATGTTGGACAAACTTAAACAAATTGAAACCCTATATGCAATTATAAAGTCAATAATAATATGCCCATTACTTCGCCTACGTAAAATCAACAGTACCTTACTCGAACTATCTTGCTATTTCCCCAAAGCATTAACATAATGGATTTCTTGTCTAAATAATTCAGAATACAAGAATCACACCATTAGATCAGAAGTAGTGTACCATTTAGATGAATAATAAGAAAATACTTGTATTTAATAATAATCAAAGCACTGAAAGTACAGAATGGGGTAGCAATTGCGGTTCCTGAAAACTGTTGGCCGTTTACAAAAGCAACCTCGATGCATTGAGAGAACCAGTTAAACAAATTGATCAATATAAACAATTGTATACAATATGTTATTGGTTCTTACAATTCTTAAAAAACAGTTGAAGTTTAGTTACAGTTAAGTTTTGAAAGTTCCTGTGTTAGTGTATCGTAGACATTTTGGTGCAGCATAATTTTACTGTAGTTACTGGAAACAGGGTGTGTTACTTCCCTTTGATGTAAATTAGGTCGGCCATGTTAAATTTGCATAACCAAAACTCTTATTATATACGCTGTAGGTCTTACGATCCTTCAGAATAAAAACAAGGTAAAGAATATTTCATGTAAAAATAAAAATAGTATACAGCTATTTGTCACCATTCAACCTTTAGGAATGAGAAGAAAAGTTGTCAAAGTAAGATTTGTTGAGCGGAAATGCGTAAGCATGCGATTGTTCGGTTTTGAAAAAAATGTGCCACTTCCGGTCTCGTGAATTTGACCAGTGCTGAAATATTTCGTATATGAGAACTAAGCGGTACGGCTAGCGCCTGTCGCAAAAATGAACGACTAATTAGATGGAAAGTTATTCACCTATACTTAGAAAATACGAATATGCGGGCGAAGAGAAGACTGGCTGATTATCGTTTCCATCTGAAATGATGACGTCAAGCGACGCAGTTGATGATTCGCTTGTAGCATCCGTTGCCGTGACGACGCATGAAATTGTATAAGGGTTTGTTGGTGATGTTTCAATATCATATTCGATTGTCATGGTTACAATACCGGAAGTGGAATCTATAGTAAGATATCCAGAATCTGTCCCGCAATTAAGTGACAACGAAACCGCCGTGCCTTCAGGGTCTGTGGCGCCGATACTGACGTCAGGAAGAGCTGTACCATTCTGAAAGTAGCATCTATATAATGAACATCAAACAGATTGCTTCATATTATAATTATCTAGCAGTGATGGGTTCAGTCACCGGTTTGAACGTTGACGAGGACCAACTACGTCCAAACGGAGACATTTAATGTGCTTGCTTCGGGAAGCACGATATTAGACTTTCAAGAATTATACAAAATAATTATGTTTTGTAACATTTATAGGAGACAAATTTGGACACAATTAAAAATCAACAAATTAATACGTGAATACTGGAACTTTACTCAAACTATTTATTGTTCGATAATGATGTTGAATTAATCAATATTGAAATGAATATAACGTACATGTATTTCACTTAGAGAATGTTCTAACTAGACCCCTAGTAAATTCGTTATACATGTAATTTGAATATTCATTAATGGACCATTCGTTGAAATTATGACTGTGTATAACTCAACACATGATATGTATTTCAGTAAAATTTATTTTTCCAATTGTTCCACACAAAAGGATAAAACTTAACTATTATAAAAATCACTCTAAAATCGGAAATCACAGAAAGCATAATAGCTGATGTAGTAGGTGAACATAACCCATAGTTTCATACCAATATCTTAAACCACATTTGAGAAGACCTGACATGAAAAGGCTTTTGTTAGAACATCATCTAAGATCACTTTTCACATTGTTTGGACACTACATTTATCATTGTTACGCCCTTTTTGGGGATTTGTTTCGCGAGTTTCTATTTTACAATGTAAATGCTAAGGCAATCTGCTCCCATCACCATCCTGTCAAAATATACGAACAATTGAAATGTGTCACCAATTCAAAAAATGTTTCATCATTTTGCGTACGGACAAAAAACCCACTTGTTAAAAACTGCATTTTTTAAGTTAGGGATATTACGAAGTTCTTTTTAACGTCAATCGCAAAGGAGTACATTATTAGTTTGTTTGTTCTTTGATAATGCATATTAAATATTTTATTGATGTTTTAACTATATGAAATATAAATATATTTTCACGTAAACAACAAAATGAGCCTGACATTACAGCAAACATTGAACATGTTAATGATGTAAATTATGTGACGTAAATAGTATGATGCAATTTGATGCTCTATTGTATGTTTTTCTTTTGTAAATTGGTTTTAATGAGTGGAGATGTTTCATGTTTATATGCACTGTCGTGACATCCTGACAAAATCTTTGGAATTTACAATAACATAAAACATACATGTATTCTTATAGAAATGTAATTAGGCAGCTAATTAGATGCGATGTACGAGACGAACATAACATGCTGAACCCAGCAACTGTATTTAAACTAATGTATTCATCCAAATATGAAGAAAGTGAGAATAATATTATGATTAATTAAACATAAGTTAGGGGCAGACTTCTGTATAATGTTGAACAGAAATGAGCGCTAGTCAGACACACACATTTTTCCTTATTCGTCACCACACCGCCTTAGCCAGCACCGCACCAGGATTATTTTTGCAGAATTCACTCTAGATTTGTTACCGTGCTTGATACAACATATTAATTCATTCACAGATAGTGGTACTCCGATGTTTAGGGAGTCGTGTGTATTAAAACTCATTAAATTTGAACCAAGACAACTGTTCTTCACATACAATATACTTTGGATATGGCTTTTCGCATACTTTTACGGCCGAGAATTCCGAGGTATTAAATTGTAATCCACCAGTTGTCATGACGTTTTGTATACGTAAGGCTAAGTGTTTAAGGGGTTGAATCTAATGAGGATGAGACGTAGACTACCTACCTCTTTCTTATCGGTATGACCTCGTGACATTCCACACCCATAGACTATACGTTCGAGTTTACGTTAGCACTACTGGTGCGGTGATCAATGCATCGTTACCATGTCAGTGTCAGTGGACGAACTTATTACCTAAGTGACCGAATGATCATTGGTCACACGTAATTTGCCTTCGTTGGATAGTATGTCTCATTACGCCCCCCACAGCACACCTAAACTGAGGTTTCAACATTTTCTAAACAATCAGTTGTTGATCCTAAGACGGTTTAGATTATTTTCCAACTTACCGTGACCTCCTCTGTGTTGATCACATAACCAGCACTGGACATTACAGGAGCCTCATCCACGTCAACAATGTTAATGACAAGAGTTTCAGAGTCCGATGTTTCAAAACCGTCAAATCCAGTCAATGTAAGGTTACAGCTCGGCTCCGTCTCATAATCCAGTTCTACTAAAGTTGTTATCGTTCCGTCTGTTAAATGGATTATGTACTCAGTACATGTACTTTTAAAAAACACAAAATGTAAGATTTTTCAAATTTCACGAACTTATCCAGGGATGCGATAAAAGAACTTAACTTGATAGTATTTCATTTTACGCTAAATTTTCTTTCAATCAACGGGTATTTTCATTTCAAATTGAGTTTTAAATAGACATAAACTAAGCAACTGACATAACCTAGGCAACTGACATAACCTAGGCAACTGACATAACCTAAGCAACGGACATAAACTAGGCAACGGATGTAACCTAGGCAACTGATAACTTCATGAATCCGAACAGCGGCACACATTAATATCTCTATCTTACCCGATGTATTGAGGTCATACATGCTTGCACACGTGGCACTGCTGTATAACACAGAGACTGATGTGGGGTCACCGTTTGCGTCAGTCTGTGACACTTGAAAGACAAATGTACCAACTGATTGATTCTCAAGTACCGATTGTGCTGACGTCGGCAAATTTGTGAAGACTGGTTTCACGTTTGTACCTGAAACAGAACATAACATAGAAGTTTTCTCATTTAACTAATGCCCGTCAGTAAGTAGAGTATTCTGATCCAGGTGACCTGGATGGAATACACAAATATTGGTACGTATCAGATTAAGCAGAACCGCACACGCAATTGTAACAACTGCTGCTAAATGATACAATGGTTACATCTTGCAATCTGCTGCGGTTTTGCTGCTGTACAATGATACCACAGGGGATTGGAGTTTGTTAATTTGGGTATGCACTACTTGTAATTTATGGGCAATGTTTGAACCCATATGAGCCAGGTAATGAGCCAGGTAATGTTTGAACCCATATGAGCCAGATAATGAGCCAGGTAATGTTTGAACCAATATGAGTCAGGTAATGTTTGAACCCATATGAGCCAAGTAATGTTTAAACCTATATGAGTCAGGTACTGTTTGAACCAATATGAGCCAGGTAATGTTGGAACCCATATGAGCCAGATAATGTTTGAACCAATATGAGCCAGGTAATGTTAGAACCCATATGAGCCAAGTAATGTTTAAACCCATATGAGCCAGGTAATGTTAGAACCCATATGAGCCAGGTAATGAGCCAGGTAATGTTTAACCCATATGAGTCCGGTAATGTTAGAACCCATATGAACCAGGTAATGAGCCAGGTAACGTTTGAACCAAAATGAGCCAGGTAACGTTTGAACCCAAATAAGCCAGGTAATGTTTGAACCCAAATAAGCCAGGTAATGTTTGAACCCAAATGAGCCAGGTAATGTTGAACAAATAGGAGCATATTCACACTTTTCGACAGTATATTATCAACAAAAATGAACAAAGAATATAAAGCTAATTCAAAATTATAAAAATAATTACAACCGGTCAATAACTAATGTCTGACGATGATATTCATGCCCGAATCCTTTGGAATCCTTAAAACCGTGAGGCGCTTGAATGTGCCCCCTCTTGTTCTAGGATTAGATATGGACAACCTTATTTTGCCAATATCTCAGAGGGGGAGGGGGGTTCAGATTCCTGGTCTCCCCTCTGGATCCCCGCATGGGATTACATGTAGCGGACACAAACATTCTATAAAAAAGAAAAACAAAGTTGATATAATTACCCGATATTATGACAGAAACGTTTGATGACGTCACAGTGTTAAAGCCGTCATCAGCGGTCATTATGAAAACATATGTCGTTTGAATCTCAAACCTAGGATCGACAGTAATTGTAATTTCTCCATCTGAAATACACCATGACGTTTTTTTTTATATTCATAAATATCAAAATAATAGTCTAGAAAGTCTCTTTTATGTTGTTTTATTATATCTTCACATGCGTCTCTGTAATAATTTTGCATAATTATGTGGAAATATTTTGCACACTGCCTCGTTTAAAAAAAGTTCAAATAAAAAGTGGATATGACTTTGGACCAATGTATATATTGGTCTCAGATATGACAGACAAAAGGAAGACTAAAAGTGCAATGTCTTTGAATTGATATAAGCGACCTATTTTTTTAAAAACAAAATCGAATTGGTAGACAAAGCAGATGGCTCTAATGAAGAAAATTTCCATTTTTAGATTTGATATTAAATATACCAGATGCTCCCAATCTTTTTTACCAATTGCTCTCTCGTTTTCACGTCGTTTGAAATGAATTACATATATTATCTACAGCATAGGAATTTGTCACGAGTTCTTTCCCTTTATGCATTCCAGAGTTCTCTCCCTTTACCCTTTCTATAGTACGTATATACGCATATACCATAGAAGGGTAAAAGTACATTATTCATTACATATATTATCTACAGCATAGGAATTTGTCACGAGTTCTTTCCCTTTATGCATTCCAGAGTTCTCTCCCTTTACCCTTTCTATAGTACGTATATACGCATATACCATAGAAGGGTAAAAGTACGTTATTCATATAATTGATCTATTTATTGTAACGAATATCATCTTACTGTTATTGATAATAAAGGGACAAGATACGGGGTCACAGGTCAAGGTCATTGAAATTGGATCTCCCTCGGCGTCTACTATGGTGGCATTGTAAACTATGTCATTCATTGACGTCGAGCCTGCATTTATCGTAAGAGAAGCTGAAATATCAAGATTGCTTTTGCATGTAATTAAAATCACAGTATATCGAATAGACACATAATTCGTTCAAAGAATATGAAACCTATAGTCGGACATCGTTTATTCGACAATATTTATCCGAATACATGGTATTATCCGAAATTAATATCAGGTCCCGATGTATCTTTCTAGGCACGTCGAATTGAAATAGGCTTTTGGACGCCATGTATTTTTCGAAATAATATTTCGGACCCGATGAATTCGAATGAACGTGATCTGACTATATATCACATTTAATGCATATCTCACTTGATGGTATTGGCCTTTGCAAAACATTGACCATGTGTAATATCAACTTCAATAACCAATATGTACTACCAGCAGATAACTTAGTAAATAGTACCGCAAAACTTCGTTTGTAGTGGCATACATACATTTGATTGGTTCAAAGTTGATGCAGCACGTGTATGTTTTCTTGGGTTACCAACCAACACTATCTTGGTTATTGGCAATGTAATGAATAATTTCCCCATACTCACAAGATGTATAAAATAAAAATGAATTTCTTTGTATTTAAATGGGTTTTTATCTTCGGACAAATCCTTATGATACTTGCCTTGCCCAAGATAAAGCTTTTAAGCTTACGTCTGAAAATAGTTTCCTTATCTAAGAGGCACTTCGATCACCAAATATAGTGACTATGGTTGGATGATCAATCTCAGTCTAGTTCGTCTATGGTCTAGTTACTCTGGTACTGTAAGAATTTGGAGGGTTGAACAACCTATAGAGGTGTTCATTCGACTATAGTTCAACCGTACTAAATCGGTGGTTGAACCATTGTTAATGTTCGGAGCACCTCTATATAGTATTCAAACCTCCAATTTCGAAGAGGTAACCAGACCAGACTGAAGTCTATCATCAACCATAGTCACTATAGTTGGTGCTCGAAGTGCCTCCTAATGTATTTATCAAAACTAGTAGAGCTAGAAACTCGGGCCGTTTTCAAGGGGGACAATCCACGATAAGCCATGGACTTTCCTGTATGCAATCCTACCTACTGAGTGGTGGAGCTCTTCTTGTTTATATGCATACATTGCAGTTTATTATTTAAAAAAATGTAATGATTTGAATATGTTTTCATAAGCAGTGATTAATTTTACATTGAAAACTCGCAAAAACAGGATGGCTGTTCGGGTCGACGTCAACAATTAGATAATTCGTATCACTAGACGTCGCTGCGCTCGTGCACGTGACTGTGACGTTGTAACTCGTGGCTATGTTGTAACGTATATTAGCGGCGTTCTTTAAGTATACTCCAATGTCTAAAATAGAAAAGTTGTATGAGCTAAAGTGATACATTTAGATTTCACACCTTTGAATGATGTACTGGATTTTCCTTCATGAAAGACTGCAGAGGGAAATAATTGTGTTGACAGTGAATGTAAGGCGGGAAATATGAACAAAGTAAAATTCAAGAATTCGGACATGTAGAATCTACATGTCTCAATATGACAAGCATTTTCGAGAAGCAGTGTCAGGTTCAATAGTTTGTTGATATGAAATATGTTGTATACAGTATGAAGCTATTCAGCTATCACCGAGCAGCCTGGCCAGTTGTACCGTCAAATATTGGTGCGAGGCATTTAAAACATCGTGATTTCCTGTAAATACAGAAATCAAACTCTTTTTGAGAGCTAATGAAACAAAGCAGACCGTTCCGCCACTTTAAAAATAATGCCATCATGGCTGGATTTATTCAATATAATTGTAAAATTCTTTAAGTGACGTCATTTCCAGAAAACGTCATATGTGACGTCACCATGTACTGACAGTAAGCAATATTTGCTCCATATGGCAATATGAAAACAGAGTGACCATATGGAGTAAATATTGTTTCCTGCTTGCAAAAAAGGATATAATATGTTGCGTTTTCTTGAAATGACGTCACTTACAGAAGAGGTTGTAAATCCCAAAGCAGCGCTCAATTCTGCTTTCTTAAGTTTACGTTGGTTTCGAACCTCCATAATGACTAAGACAAAACTTGAACAGGTTTGATGAATAACTTATATACACAGTTTTATTCATTATGAGCCTTGAACAATCTGGACTACAATACATAAAGAAAATACACATATAACAGTCTCCCTTGACCGAATGGTAAAGGGAACCGCCTTAGAAACGAGAGGTCGAAGGTTCGAAACCGTATGGGTTCGTTCAGATATGGCTGGTTGGTGAGCCGCCTGCCAGTTAAATAATGGGTACCTTTGACAACCTGCCTGTCACGTTGGTACATGAATCAGGAAGTAAATGTACTCTGTCTGGTGTGAAAGAGTGAGACTATAAATAATCACTTTACTTCACATTCCTTTTATACATTTGAAGCTTTTGTTAATCTCGGTACAGTAAAGCCGCATTGATAAGACCATCCTTAGGACCCTTGAAAACTGGTCTTTTTATTAAGGAGGTCTTAATATTGAGGTTGAATAAAGAGCAAAACGGTAAAATGGACTTGTAAATTGTGTTCTTAATTTCGAGGTGGTCTTATTATTGTGGTGGTCTTACTGAATATATATTTAAATGTCACTGAAATCAGATACAAAATGTTAATTAATTCTACGATAGAAGCAAATAGCGTGCCAGCAGTAAATGAGAGAAGTGTTGTGTTGTTCGTACCTGAAGAAGGCGTGGTTTGCCACAAGAACGGGTTGCCCTCAGCCCTCGTCGGAGTATAACTATCGATGACGCAAGTATAATTTCCTGTCGGCGTCAATGTCAAGGTATGTATCAAAGTCTCAATTGTTGATGATTCCGATACGTTCGCTATAGTCGGCAAACTTGTGATCACTACATCCTGGAAAAGTGTCATTTCATGCATGAAAGATTTCTTCACTGAAGCGTAGCGTTTTTGATAGATTTTTAGCTACTTAAATGTCTCGAAAACAACAACACTATGACGACGACAACAACAATATGAATACAACAACAACATGACGACAAAATGACAACAACAACACTATGACGATAACAACAACAATATGACGACAACAGCATCAAAATGATAACAACAACAACATGACGACAACATGACAACAGCAACAAAAACATAACGACAACAACAACAACATGACGACAACAACAACAACATGACGACGACAACAACAGTATGATAACAACATGACGACGACAACAACATGACGACAACAACAACATGACGACAACAACAACATGACGACAACAACAACAACATGACGACGACAACAACAGTATGATAACAACATGACGACGACAACAACATGACGACGACAACAACATGACGACAACAACAACATGACGACAACAACAAAAAGACGACAACAACAACAACATGACGACAACAACATCAACATGACGACGACAACAACAACATGACGACGACAACAACAGTATGATAACAACATAACGACAACAACAGTATGATAACAACATGACGACGAAAACAACAGTATGATAACAACATAACGATAACAACAGTATGATAACAACATGACGACGACAACAACAGTATGATAACAACATGATGACGACAACAACAGTTTGATAACAACATGACGACGACAACAACAACAAAATGACAACCTAACAATATGACGACAGCAACAACATGACAACAACATGACAATAGCAACACAAACATAACGACAACAACAGCAACATGACGACGACAACAACAGTATGATAACAACTACTATATGACGACAACAACAATATGATAACAACATGACGACGACAACAACATGACGACAACAACAACGTGACGACAACAACAATATGATAACAACATGACGACGACAACAACATGACGACGACAACAACATGACGACAACAACAACAACAAAATGACAACCTAACAATATGACGACAGCAACTACATGACAACAACATGACAACAACGACAACATGACAACAACAACAAAATGACAACACTCATGGAAGAACTTACCGCTAGCTGCACCGTGACAGTCAAAGAAAACACGCCGGTCTTCGTACACTGATTAGTCACTGTGAAGTTAAGTACATATGTACCTACATCTAATGTGACCTTCACCGTAACGTCTGAAAAAAGCAGCAAATGTTATATATGGCAATTTGTTCTGAAATTGAGATATGACAAAAACTATCATATATATCGTTGCCTTAATCTCAAGTGAAATATATCTCTGACGACTTAAATCAATTTACCATAAACATCCTACAGCCACGTGTATCTTCCATTCTGAATAATGCAATGTAGTTATTTAATCAATATGAAAAAAGCAATATCTGAAATTTAATTCAAAACCTAAATATTGATGTTTGAGAATATTTGAAGATGTTTTGGGTAATGGTGTAAATATCAAACTGTGGGTATCACATTTTTTCGGCCCAGCCGTACTAACATGGTATTGCTATTTGCATATCAGTGTTGTGTACACCAATCAAATCTTACGTTAACCACCAAGGCACTTTCTCTTCAACCGAACATCGTTTGTAGCTTTGACGCGGATTGGTTAAACCTTACATTTTAGAAATACATGTTCTAAATCGGTGAATTTACCGAAATCTATTTTAGATCAGTAGTGACCAGTAATCGTAACATCTCGGCAATTGTTTATATTGCACAACAAATCTTAATCTTCAAATTTCGCCGACCATCTTTTATCAAGATATTTCTTATTATAATTAATTTTGCGCATTAGACCACGTGACACACAAGTTTGTCTCTTGTTATGATGCCCACGGTTGTTGTCATCAAATAATTAGGCAACTTTTTTCAAAATGTTAAGAACAACACAGAACAGGATGATTTATTAATATTTAGTTTTAAGTATAACACTTATCACTCAATGCATACGATTTACAAAATGCTACTATTGATACACTCTATGAGAGTAAGTAAATGCACATTTATACATACAATTTAAGTCTTCATTGTTGTAACGCTAATGTTGAATTGCGTCATTAAATTATCTTTTCAAACCGCGACGTCTGTTCCCTTGACACTTGAGAACCGCCCACTTCTCTTCCTTTTATTGTCATGTTTCACATCACAGGTACTTGAAACTAACTTTTTAAATGTTTTATATGGCCTAATTACTATAATATTGTTCTTATAATAAATGGGCCATATAGAACATTATAATAGTTTGTTCAAGTACCTGCGTTTCACATAAACTGAGTTATATTAATAAAGCTGTAAATTAGTTAGTGAATAACTATACAAAATGAGTCACGTGATAATAAACACTAAGTGATGCATTTTATCCAAAAAAGGATTAGTATACTTCTAGATGAGTATTTTTCAAACTTTGATAATAATATTTAAATGCAGTTTACCATGAAAATTGCCTTATTAACAGTACATAATCCGAAGGGCAATCAATGAACGAAGTCGATTTTACATGTACGATAGTAAGAATTAAATACAAACCCGTTCCATTAATATCAAAGAATGTACTCGGATCCATGGTTACAGTCAGACTGCTTACGTCATCAGTGTCGTCATCAACGATCGTCAATGTAAATATGGTGCTACCAATTGACTCCGCGGTCGAGACAGTAATAGCGGTAACCGCACTGACAAAATACGGAGACAGGCCTGAAAATATTCCGGTAGAGAATTCTGAGCAAATCTTATGTTCAGTCCGAATATTCCGAATATCTTTCGATATGGAATCACTTTAAAATTTGAGAATGTATATGAATGTGTGAAACAGTATATGAGCGCTGCTATTGGATTTACAACCTCTTCTATTATATTATAAATGACGTCATTTCAAGAAAACGCAACATGTGATGACACTATAAATTATGCAAGCAAGAAGCACTATAACTCCAATATGGTCACTTCGTTTTCATATTGCCATATGTAGCAAATATTGCTTACTGTCAGTACATAGTGACGTCGAATGTGACGTTTTCTGGAAATGACGTCACTTAAAGAAGAGTTTGGAAATCGTACAGCGGCGCTCAATTATGTAAATCTTACCGTCCTTTAAAACCCAATAATAGTCACTATCAAATATTACAGTGGTCGATAAATTTCGAATTTAAGGGGCAGCAGAATAATATATTCCTTGAGTACTATTTTACCAATACACCCAGCAGTACACAAATCTACAAATCTTAAGGGCCCGCAATCGAGTTCGGTACATACTTTCAGCAACAACAGCGCCTATTGCGTAGTATTTACTACTCTCTATCGACGCTGCAGAAAAATCTACGGGGTCACCGACAGAGGGCGCTGCTGTCCCGAGTGAAACACTGTGATTGGTTGCTCCTGTGTTGTATGATATCATGTCTGAACCAGAAGTATACCTGTAAACATAAAATGAAATTTAATTCAATATACAGTAAAACGTCATCTAAAGAACACCTCAATAATAAGACCACCTCAACTTAAGACCACAATTTTCAAATCATTTTCACTGTTTTGCTCATTATTCAACCTCAATATATTGAGACCTCATCAATAGCAAGACCAGTTTACAATGGTCACAAAGGCGGTCTTATTGTCGAGGTTTTACTGTACATGTCGAACGCTGTTTCTCTTATGTAAGAATTTTGTAATTTCAATTTGATTAACGTTTTGGGTATTTTGTAATATTCTATCGTTGTCCCTACCATATTGCGTGACTATTTTTTTCTATTTTCTTGTTTTTATATAATTAATTACATCAGTTATATTTCATAAAGTGCTTTGTTATTCAAAGAAAGTAATACAGACTCCCATTAATTGCTCAATCTTAATATCTCCTTTTCATTAAAAGTTAATGCACATTGCCTGTTCATCCTTGATTGTATACACTTCCGACCAAAAGTTCCTTCACACTTTGACAATTTCCCATTGCAATTAATATATTTTCATAGTTGTTTCACATGCTAAATCGGAAATACTTTTTAACATAGCAATACTTTTCTGTAGAAGTATTTATAAATGTACTGAAACAAATTATCTTATTTTCTGATCAGATCAATCAGTTACACACATTCATTGGTTTCGGATTCAAAATAGTCAAGTGTAAAGAAACTTTTGGATGGCAGTGTATTTATTATTGTATGAAATTAAGACTCTACATCTGTATAAAAGTAATTCATGGCTGACTTCCTTGTTCTGTTCTGTGTTTGCTAATATTGTATTGATACTGCTAATTGTATCATTTATTGATTTCAGTACTTTTGTCTTTGTCATTCCATTTTCACGTTTACTGTTAATGTTCATTGTTGAAGGCATTGTATATACTGATTATACCAATAAACGTTAAAACCAAAGGCATGTATTTGCCGATTGAGATAATAAATTGCTGGAGTATGGTGGACTTTACAGTCAGTTAATGAATGTGTCTATTTGCGTTTACTTATCGTCGCCACCGGTTTCCCATATGGGCGACGCCTCCGGAAGAATGTTAGTCAATTTAGATATTTGGAGGATAGTGCATGATACAGAAGATGCCACAGTTCCATAAGCACCCCTGGTTATGTTACGTGCTCGATGCTAAGCATCGTACACGGGACCTCGGTTTTTCAAGTCTTGTCCGAAAGAATGTTAGTACTGTTAGTGGTGAAGCGGGGGATCGAACCTGCGATCCCTGGATTACTAGTCAAGCGCATTACCACTGGACCACGGATCCGCTACTCCTCCTAGTAAATATCAGTACCCCGGGGCACATTGTCATGCAAAGCTATGAACGTATTTATGGTAGGATTTTGAGTAAAACATCTAGAAATTTCATGACCGTATATTCAATAATGTAGGCATTAATTATAGCACTTCGTACTGTGATTAGTCATAGACCTTGTAGTCAGTTTCAATATACTTTACTGGTACTCATTGGATTATTCAGTGGAGAAATCGTAAGATGTTTTTGGTTCACACAGCGCTCGACTGATATGCAAATAGCAAAGCCATGTTAGTACCACCACCAAAACCAGGCAAATCTTCTGAATTTGAAGATATATAGTTGATATTTTTCATCTTTTATCAGTGCCGAACGACATACACGATGTTTTCTTGTGGTGGTTGTGATAAAACATTTGATAGAAAGTATAAAATGTTGAGAAATAAACAAGCTAAACATCAGCAAGAAAGTTCTGATTCTGAAGACATGGACAAAATCAGTAATATGTCAGACGATGAGGAAACCGATGATCCAATGGATCGTCTTGTGGATGAAGTATTCGAGCAGTACCAGACGAGTTACGAAGAAGAGGTATTAGCTTTAATGAACGGGGAAAACATCTCAGAAGAATAAACACGAGATCGAGTGTACAAATCAATAAAAAACACATATCGCAAGACAATTACTAATGTATTTACATTTTATGGATGATCTCGCTCAAGGACACTCCGCTTTTCCAGTCTATCAAGAAAACAGTTGATCGTGTTATAGAATCTGATGACTTTGACATATGATATATGATCTCGAACAATATTCGACCAGTTTAGCAGAAATATTCCTTGATGTTGGTTTCAGTAAATGTTGTTATTGCAATACGTATGCATTAAATTTATGAGATTCACATTCCAAGATAGAAAATGCAAGTTATGCAATGTTATTGAAGATGAATTTCATTTCTTGTTTAAATGTCCATTGTACCACGAAATAAGTAAACATTACTAAATCAGTATCACAAAAATACACTAAACCAACATTTTTGAGAACTACTTAAGCTCTGAAGATAAGACTATTATTTATCTATTTTTTATGGTGGCATATTACTGTCATCAGTTAGCATGATAGCTTCTACATGTAAGTGGTAACACGAATCTTATCTAGTTGACCACTTACTATGTTACTTAATAACTCAAATTCGCGAATTTCACTTAAGATTCGTGTTACCACTTATATCTAGAAGCCAAAAATGAATAAGTGGTAACACGAATCTTAAGTGAAATTCGCGAATTTGAGTTATTAAGTAAGATAATAAGTGGTCAACTAGATAAGATGTGTGTTACCACTTACATGTAGAAGTCAAAAACGCATTTATAAATAAGTGGTAACACGAATCTTAAGTGAAATTCGCGAATTTTAGTTACTAAGTAACATAATAAGTGGTCAACTAGATAAGTTTCGTGTTACCACTTAAATCTAGTGTAATACATCATAAAAAGGTAAGAGGTGGCAGTTATGGGCACTTTCAGGCCTGTTTCTAGTTTTATGATATTTATCTTACCGAAAATTTATCACGAATATTAACTAGATAGCTAGTTAATTATCGTAATAATTAAGTGGTTAACACGAATTAATTCGCGAACGCTATCATGCTAACTGGGGGCAGTAATATGTCACCATAATTTTTAAACATTTGTCTCAGTTAGTAACAGCATCAATATATGTATAATTACCTTGATTTTTAACAAAATGTATGTAGTTATTATATACACTGTAACTTGTAATAATGAATCATGGGCATAATGCCTAAAGTTTTAAAGGACCCCATTGGAAATAAGTGCTGTTCAGCAACTTTAATGGGTTATCCTTGGTATAAGAGCAATATATTTTATTCTTAAAATAGCTATGTTGTTGCAAAATGTCTTGATTTTGCCTTGTTATATCAATTTCATATGGCAAACCAGTGACGTCGATAAAGAAGCGCAAATACAAAACAAAAACATTCGTAGTATTTTGTGCATATAGTTTGGTTTACATGCTTGATTTAAATAATCCCTAGAAGATACATGCTTGTTTCCCTAGAAACACATATGTTTGTTTATCACGGAGACAACAAACATACAAAAGTGAGATTAAAAGCAATGATTCTATAAATAGAACACACAAATATATAGTGACAATAAATACAAGCAAACCGATAAAAGTAGCAACAATATGTGTTAATTCCTTAATCGGCACGACGGATTATCTATAAAACCCTATATTTATACATATTTATTTATTTATATATTAAACATATGTCGTGGTGTTTTTGCGATACAATAAACGAGTCTCAGAAATACATTTCGTGAAAAAACCAATATAGCGATAATTGGCGATGCGTTCAGTTTGCAAGCTCGTAACTCACTGATACTTCGTTATAATTGCATTGAATATAGGTCGATTATTTAATGACATTTGCCATAACAGTGTTGTTTGTTGAGTCTATGGAGTTGCTGTGAAATAGAAGATGAATTGTGTTACTTCATAGGTGAATGCATGTTCCTGTCCGTACATAGGTGAATTCCAATAAATGTTTGCTGTTTTATTCTGATTCCGTTGATAAATAGGTAAGATTTTTTTCTCTATTTTTTTGTAATTTTTCAACTTAAAACTTTTATAACTTGTATTTTTGTATTTATGTATTTATGTATTTATGTATTTATGTATTTATGTATTTATGTATTTTTGTATTTTTGTATTTTTGTATTTTTGTAATTTTTGTATTTTTTGTATTTTTTGTAATTTTGTAATTTTGTAATTTTAAACTTTGTCATTTTGTATTTTTGTATGTTTTTTCATGAATTGTTCATTATTGCACGGACATAATTATGGTTTATAAATGGAAACTCTAAATTTCGACAATGCTTCTCTGAAATTTTGTTATTTTGTAATTCTGTAATTTCTAACTTTAAACTTTGTCTGTTTGATTTTCAAATTTTGTATTTTTGTATTTTTTCCATGAATTGTTCATTATCGCACGGACATATGGTTTATAAATGTTAACTCGAAATTTCGACAATGCTTCTCTAAAATTATGTCGATGTTTGTTTATTATTCAAATATTCCTCAAATCAAAATTTATGTTTAAATATACTATATGTCGAAAGCTTATTACAATTGTTAAAAAAGATAAAACATATCGAGCGATGAAAGCAACATACAAGCTCGCAAAAACAAGGCCGTGCCTCAAATGTGTCACGTTATATAAAATGAAAATTAATAACGGAAGTCTTATACAATCTACAAAAGTATGCTTATTCGAATTTAAATAACAGCGATCCTTTCTCTAATGCTCGCGCTTCACCTCGTCTTGTCCGCGCGTTCTCCTTCCATCGAGCTTTTTCACATAACAAAATATGAGCAAAACTCATCTCTCTTGCCGAATTATCCAACAAATTGAGTGAAGGAGGACCGAATGGACGTGGGTTGAGAAATAGCGTATCTTTGGCTAATTGGTGGAATTTGAGAAAATATTCACCGAATATGACATTTTCTAAATTTCTGGCACTCATGACCTGCGTAAATTGTAATAGTTCTAGCGCCAACTAGAAATCAATTTACTAACTGAGACTGGGTTTTGCATCAAGAACACACATGTAAATATGGTGATGCATTGTCCGATTTTTGGAAAGCGATTACAGCTTTTAGTACAAAAACATATACGACATTCTATTGTGTGTATATTTTAAGAATGTTTTTAATTTCGCCGAATAATTATAATGCTTATAGATGTCCCACTCTTTATCTTTTCACGTCCAACTTTCTGGCTCTTCTCATGATTCCCCAGATCCGATCGATATTAGATCCATGCTATAATCGATTATATATATACGCTATTTTATCGACTCCTGATTATTTTCGTTCGCGACTTAAATAGTATGGTACGAATATGTTTAATACCGATCAAACATGACAGATATTATTATGAATTCAGTTTCATTTGTACATTACAGAAGTAGACCATGATGGACGGAAATTCATTCACATCCAACGTCACTTCCAGTGAACAAATCGTCACCAATCAGACAAAATTTAATGCGGCAGTTCTAGTGATAAACTACGGCACGTTGCTAGTCAGTCTAGTAATCGTCATCATAGAAACAGTTGCCTTGGTTATATTACAGAAATGTCGACGTATACCATCTAGAAGTCGTTACCTATCAACAAGTTTTATACTAAGTGATTTATTAGGGGCCTTAGCGTTTGCCGTACATCAAATTATTATGTACGGCTTTGCCTATAATAACGACTTTACAGAGGTGTCTAGGACAGTCGTGGTGGGGTCACTGCTAAGTGTCACGTGGGCGTCCGTAGCGGCTTTGTCCATTGATAGAGTGATGGCGATTAAATGTAGCTTGAGATACAAATTCTGGACAAAAGATTTCAACATATTGTTTAGCATAGCGCTTATTTGGTTGGTGCATCTTATTGGAATCATGCTATTCTGTATCGCTGGAATGAAGAGACTGTGTGATTTTGACTTCAATGACTGTGATATTTGGGCCGCCAGTAAAGTGGCGAGATACGCTATGATGATTACACTGCTTGGTTACGAAGTACTGGTCATCGTTTCATATACGTACATATACAGGGTTGCTTCAAGACATGCTCAAAGTATAGAGGCATTGAACATTACAACTTTAAAGGACAAATCACAACATCGCGACGATTTAAGCACGCGGCAAATCAACAGGACGAGGGCTGTTTTGAAAATAGTCTTGGTGTTTCTAGTTCTTCATGCGCCAATAGTTATATTATAAAATTGTTTATGTTTGAAAGTGGCACTTTGCCACGAAGCGCATTATTGACGAGACTTGTTTTTGCTTTTAGCTACGCATGCATACAAATCAACTCATTTGTGTCCATGTCACTATATGTTGGCAATTTTAAAGAAATGAAAATGCATTTGTATTACTTGTTGGCAAGGATCTGCCGGAAATATTATGAGGAAGCGGAGGCTGTACGAATAGATGTGTACAATATTGTGATTTCACTAGAGGCTAAACAACGAAACAGTATTTCATCCGTTGTCGCTTGAGCTTAAATAATGGTTCACTGTTTTGAATATGTTGTATGTGTATATTAGTACAGTAACTCTTCGCTAAAAGACCACCTCAATAGTAATATCACCTCAATATTGAGACCACAATTTTCAAGTCCATTTTGACTGTTCCACTCTTTATTCGACCTCCAAATTAAGACCACCTCGATATTAATACCAGTTTTCAAGAGTCCAAAGGTTGGTCTTATTATTGAGGTTTAATTGGATATAACAAATGTACATCGCATTTAAAAGTTAAGTTTTACGGACGCCCATCATTAGACGTCATGTCTTCAATTAGAATATGCAAGTTAAATTGGATTTTTGTTATTAGATTTAAAATCATAATTTATATAAACTGTAAATCCAATATAATTCGAATGAACGAGGTTCGACTGTATTTCTATACGTGATCAAATGTTATATAAAACGGTTACCAGCCTATGACATCTCCGTGCTGCACTGATATTCTGGCGCTTTGTATTACAGTTTTAGCATGACTCGTGTTTATCTCCCCTGAAAGAAAGGTTAACTATTTTTATTGAATAATGCACAGGAGATTATCACGAGTTATCTCCCTTTCTATACCGTCTGTGATATATATTTATAGTTAATGTTCCATACGTAACACAAAAATGTTTTATTCTTAAAATTAAAAGTTGATATTTTCTTGAAACCACTCGTTCAGCGATTAGCTGTTTTTGTTCATTCATTTATATCAATGTTTTCGTATCCGTTTTGCAAGAGCCCACACTTCCATTTGAACGCTGCTGTGGGATTTCAAACCTCTTCTGTAAGTGACGTCATTTCCAGAAAACGCGACATGTGATGTCACTATTTTCAAGCAGGAAACAACATTTACTCCATATGGTCACTTCGTTTTCATATTTCCATACTATATGGGTCAACTATTGCTTACTGTCAGTACATGGTGACGTCACATGTGACGTTTTCTGGAAATGACGTCACTTAAATAAGAGGTTTGAAATCGTACAGCAACGCTCATTTGAAGTTTGACATATTTCTGCAGCGCTACTAACAACAGTTTCAATGGAAACATTATGGACCGATATTATAGGAACTTACCCGAGGAGTAGGAATACACATTTTCACCCAAAAGAACATAGAGTCCAGTGCCGGTATCCAGCCTCCAAACTTGAAATCTGATGGTACCCGGATTTCTGATGTAAAATCTCCATTCTTGTATTGTTCCACAACATGTAAAAGCGTACAACGCATCGTTCTTTTGTAAATAGTTCCTACCTAGTTAAATATGTTAAAGGTTATTGATACAGTGTGACAAATAGCCCATACTAATCGGGTTAAATGTGCTCTAAAGTGAATGTTTAATGAAAAAAAGTTACTATAAAAGTATTACTTGTTTATAACTTTAAAAATAAAATACTTGAAAATGATACAATTTCGCTGTATGACACGAAACTTGCAAAAATACAACAAAATAATGATTGAGGAATTTTCTCTATTTAAATGGTTAGGCTAGATTTGAATTGCAGGTTCCAGTTCTGTTAAGTATCAAACATTAATTTTGTATCAAACATTTTTTTTTTATATTTTCGGAATTAAATGCAGACACCATATATGTAGTCATTTAAATGTGTACAGCTGATTTGAATGACTAGTTCTGTTTTGTACATTTGTATAAAATTTCGAATATTTAATTTTTTAATAGTTACGGAATTTAATACAGACAACATATATGTGGACATTTGAGCAGTGCAATATACTGAAAATTCGTACCGCTGTTAGAGTCGATATTGGTGGTCAAAGTTGAGGGGTCATTTTGACCGACTATTTCCCCGCCTCCACATGGAAGATCTGAAAAAACATACAATTACTACTAAGCAGTGATCTTATATCCAACTTTGGTATCATTGTGAAGGACTTATTATACCACTGTAGAGATAGTTCGTGTGCAAGCCGTAAGTAATCAAATATATATTGTAGATTGTACATGTTTATTTCATGCAAAAATATATATTTAGTGAATAAACGCTCTTCTTTACGATGCTGTTAATAATTTCGTGTGTTTGTTTCTACAGGAAATTGTCACGAGTATTTCCCTTTATCCAATTTGGAGTTATTTCCTTTTATCCCTTTTATCGAATATATTATAGAAAATGTGTATGCACTCGTACTATATATATGTACTATAGAATGGATAAAGGGAGACAACGCTAGAATGGCTAAATGGAAAGAACTAGTGACACTCTCCCTTGGTCTGTAAAGCCACCATTTCACCAAGGATTGTTTTGGTCCCGATAGTAACCGATCCTTTTTTTAGTCGATCGGTGAAAATAGTCGGGAACCTGCGAGCACTGTCGAGCACTACCCTATACCTTCGGGGAAAGATCTGGCGCGATCGCCTCAGTCCTCCGAGGGTCGGGTACCGAAAAAGTGATCGGCTACTGTTTTTAAACATGTTGAAAAACAGTAGCCGATCAAAAGCCGTCGGCCCGTGGTCGTCTTGGTCGTCCGAGGGTCCCCTGAAGGTCCCCTTGTCTCGCCCGCCCTCTGGAGCTTTGCCGTGTACTTGCGTGTACTTTCGCATACTTGCGCCCCGGAAACGTGTCGATCGCGCGAGGAACGTCAGTGATTCGTCCCCCGCCATGGTCCATTGGTCGGGACTCAATCGGGTAAAAAAAGGGGACGATTGGAGGCGATTCAGGACGACAATCGGGCCGATCAAAACATTGATTCATCGGGGACAATCTAGTCTAGATCGGGCCGATTGGAAAAAACAATCCTTGGTGAAATGCAGCCTTTAGTGTTCCATTACCAGCCATGTAAAATACAGGACTGATACAGTTTTTGTTAAAATCCAAGCTGTCTATAATATAATGTAAATGTAAAACAATAATTGAACTAACTTGAACATAGAGGTATGTCACAATATTCAAAACGCTGTGAGGGGTCCATAGTGTAGCACCATGGGCCCGAGGCCCCAGCAAATCCGTCAGGATCCCTGCAGTAGTTGGCCGCGCCTGTATCACCGTCATCATACGGAAACAAAGGGTCGCCGTGATACGTGTGTGAGTGTGGGTTGTCGAGTGCCCAGGCCTGACACGTGCGCCCGGACAATGTTGTTGATATCGTGCCGGTGTATTCCACAGCTAGCAAGCCATCCCAGCATATGTCCGACCGTATCGCTGTATACACGTTGACAATAAGTATAAAAATCTCTAAAAATCATATTCTACAAGTTTTCCATCAAACTACAGTCGGACCTCGTTTATTTGACAACTTTATATCCGAATACCCGGTATCATTCAAAATAAATACCAGGTCTTGATGTATCTTCTTATGCGCGTCGAATAAAAATGGCCTATTCGAAACCATATTATTCGAAATAAAATTTCGGATCCGATGAAATCGAATGAACGAGGTTCGGCTGTAGTGTTGTGTACAAATACTTGCATTGCTAACTATAAAGAGTTACGTTTCCTTTTCAGTGGTAATGATAATATCATACGTCTTAATTATTCTCTTAATAACAATTGTCCTACACATGTACATGTAGTTACCATTACGACTAGCGATACAAGTAGCCTTTTGATTTCATTTTCAAAGTATTCGAGTCTCGAGATAACTTTCAGGACCTTTATAAGTCGTTTGACAGGAGATATGAGACATGCATGGATACCAAATAGACAATATAAGCATTTGTGCAAGGATCTGTTTCTGTGCACAATTCATTTGAATTGAGATACGGAGAAATGAATTCGTATCTCCAGGCATTGAAGAGACGAATAATCGCCATCGTATGTGACGCTACACAGGGCAATGGTTGTTGTATATTGAAACAATCAGATACACTGAATGCATTTTGAATGATGTTTTTTGATAGGTTAACGCAATTCGAAGTAACTTAACACCAAGCGCAACGAAGTGTTCAACCAAATCACCCAGGCTTAAATAAGAGTGAATAAGTTGCTACAGGGAACGTCACGTCATTAAGATAGTGCCTCCCCACACAGACCTCCAGGAAAACAACAATCCATAAAACATAACGTACTCGAGAAGGCTCAATGTTACATACGTAAGGGAACAGAGGCGCAGGGAATGACCTGGCCGACATTAAGGAAATAACTAGGAGAATCAAGGAGGACAAACATGAGGAGATTAATGAATTGAAAAGATCACAGAACAACAGGCAGAAAATAACAGAACACTATATAAAAAGAAGTAATTGCACATGGGAAAGGGAACTAAGATACATTTAAAACACATAAAGAAATAAAAACCATACAGAGAATTACAGTATTGGAACTGTACTGGGGGTTTAAATCGATTTAACGCCGGGCAAGCCAACGTCACGATTATTCACTATATGGTAAGCCTATTACGAACTTTTGACGAATTTGACAATTTTGAACCACGTGGCTTCAATGTCGGCTCCAGTTCTCCGTAATTCAACTCATTTATCATGTTAATAATGAGGGTATCAAAATATAGGCAGCGTTACAACATGATTCGACAAGTGTATCAGTTACTATAAGGGTGACATTTTAATCCATATTAAAATATAACTTTCGATCTATTTGGAAAATATTTTCTTTGGCTAAAGTTGCGACTTTTGAAATAGAGACGGTCAATACATACCAGTATCAGCCATTCTGGAACTGTTTTGGTTATCAATTTCGTATCCAAATAATATACTGCATATTAAATACACCGAAAATATTATGAATATATCGTCATTACTTTTTAGTTTTAAGGAAAACTTTACGGGCAGCGTTAGATGTGCTTCTGTACAGACAGCAGTTCTAGGTTATGTTTCGATGTATAAAGTTCCCACATTTACAATATTTAACTCCAATGTTCTCGGAATAATCCATATTGATAGGCGAATTTCCTTTAAGTTTATAGGGAATATAATGTAAACGATGATAAAATTAAATCAGATATATAAAAATAACTTATTCATTGTGCTTATATGGGCAGATGGCTCGGAAAGTTGAAGAAAATGCGGTTGCCACATGAAAATTATCTTGGTATTTTCTCAATCAGTATCACATATTTGGGAATTACTCCCTAGTGCTTATCAGTTTTGCCTATCAAAATGGCTGATAATTAAGAACAAGGGAGGTAAATATTGTAGATGTGGGAACTATCTATTCATTGATATGCATTACGAAAATATGACAACAATCAGAATTGTCCTGACGTATAATTGTAGATAAATTGAAAAGAAGTTATTGCGAAAATGTTCAAATTCAAAGCGATAAGAATGTGGTGTTACTTATACTCTAGAACATGATCGGACAGACGGACGCACGAACGGAGAAGAAATATCCAATATTCAAAATCACGACATCATTATCAAACAAATGGAAAACAATCTATGGGTGTATACCTTGTATTGTTGTTGTATGAAGCAGGATGAGGAGGACCACGCTCGGTAGAAACAACAAAACCATCATCACAGCTTACAACCAAACGCTTCACAACAGCATTCAAACTAACACAATGATTTAATCCAAGTTATATTCATATATATGTGTACGGCAAAAACTCTGAACTATCAACCAGGTACTATAACAGTCACACAGTTTGTTTTATTATAATGAACCAAAATATAAATAGGCAACAGTCGAAGTTTTAATGTTATTCCAGAAACATAGCCCACGTTTTTTATGCCAATTTACATAAAAAATACGGTATATTCACTCACATTTTTACATTTTTTTGTATGTAATACCCGTTTCCTGTTTTCAATAATACGCTACTCATGCGCTGATATCGTTTTACATGCACATATTTATCATATATAATACGAAAATATAACGCTCCAAAAGTCAATATAATAATATTTACGATTCATTAAACCCGCTGCTACGTAGGTATGCGTACGCACATGCGAAGTCTTCGCGTTACTAATAACATCGTTCTGAAAGCGCGTTAATCACTACGGGTCATTAGATCTATTTGCGCTAAAATCAAAAATATTTTATTGAAAAGAAACTGTCAATAAAAATATACTTAGTAATTTAATCCTTTTAAATCATCAGTCATGCAAATTGATGTCAACTGATCAAAACATATTAATGAATTAAAATCATCATTTGATCCTATCTATATAACTGTAGGGTTTCCATTTAAAGAAAGAAATCAATGATAAGTTCAGCGTTTATTCGACTTACGAACTTACCACCAATTACTTCATCACCTGTATATAATAAATTTGAAAAAAGTAATTGACTTGTAGCTGAGTTCTATAATTATGTTTATAAGTCACCCTCAGTAAGACGGAACTATTATATTTGTTTGTGGGAGGTTCATCTTAATGTAGACCAGAAATTATTATTTGGTTTGTTTATTTAGTTCAAAATGTTAAAATCGCTAATTTATCCATCAACGTAATATTGCACTCATGGTTTGTTCATGTTTTAATTAAAAACATCAATTAATATGCATTTTCAAAGAATCATTATAAATGTATTCTTCTATATTTGTCGAAAAAAAGAAGTTTTATTATATCTTTAAATTGAATAAAACTTCCAGTTGTTTAACAATCGGGGACATTTACAAGTTTTGACCGCACGTAACATGATAAAACTATATTTTTGAGTCGGTATGCATTACAATTGTTTGTATTAAAGATGTTTTAGCCAATGTATGATGAAACAATTTCAAACAAGAACTATCATGAAAAAAGATTTGAAGATTAAGATTTGTTGTGCAACATAAAAAAATGCCGAGATGTTACGATTGCTGGTCACTCCAGATCCAAGATTCTTTATCGAAAGGTTAACCAATCCGCGTCAAGGTTACAATCGTTGCTCGGTCGAAGAGAAATTGCCTTGGTGGTTAACGTAAGTTTTGATTGGTTTAAACAATACTTATAATTATGCAATAGCAAAACCATGTTAGAACGGCTTCGCCGAAACATTTACTCTCAGATGGACCAGATACATATTTAACAATCATCTTTGTTATAGAAATATGTAGTATTTCGTTTAACACAACATTCTGGATGAGGCCGTCTTTATAAAGGCTTTTGTTTATGGGACCCTTTCCACAATTTAGGGATCAGAAAGGAGCTAGATTCTTTAGCTTCATATATACATGTGTACGATTATTACGATCTAAAACAAGACACAACTATAAGTGATGCGTAGAAATAGGAAGAGTACCGCCTAGGAGCAGCCATTGGCCAATACACAGCTCAGGGATTAAACATGATTTCTAAGGGTTCACCTAACTCCACATTTATCTTACCATCACCTAAATCGAACGAACCGTGTAAAGTAGAAAATGATAATTATATCAATAGCTAACAAAAGAGAAGCACGACAAGATAGGCCAAGTACAATCATCAGCACCTCGTGCAACCTGCTGTATTGATGGCAGTTATGTTGGTCGATGGCTGTGCCAGCTGAAAGGTGCGAGGTCGACAGAAGGTACGTAGTTGCTATTTTTGTTGCGATTTTTGTTCATTTTTCAGAGTAACCACTTACGCATATCGTTTAAGCAAAGAACAAGACATTTCTACACATCGTTTGTATGTGAATGAGTGCCATATTAACCGAGAAAACGGGTTATATGTTCGCAATGTTTGCGAAAAGTCCTTCATTTTCCTATTTGACATTGAATTCTCGAAAATTAACACAAATAGCAAATACGTACCCTCTGTCGATCTCTCACCTTTCACCTGGCGCAACCATCATCCAGCAGAACTGCCATCAATGCAGCATGTTGCACGGGGTGACCAGGGGGCGCTGCTTCTGTTTTCGGGTTGGGGTGGGATCACAGTATTAAAACCGCTTTGCCGTTGCACAAGAATGAGGGGAAACTCTATACCCAACGGTAAGAGGGTCGATCACTTAACATGCAGTGCGCTGGGGTGTAGCAGGATCATAATCATTTCTTGATAAACTATTGGATGTGTTTGATTAACATAATATTGGACACACGCTTCTCCAAGGATCTTACAAAATCTGTTAATCAAATCAGCGTAAAACTATGACCGTGAAATACTAATGTGTTTTTTAATTTAATCGTGCCATTTCATGGGGATTAAGTCAATAAAGATATTAAGCTATATATCCCCGATAAATTGACGTAGAAATTATAAGCATCAATGTTGTCCACGAACTTTTTGAACATAACTCGTATTCCGATATTAAGAAGAAAATAGTTAAGGTATTACTAAACCTTTAACATAATATTTATAAACAAGACCTCAACTCATTCAAGCCGTTTTACTTCAATTTAGAATATCTTAGTTCATAACCTATCATCTACAAACCTAGTGGCTGATTTTACGTCAGTGAGTAGATGACTTACTGACGTAGAATCAAAAACTGAAAAGAAACAATCTAATATTGTATGAAAAATACGCTATTGATTTTGAGTACAGGATTAAAATGTTATCGAACTTCGTAAAACTATTTACAAAAAAATATGTTTAAGTACAGATAAATAGGTTGTAAAATATGTTAAAGGTAAGGCCTCTACAAATATGTTTGTTTCAAGTTTCATGCCCCCCACAAATAGGGTCGATAGTTTGGATTTTTTTTTTTTTTTTTTTTATTCAAAAGAAGCATATTAAATGTATATTTAAATGAATGTATGTTAAAAGACAAATCCCCTTTCCCTTTTAACATGGATAATGATACATCCATGTGAATATAATGCTCTATAGCTGAAATACTCGTAAAGCGTCTAATAACTGGGCAGAAATATGAACCTAAAGAAAAATTCCCACAAAGAAATTTTACAAAAAAGAAGAAATTTTATGTCCGTGATTTTACTGAAAATAAAAAAATGTAAATACACGAAATAAAGTTCAAGGGTCGGTGCAAAAAATAGGGTAGGTCGGGAAACCTGAAACAAACTTATTTTTTTACGCCTCATAAAATATCATTAAATAGAGCACTCGAGTATAGATGTTTAAAATATCGCTTCTATTCAGTTATTGTGTTATGTTGGGGGTGAAATATGTTAAATCGGTTAAAAATTATTCCTAATCTTTCACTGTATTTAATGATCACATCTAACTTAACATCAATATGTAATTAATTTCAATAGATGTTTCAAAGAGGATTAATCCTTGCCTTTGAAGATGCATTTTAATGTGTGAATACAAAACTGTAGTTCTTAATCTAATCAGGTCAGTGATCCGACGAAAATGCAATAAAATGTTTGAAAATGTTTAAAAGGAAAGGAGAACATTTATGATTAATATGCGATGTTATGGTTAATCAAATACGTTTATACAACTTTCTTCTCAAATGTCGCATAACACATAACATTATAATTGTCATATTTATCTCTTCAGAGCTCGAAGTTGGTGACCGCGTTGTTCTCGCTGTCTGCAGTTGTCTGTCAATACTTGCGGCATTCATCAAAAATTGCCTCAAACGACATTGTATTCCAAACTACCCATTGGGTTTTATATTGATCATAGGTTCGAAACAAGCTTTATAGGAATGAACCTTGATAAGTTCCTCTATCTCGACAAGTAATATCGGACTGTCGTCATTTGGTTTATATACAAGTATCGGACTGTCGTCATATGGTTTATATACAAGTATCGGACTGTCGTCATATGGTTTATATACAAGTATCGGACTGTCGTCATATGGTTTATATACAAGTATCGGACTGTCGTCATATGGTTTATATACCAGTATCGGACTGTCGTCATATGGTTTATATACAAGTATCGGACTGTCGTCATATGGTTTATATACAAGTATCGGACTCTCGTCATATGGTTTATATACAAGTATCGGACTGTCGTCATATGGTTTATATACAAGTATCGGACTGTCGTCATATGGTTTATATACAAGTATCGGACTGTCGTCATATGGTTTATATACAAGTATCGGACTGTCGTCATATGGTTTATATACAAGTATCGGACTGTCGTCATATGGTTTATATACCAGTATCGGACTGTCGTCATATGGTTTATATACAAGTATCGGACTGTCGTCATATGGTTTATATACAAGTATCGGACTGTCGTCATATGGTTTATATACCAGTATCGGACTGTCAACATATGGTTTATATACCAGTATCGGACTGTCGTCATATGGTTTATATACAAGTATCGGACTGTCGTCATATGGTTTATATACAAGTATCGGACTGTCGTCATATGGTTTATATACAAGTATCGGACTGTCGTCATATGGTTTATATACAAGTATCGGACTGTCGTCATATGGTTTATAAACAAGTATCGGACTGTCGTCATATGGTTTATAAACAAGTATCGGACTGTCGTCATATGGTTAATATACAAGTATCGGACTGTCGTCATATGGTTTATATACAAGTATCGGACTGTCGTCATATGGTTAATATACAAGTATCGGACTGTCGTCATATGGTTTATATACAAGTATCGGACTGTCGTCATATGGTTTATATACAAGTATCGGACTGTCGTCGTATGGTTTATATACCAGTATCGGACTGTCGTCATATGGTTTATACACAAGTATCGGACTGTCGTCCTATGGTTTATACACAAGTATCGGACTGTCGTCATATGGTTTATATACAAGTATCGGACTGTCGTCATATGGTTTATATACAAGTATCGGACTGTCGTCATATGGTTAATATACAAGTATCGGACTGTCGTCATATGGTTTATATACAAGTATCGGACTGTCGTCATATGGTTTATATACAAGTATCGGACTGTCGTCATATGGTTTATATACCAGTATCGGACTGTCGTCATATGGTTTATATACCAGTATCGGACTGTCGTCATATGGTTAATATACCAGTATCGGACTGTCGTCATATGGTTTATATACAAGTATCAGACTGTCGTCATATGTTTATATACAAGTATCGGACTGTCGTCATATGGTTAATATACAAGTATCGGACTGTCGTCATATGGTTAATATACAAGTATCGGACTGTCGTCATATGGTTTATATACAAGTATCGGACTGTCGTCATATGGTTTATATACAAGTATCGGACTGTCGTCATATGGTTTATATACAAGTATCAGACTGTCGTCATATGGTTTATATACAAGTATCGGACTGTCGTCATATGGTTTATATACAAGTATCGGACTGTCGTCATATGGTTTATATACAAGTATCGGACTGTCGTCATATGGTTTATATACAAGTATCGGACTGTCGTCATATGGTTTATATACCAGTATCGGACTGTCGTCATATGGTTTATATACAAGTATCGGACTGTCGTCATATGGTTTATATACCAGTATCGGACTGTCGTCATATGGTTTATATACCAGTATCGGACTGTCGTCATATGGTTTATATACAAGTATCGGACTGTCGTCATATGGTTTGTATACAAGTATCGGACTGTCGTCATATGGTTTATATACCAGTATCGGACTGTCGTCATATGGTTTATATACAAGTATCGGACTGTCGTCATATGGTTTATATACAAGTATCGGACTGTCGTCATATGGTTTATAAACAAGTATCGGACTGTCGTCATATGGTTAATATACAAGTATCGGACTGTCGTCATATGGTTTATATACAAGTATCGGACTGTCGTCATATGGTTAATATACAAGTATCGGACTGTCGTCATATGGTTTGTATACAAGTATCGGACTGTCGTCATATGGTTTATATACAAGTATCGGACTGTCGTCGTATGGTTTATATACCAGTATCGGACTGTCGTCATATGGTTTATACACAAGTATCGGACTGTCGTCATATGGTTTATACACAAGTATCGGACTGTCGTCATATAGTTTATATACAAGTATCGGACTGTCGTCATATGGTTTATATACCAGTATCGGACTGTCGTCATATGGTTTATATACCAGTATCGGACTGTCGTCATATGGTTTATATTCCACTATCGGACTGTCGTCATATGGTTTATATACCAGTATCGGACTGTCGTCATATGGTTTATATACCAGTATCGGACTGTTGTCATATGGTTTATATACCAGTATCGGAATGTCGTCATATGGTTTATATACCAGTATCGGACTGTCGTCATATGGTTTATATTCCACTATCGGACTGTCGTCATATGGTTTATATACCAGTATCGGACTGTCGTCATATGGTTTATATACAAGTATCGGACTGTCGTCATATGGTTTATATACAAGTATCGGACTGTCGTCATATGGTTAATATACAAGTATCGGACTGTCGTCATATGGTTTATATACAAGTATCGGACTGTCGTCATATGGTTTATATACAAGTATCGGACTGTCGTCGTATGGTTTATATACCAGTATCGGACTGTCGTCATATGGTTTATACACAAGTATCGGACTGTCGTCATATGGTTTATACACAAGTATCGGACTGTCGTCATATGGTTTATATACAAGTATCGGACTGTCGTCATATGGTTTATATACAAGTATCGGACTGTCGTCATATGGTTAATATACAAGTATCGGACTGTCGTCATATGGTTTATATACAAGTATCGGACTGTCGTCATATGGTTTATATACAAGTATCGGACTGTCGTCATATGGTTTATATACCAGTATCGGACTGTCGTCATATGGTTTATATACCAGTATCGGACTGTCGTCATATGGTTAATATACCAGTATCGGACTGTCGTCATATGGTTTATATACAAGTATCAGACTGTCGTCATATGTTTATATACAAGTATCGGACTGTCGTCATATGGTTAATATACAAGTATCGGACTGTCGTCATATGGTTAATATACAAGTATCGGACTGTCGTCATATGGTTTATATACAAGTATCGGACTGTCGTCATATGGTTTATATACAAGTATCGGACTGTCGTCATATGGTTTATATACAAGTATCAGACTGTCGTCATATGGTTTATATACAAGTATCGGACTGTCGTCATATGGTTTATATACAAGTATCGGACTGTCGTCATATGGTTTATATACAAGTATCGGACTGTCGTCATATGGTTTATATACAAGTATCGGACTGTCGTCATATGGTTTATATACCAGTATCGGACTGTCGTCATATGGTTTATATACAAGTATCGGACTGTCGTCATATGGTTTATATACCAGTATCGGACTGTCGTCATATGGTTTATATACCAGTATCGGACTGTCGTCATATGGTTTATATACAAGTATCGGACTGTCGTCATATGGTTTGTATACAAGTATCGGACTGTCGTCATATGGTTTATATACCAGTATCGGACTGTCGTCATATGGTTTATATACAAGTATCGGACTGTCGTCATATGGTTTATATACAAGTATCGGACTGTCGTCATATGGTTTATATACCAGTATCGGACTGTCGTCATATGGTTTATATACCAGTATCGGACTGTCGTCATATGGTTTATATACAAGTATCGGACTGTCGTCATATGGTTTGTATACAAGTATCGGACTGTCGTCATATGGTTTATATACCAGTATCGGACTGTCGTCATATGGTTTATATACAAGTATCGGACTGTCGTCATATGGTTTATATACAAGTATCGGACTGTCGTCATATGGTTTATAAACAAGTATCGGACTGTCGTCATATGGTTAATATACAAGTATCGGACTGTCGTCATATGGTTTATATACAAGTATCGGACTGTCGTCATATGGTTAATATACAAGTATCGGACTGTCGTCATATGGTTTGTATACAAGTATCGGACTGTCGTCATATGGTTTATATACAAGTATCGGACTGTCGTCGTATGGTTTATATACCAGTATCGGACTGTCGTCATATGGTTTATACACAAGTATCGGACTGTCGTCATATGGTTTATACACAAGTATCGGACTGTCGTCATATAGTTTATATACAAGTATCGGACTGTCGTCATATGGTTTATATACCAGTATCGGACTGTCGTCATATGGTTTATATACCAGTATCGGACTGTCGTCATATGGTTTATATTCCACTATCGGACTGTCGTCATATGGTTTATATACCAGTATCGGACTGTCGTCATATGGTTTATATACCAGTATCGGACTGTTGTCATATGGTTTATATACCAGTATCGGAATGTCGTCATATGGTTTATATACCAGTATCGGACTGTCGTCATATGGTTTATATTCCACTATCGGACTGTCGTCATATGGTTTATATACCAGTATCGGACTGTCGTCATATGGTTTATATACAAGTATCGGACTGTCGTCATATGGTTTATATACAAGTATCGGACTGTCGTCATATGGTTTATATACAAGTATCGGACTGTCGTCATATGGTTTATATACAAGTATCGGACTGTCGTCATATGGTTTATATACCAGTATCGGACTGTCGTCATATGGTTTATATACAAGTATCGGACTGTCGTCATATGGTTTATATACAAGTATCGGACTGTCGTCATATGGTTTATATACAAGTATCGGACTGTCGTCATATGGTTTATATACCAGTATCGGACTGTCGTCATATGGTTTATATACCAGTATCGGACTGTCGTCATATGGTTTATATACAAGTATCGGACTGTCGTCATATGGTTTATATACCAGTATCGGACTGTCGTCATATGGTTTATATACCAGTATCGGACTGTATAACGTATTAAAGTCAAGTGTTTATTTATTATAGTGTCATCCCTATTTAAAGGGCCAGCCAATTCTGATTTATGAGAAACCTACTTTCTGAGCACATTTACTTCCCGATTCCTATCCTTTAATGCCAGGCACCAGGCATGTTTGCGCATTGTATTCATTATTTAACTAGCTGGCGGCTCACCAACCGGTCATATCAGAACAGGCCCCCTACATGGATTCGAACCTTCGACCTCCCACTCCCAAGGCGGATGTATAAATGTTCACCTACGACAAGCTGGTCACTACTTAGAGATTTCTTGCGATATGGACAATACAACAATAAACACACTGTAGTTTTTCAACATAAATCAGCTTTATTAAGTCACAAAATATATTTCTTGCTGTCACATAAAACAAATCATACAATCGAACAAATTTAAGAAAAAAACATATCGAACACAGGTATACTTTTGGATTATTTTAAGCTGTGTACGTCCATTACTGGTGGGTGGGGTTGGATAAATAAAAAGGTCAAGGCTACAAAGAACAAACGGAAATAATGAAAAATGATCAATGAATAAAACGATACTAGGAAACATAATTTGATGAAACATAAAAAAGAAAACAAATGGAAGATTCTCTAAATTTCTCACATAAACTATAATTATGCATATGATAAAGCGATCTTTATTAATATGGAAGATAGTTTTGAAGAAATATCGAGTGTGTTAGCTTGTTAATGCAAAATGTGGCATTTCGTACTAATATGAATACAGTTTGACCAGAACAGATTGAGGACAAGTGCTTTAGGACCCGATGGACGGTTATAACGTAAGCTCTGCACGTCACACCGGTTTGAACAATTATTTCAAGTTATCGACGATGCAGTAACTATTCAGACAAAAATCGACTACAGTAAAACCACACTTAAAGACCCCCTAAATAACAAGATTACTTCAAAATTAAGAACACTATTTATTTTCAAGTCCATTTTCACTGTTTTGCTCTTTATTCAACCTCAACATTAAGACCACCTAACTAAGAAGACCGGTTTTCAAGGTCACAATGGTGGTCTTATCATTGAGGTTTACTGTATTTAAACTGAAAAGTATTTCCGTTTTTATACATTTTTTGCCACAATTTCTCTTTAGATTTCTCTATTTGTTTCTTCCAGTAAGTCTTATATTTTGTGACAAATGACATATCTGAGGGAAAATAAACGGTATAAAATAAGGACACGAGCGATGATAATATTTGAGCTATAAATTCATGACTTGAAACTGGAAACATTTGTAAAGTAAAACAAGCTGTACATGAGATGATTAACACTACCTCAACACAGGTGAACAAATACACCAATAAACAAACATCACAGGAATGAATGAGAATAAATCCGAGAAGGAGCACTGAGACCGATCTCGACTAAAAATTCAACGAATGAGATTTAGCGCCAAACTCATGACAACCTATTTGATTCAAAACTCAACACTGGGGAAACATACATAGCATAACGAACGGGGTCAAGATGAGAAACCGGGAGGCCGGATCCCTCTCCCAGATATTTTGGCAAAAATCTAGGGACTCCAACCAAAGGCTGACGTAGAACCGCTGGCTGACCAGGAGCTGGGCCCCTGGCGTAAATCGCTGGGTCCGCGCATGACACTAGACAAAACGTTAAGTTTGTTACAATTTCGTATAAACATCTAACAAGGAAATAATAGATAATAATTGTTGTACACAATTGGTTATACAAAAGGGTCTTAGTTGACCCTTTATCGCTCATCTGAGTTATTCCAACAAGGTGTGAACTATTTTAGGGAGCAGCTGAAGACTCTGGCGACCCTATTTTTCATGAACGTTATAATTTAATAATTTAGATGGTCACACAATTATGATGTCACCAAATTGCTTTAAATTAGGACCATCGGTTTCAGAGGTGACCATTGGCTTTGTGGAGTAATATATTTTAGCAGACTTTGCTGAGGGACAACCAATCAGCTTTTGCGCCATTTTTAATTTAATTTTGTTAATATAAGCCATTTTGGTAGAAGTACATATGAGCGCTGCTATGGGATTTACAACTTATTTTGTAAGTGACGCCATTTCCAGAAAACGTCACATGTGACATCACCATGTACTGAGAGTATGCAATATTTGCCCCATATGGCATGTTGCGTTTTCTTGAAATGACGTCACTTACAGAAGAGGTTGGAAATCGTACAGCGGTGCTCATATCAGTATTAAATCTGTGAAATTTGATCAAGATTGGTTCAAGATTTCTTGAGAAGATGTAACTGTTAAGGCGATATTGACATAGTACAGGGACGAACGACGGACAAAGACCGATCGAAAGCTAAGGATAAATGCGAAATGCGAAGAAATTGCAATGTAATATAATATACTAATAATATTGTAAAGACATTAGATAATTAAGAAAGGAAACTGGATTGTTTTAACGTTAATTACTGTTTATGTTGAGATAAAGTTTGGAACATTTTGATCCGTCTTTGTTTATGGTATACAACATTAATATATTCGATTAAATTAAAAAGAAAATTTCTCAAGTTGGTTAAATGTTTTGTCTAGTAGAATTTCTTAAAAGAGTCTTTATGTTACTTCCGGTGGTAGAACCATATGCGACCTCATGTGAAAATCGGGATACCATAAACTCTAGAAAAGAAAGTCAAACTAGGACAAACTGTAAATAATTACGGCAATAAATGAAAAACAAATGTAATCATGTCATGATGAAGTTACCTATATATGGTTGAATATCTTTCGAACAGTATTTTAAGTGACAGTTCTAGTCAATAACATATCAACGCTTCTCACCGCAAGGGGAACAACTCAGTCAAAGCCCGTATCAAACTTAGGATAAATATCTAAATATAGCGATCTGTTGATATTTATTGTTTTGCTTTAATCAGATTTTTAATAATGTAATAACAAAATAATAATGCCGTGGAAAATTGTGTTAATAAACGTAATAATTATACGTATTTGGTAAAAATATAATTAAGAAAATATGAGGCTAAATAATAATGATAAAACCGGAAGTAGATCTAACGCTTCTACAAGTGACCGGAAGATCTGATACGAACTTTTTATCAAGAAGTTCAGACCGTCCGAGCGGACGTTCTATTCTTTGTTAGTAGACGTTTGAATTTTGTCACTTTTTAGATTTTCCTTTTCTGCTAAGTCTTCGATAAAGTCTCACAAGAAAGTTTCCATGTTTGTCCCGCCTTCTCATTTCCGGTTCCGTGTAACCGGAAGGTGAAGGGTGAAGGTCAGGGTTCAATTTATGACGTATCTGTTTTAGGATATCGACCAGTAATTCGTCTACATGGTGATTCAAAGCAGCGGAAGTTTCGAATGGAAGACAGTCGTATGTTCTAGAGATTGAATTCACGTCTGAAATTAAATAGAACACAATAATGATATATTACAATACTTACACTACAATATACATAAATATAAATTCAGAACAGTAAAACTTAAACTGAAGATAGTCTCGATTTTAGTCAAAATATGCTTACTCGTAAATATGAGAAAATCATTGGTATATTCCTTCATACAGATGTACACTACAACATAGTCCAGCCACGGACGTCACATCTCTATACTGTCGTCTGTTACGAACGACGCGTGTAAAAGTCGGAGTACAGAGACATGTATGCGGGGCTAACTACAACATATCATTATTAGTTTTCTTACATAATTCACAATCTGCGAATACACGAATCCGATCCTGACCTACTAGTGCTATCATAGGAAATGCCTGTATCCGTCTTATTTTCATGCAGTTCCAGGAAACTTTAAAGAAAAGTTACTATGCAATGTTTTAGAGAACGTCTGTATGACGACATTAACATGCCATTTTCTCAAAATCATTTCTCAGCATATTTTGATAAAAATAAGATAAAATCCACCTAGTGGTGAATTCTTTATTCATTCACTCATACCTCAAAACCGTAGCATCATGAACCATTTCCTTATTACTATTTCGTGATTCATTATTTCACATTAAGACGATGGAATTCACCAAACGACCTCACTAAATGAGCGCCGCTGTACGATTTCCAACCTCTTCTGTAAATGACGTCATTTCAAGAAAAAGCAACATGTGACGTCACCATGCACTGACAGTAAGCAATATTTGACCTATATGGCATTATGAATACGAAGTGACCATATGGAGTAAATAGTGTTTCCAGCTTTACAGATGTTGCATTTTCTTGAAATGACGTCATTTACAGAAGAGGCTGTAAAATCCACAGCAGCGCTCTCACATGGAGAAAACATACACATATCAACAGCAGGCCTACCTTCGACGTATATTGGACTTAATGTAACCCCTGGCTTCAAAAATATTTAAGTAGGCATAAACATGAACTTAGACGTAGCTGCCATTCTGGTTTTAGTTCAAAAACTACCAAGATGTTTACTACAATTCAAAGACTAGCAGAGATAGTTATTGAAAACCAGGAACTCTTGGGAAAGCGAAACATGTAAGTACAATGGCGAAGGAAACAGTGGACCTCATACCTTCTTTCCGGACTTTTCTTTTTCTAACCAGATCTATTTTGTTACCAACCAGTATGATAGGCCGGTCTGTACCGTGACCATGACGTAACTTGTATAAACTTTGCACAGCAGCATCGAATGTTGTTCTATCAATTACAGAATATACAACCACGTACGCATCAGCTGATATCTCGATATCATGGTCATCTGTATCCTGTACAAATAGTTTCAAGAATGGAATCAGTTTAAAATTATATCATGCTCAGTTTTGTGTTCATTTGTTTACCGAAACAAACATGGCCAATATACCTTATATAACTAAAACTACGGTGGCATAGAGTTGACATGTGTGAAGTAATTTTTATCTCGTTCCCACGACTAAGTATGTAGTTGGATCGAGTTAGTAAGTCGGGGTCACGAAATAACTTTGTCGTGGATGTGATAGTTAAGTCGTTGCCACGACATACTAAGTCTTGGGATCGAGAATGTATGTCGAGGAAAAGAGATAAAAAATCACCTTTATGCCACCTTAAAAACACCAATATAATATTATATCAATTATGGAACATTACATCATAAAAAGTACATTCATCAGCAAATATTTCAGTAAAAATTTTATTTTAAAAGTATTTTTATGATGTAATTTTCCTGAAATATTTGCTGATGTATGTATTTTTATGATGTAATTTTCCATAATTGATATATATTGGTGTTTTTTAAGGTGGCATACAGGTGATTTTTTTTTATCTCTTACTGTAAAAATACTGTAAACTGAGTATAAACTTTTATAAGTTATAAAGCTGTCTTTCCAAACTTAAAACGCACATTAATGTTTAAACAAATTATTATCCATTATTTATTTCATTACACAATTAGCTTTTATTATGTAACAGTCTAATTAATACAAGGATGTAATGACTTTAAAGTTGATACCATTTGATTAGAGACTTTGAAATGTCAATAAAACCTTAACATACGTAATAGTAAGCACCTGTCCATGTCAAATATAACATAATTGGTTTAAGTGCAAAGTGCCTTTGGGTAGACTTCGTTGTATATTATATTGTATCAGAATTACCGGGTTTAAAAATAGAAATAGAGCAAAACCTCAATAATACGACCACACTTGGGACCCTTGAAAACGATCTTGATATGGATGCGGTCTCAATATTGAGGTTGAATAAAGAGCAAAAAAGTGAAAACGGATTTGAAAAATGGATTCTTAATGTTGAGGTGATCTTATTATTGAGTGGTCTTATTATTGAGGTGGTCTTTCAGTGAGGAGGTTTTACTGTATCACATAATTACGGTGTTCCGTTAGGGCCATCTAGGTTTCGCCCCCTTTGCGCACTGATAGAATATCGTGCCATCGCATCGTGTCAACGTGCCATCGCCCAGTGCGCGAAGGGGCGAAACCACGATGGCCCTAACGGAACACCGTACGAAATGGTTTATCTCGGTGGTGCATTTAGCATTTGATATGAAACTGAAGGCAGTTAAGTATTTGAAATAAATATTTTTTAATTTCCAATATTATTGATGTATAGAAAGACGTTGTATTGTACAAAATATATTAGTACCATAGGGATATATCGGGGTCAATAAAATATGCTTTTGGTTGCGTATAATATAAAGAATCGGACACATATTTGGTATCAGGATAGAATATGTACACAAAAATGTAGAAATATCTCTATTTCGATATAATATCGACGGGGATAATCGCACTGACACCCCGTATCATTATCATGCAATGAGTGGAATGTTTTATTGAACGATTAACTTCAAACTTAACTGATAATCTCTCTCATTCCAGTCATAGTTAATACATAGTACTATTTTTTAAATATTATAACTGACATATTATTGATACATAACTAGAACTTACATCCCAAGGGAGAGCATCGATGAATTCCATCGTAGACTCTTCACCATCCAGTTGTATAGTTACCGTTCTTTCTATATCATCGGCTGAAAATATAAAGAATTTCTATTTTAATATGCTAGCACTCGATATATGCAAAACAAACAAGAAATATATTGAAAAAAGATGATTGGTGCAATTTGAAGGTTAAGATTTGTTGTGCAAACATAAAAAATGCCGATTGCTGGTCACTCCATGTCCAAAATGTATTTCGGTAAATTCACCGAAATTAAGTTGATTTCGGTAAAGTAAACGTACCCTTTATCGAAAGGTTAACCAATCCGCGTCAAGGTTACAAACGTTGTTCGGTTGGAGAGAAATTGACTTGATGGTTAACTTAAGATTTGATTGGTTTACACAGCGCTGATATGCAAATAGCAATACTATGTTAGTACGTCTGGCCAGAAAAATTAATCCATTTATCATATCTTGACCTGTGTTTAAAATACATCATATTTCGGACACTACATGTAGCACAGGTACATAATTGTTTTTATATTTGGTTTATATACATGTATATATATCCTAATATCTTATTCCTTTAGCATGTTAACATGCATATTTTATATGCTTGTACAATGTGTTGCATATGTCCATATGTGTTGTGTTTCCTATTTTAGTATTAACCTCAAATATGGTAGATTAGAATAGGCCTATACAGTGGTAACTATAAGAATGATGAATACCGGTAATGTAAACATGTATTCATGATTTGTTTAAAGAAATATTGTATAGATGACTAGTGCATCTTATTTCATGATTTAACAAAATGTATGTACTTATATAGTCCAGCCACGGACGTCACATCTCTATACCTGTCGCTGTATATCTGTTACGAAGACGCGTGTACAAGTCGGAGTACAGAGACACGTATGCGGGGCTAGTACTTATATAACTTGTAATTGAGAATCATGGGCATAATGCCTTAATTTCTAAATAAAGTATCATATCATATGTCAAATGTTTAGACGTATGCTCATGCTAGTTAAGTGTGACTAAGACATATCTACGTAATAAACGAATGAATCGCAGTTTTTTCTTGACAACAAGGTGTCATTTTAATTTAACAGCAATCGTGATTGTTGTTCATACAAACGATGTTGTGCCTTGAAAATTCGCCAATCAGCCTAGATGGTTTTGTGAGTGTCTACTTTCTCACACTAAATTAAAGCTTCAAGTCTGAAGAATATTCCTTGCTTAACAAACAAACTTTGAATTCAAACATTTCGTCTGATAGCAGAAAATGACCGTACCAGTCTTTTGTGCGGAAACCTAACACATTGCAAAAATGAAATATTGTATGGCATATTGACCTTAAACTGGTTCACGCGTATCTTGGTAAAAGAGATAACACGATAATCTGTTCAATTTTCCCACCATCATCGGTACTCAAAGGTTACAATAAAAGTATTTTCTATTCAGTTAACGTCTACTTTATTAGCCGAACATATCCGCATTAATCCCAGGTGAGGCTTATCATGCTTTGGTTGTCTGACGTAGCATACTTCAAACATAAGTAACGTCTGCAAACTGACGTGTTACCACTTCATAGCGGTCGAGATCTCTACATAAACTGATGCAATAAATATGTTATTTGCATGTGCTTGCATGAACAGTATAGTTCTTTCACTGTTTGATATACGTGGAAAAAATCTGCACACTAGAGTCTGACGTCATTTTTGTTGGAATGAGCCGTTTCAAGGGTTCTTCAAAGTGTTATTTTATGAGGTCACGAACATCCTTCCAACTATTGGTCACCCTACGTTTTTGCTGTTTATCAGTTTTGATAGAAAACTTAACATGGAATCTTTTATACTTTCCTTTAGCCTCGGGCGCTAATAGAAAAATATTTGAATGTAGAGTCGTGAACGCAATATCTTTTCCCATTGGATTGCAATATACATGTATATGAGTACACTGAACTTGGAAGAAAAATGTGCATGCAAAACAGTCGACAGTTCTAAGGCATGTCGAATTGAAATGGGATATTCGAAACCATGTATTATTCGAACGAACATTTCTGATGAATTCGAATGACCGAGGTCCGAGTGTATATGTGGTACTGCATTGTCGCCACATTCATAATGGATTTTCAAAATATTTGCAGTTCAAATTTATGTAGGAGAAAGTACATGGAGCTAACCTCGCAAACAAACAAGATGATATAGAGTCTTGACAGACACAGATTGTGTTTATATTCAGTACAGTAAAACCCCTCACTAAAAGACCACTTCAATAATAAGACCACCTCTATATTAATAACACATTTTTCAAGTCTATTTTCACTGGTGTGCTCCTTATTCAACCTAAATATTAAGACCACCTTAATAAGAAGACCAATTATCAAGCGTACAAATGATGGTCTTATTATTGAGGTTTCATTGTATATTTTAGCCACTTTTATGGATCCTTAAGAAATTATTTTGATGAAAGAAATTAAGGCAACATTAATAGTATATTGCATCAATTACTTGGTGATTTGAAGACTGAGCACAGGATTTTATGGGACACCCTCGTGTATTACATAGCAGTAAAATAAATTATATTAATAAAGAAATAATCCATAAATGCTAATTGAAAATACCAACAGTAATCTTAAGAGGTAGATAAGATATTTTGTCTTCAACATCAGATTAATTTAACCATTAAATACAATATAGGCATTGGTTGGATTCGCCTCCGGAAATATACTTGTTTTATCATGATACACTTAATAGTATAAATTATTATAGGAAAATAATATAAATAAGTCCATGGTTGGGGTGGTAAACCTATTTCCTTAACCCGACTTTGTTCTGATTGGGCTTTAAGTTACATAAAAAGCCAGGAACTTTTCCAAGAGTGGAGGAAGACACAGTGTGTCCCCTTCTAGCTTTATATTGGTCCTAGGCGGACACAATGTGTCCCCTTCTAGCTTTATATTGGTCCTAGGCGGACACAATGTGCCCCCTTCTAGCTTTATATTGGTCCTAGGCGGACACAATGTGTCCCCTTCTAGCTTTATATTGGTCCTAGGCGGACACAATGTGTCCCCTTCTAGCTTTATATTGGTCCTAGGCGGACAAGAACCATCGATCTTCTGCAAGCCGCTGCATCTGCAACATTCATTTACACCTAGTGTATGAAGAGCCTTAATGAATTCAAAAGAAACGGATACAATGTACCACTGTTATAATCATTGATTGCTTCGTATACTTGTACAGTTCTTACGCTGACTAGGACTTCCTAACTTAAGCAGGGGCTCAAGTCAAAAGGTGTTTGTGAGGAGAAGTGACTAATTGCGCAATGGTAAGGAGACATTGTGGAGTTTATTGGCTCAACAAGACGACAACCTTCTTCTAAGCCAGTTCGGTGTACACTTAGATTAAAGCTGTTCAGGACATTATACGACACTCTTTATGAATTGGGGGGGTGGGGGGGAGTGTGTAATCGTCCGAGTTCTTAGAAATCTCGCCTGCAGTAAATGAGTAACATGAAGATATTTACATCACCAGCCAGTTTCAGAAATTTTAATTATTTTGGCACATTTTAGCTTATTTTCCAAAGCTTGGGCGTTTCTTGCAGCTCAGTTTGAAATCTGTTTTTACAAACAATGCCAACATGTCTTATTTTACCACATTTTAAAATATTTCGGGCAACGCTCCAATTCAAATTTACAGATAAGCAATGGTGCATTGTAATAAAAATCAAGACGAAACTTGAAATCCAATTTAGTTTATTATTTATTATTTCAAGGACTGACTTCTCAGAGTAATTACCTTGTCAGAAGTAGATCTAAATTACTTTCAAATATTTACTAATGACTTTATCTGCAATCAATCATTTCCATATCTCAATTATGCTCTTGACGTTTTGCTATTTTGTTACTTGATTACAGTTAACTATATAATATAATTATGGTAACACACTTTGATATTCCATGATAAGGAATAATATACGTTATATTCAGTTAATATCTACTTATATGTCAGCGTGCAATCTCTTCATGTAAGTGATATCACGCTGTTTCAACTCGTAAAACTGTCGATATGTTTTGAAAAAAACAATAAACCCAGATATCATTCTCCGTAGCAAAAGTCTTACTGATACCTTCTATCAAAGTAATGTTTTTCTGAGCAAAAAGAATAGTCCAATGTCTGCATCTCTGAAGCAATGTGAAGTAAAGAATCTGATATTCCCAAAACGTGCATGTGTAAGATTTTGAGGGGGGGGGGGGGTCAAGGGGTCGAGTGCCTGCCCCACCCCAATTTGGCGAGGTTGAAACGTAAACTTCACAATCCCTAAATTAGGCACGAATCCTGACTACTAGTACTGACGAAGGAAGCAGTTACCGATAGTGGTTAATATGTTGCACAGTCGATGTATACAGTTTAGTTAATTAAACTAAACCATTGAATAATACAGAACTTACATTGTCATCTTCCATACATAAATTAAGACATCGGTGTGCACCTGTATGGTGCTTGAATAACCCACTGACCGTTCGCCAGCAAGCTGGATGGCTTCTTTAGACGAACTAATTAAACCTCTCATAAGATCCAACCACTCGACGGGTGATCATGGACAAATGTTGCAAGAAGTACAACTCACGACAATGGGGGTATGATTATTTCGAATACTAGTATTAAAATATCAGAGAGATGTAGAAAGCAACCTCTCCGATGCGACTGTTCAGCAACGATCTATCTAAAACCACAGTATCATTTTTTCTTGTACTAATATTTTGCTATAAATTCAACCTCTCTAGAGCAACAAACTCTCAACAATAGCCAAAATGGGCGTTCGTTTGTTTTCAACATGTTTTGCGCCGTTTTTCAACTGATTTTTCAGTCATAAACGGCGGCCAGTTGACCTAACCAGTTATCCTGGAATTGATCATCAAACAGTACTAACGTCCGCAACAAACTTACAACTTCACCATATGTTGAAGGCATGACCGTAGCCAATTTCACGGGAGAACATAACCTGCCCAACCCTGGAATCGAACCCAGGTCTGCCCGATGACAGACTAACACAATACTAACTAAGCTAGTTGGGCGGGAACAAAATGGGCGGATACCAAATGACGTTGCACTGGAGAGGTGGCATTGTACGGTTATCACGCAACAGAAATGACGACGTTTGCTGCATAAGTACATCGGCAGATTCGAACATTAAAACTGAATTTCAATTGAAATTCTCTGACTTATTTCAAAAAGAAATCAATGACTAATTCATTGGCATCAGTGATAATAATCACTTCACATATTTTGACACCTAAACAAGGAACACAGTCGGTGTTTCGACATTAGTAACACAAATTGAACAACACATTTCATTATTTCTAATTTCAACTGTGATTTTAAGCCAGAATCCTTGTGGTGCTAGAATTGAAAGGTATATTTCTAAAATATCCTTCAACGCTTGGTTTTTTCTTGGCACCCATTTATCCAGAATTCAGATATTTAAAGATTATTTTTATGCCAGGTTTGTTTTGACAGGCTTGTTGTATGTGCAAATCGTCAATTCTGACACATAATATGCAATTAACTTAAAATATTTCCTGATATTGTTGTTATTTTAAGACGTTTATGAAATCAAATTTTTAACTAATCAAGCCATGACGTCAGCTGCAACAACATAATCATATCCCCCATATCAACTCATGATTATATAAATACTAAAATGCCATTTGCAGTAATATATAAATATCAGATCCCATGGTGTGTGATAGCATATAATGTTAATCCGAGAAAATTAATGTCAACCGCGGCGTAAGTCATTTTTGTGAACTGAATCTGTCAAAGCTGACAGATAGTGCCGTTTGCAAACATTACAAGCGCTTGATTGTTACCTATTCTTATAAGCGCCTATCGATTCGGACTATGGGAATTTCCAGATGTCTATTTTTAGACCCGCGTAAGAGTAGAAACGTTATAGGGTAAAAACGGGTAACATTACGGATTTTCTTATCCCTCTGTCGAAGACGCATCACTCGGCGGAATACACATCGGGTTATACACTGTGTTACAGCGTGTATATATGCGGATTTTGCATGGACAAATCCGGTTAGGTAAAATGATATGAATTGACCAATTTGCTTAAAGGGATGAGGTCTATTTCGTAAGCAAAACATCAACTACTCATTACATATGCAATATGTTTTAGCATGTTAGTATACGTACAAATATGTGCGGGGATTGTTCGTACATGTACAGGAAAATAACACTGATGTATTTCTATGCTTTCGGTATTACTCCAGGGACCGCTAATGTATTGAGTTGCTCATGAGAATACGCTGTGTTTTAAGTTTGAGTCCAACTGTCCTGCTCTGTTCTGCAGCACCCGTCTGTACATATTATAGAAGGGGCAAAGGGAGAGTACTCTAGATGGGAAATAAAGGGAAAATAACTGGTGACAATCTCCTGTGGTTCTGCTCTATAAGACATATACTGTCGTAATAGTTTAACTTTTAATCAAACGTATACTTTGATTATATTTCGGTATTCTAGATTTGTACTCTAGCGGAAATTATGTAATTAAGCAATTATATTTTTTTTACTTTAGACACATTGATTAATCTTTTATATGTTCAAGAATTATAAACAAAACTCGATGAACAATGAATTATATAAACTCAATGTGAAGCACATGCTTCCAAGCATCTTTCACTTCAAAGGAGGGTTTTAATAACTGACATTTCTGTCTGTTTTAATGAACAAAAACAACATTTATTTGCCCTGTGATGAGGATACAGTTCTTAATCTATGATTACATAATTTGAGACAGGTGTTTGAGTATTTTATTATGAAAGTTTACGAATGTGAAATTAACTGATCAAAGGGATACAATAGTTGAATGCCCTCTCTTCTATGAACGTAATATGAAAACATTTCCTTAGGCTGATGTATACCTTTCAGTGCGTTGTTGTAACGTATGGTAACAGAAAGGAAACTGATGTCATTTTGAAACGAAGAACTTGGAATCATTTTCATACCATTCAATTTAAAATAAGTTAAAATCGGTTGCAAGGAAGACATTTCTGGAATTTGCCTCAATAAGAATTTCACATAAATCTATAATTAATTGCCGTTCTATATTTTGTTTCGATAGAACGGTAAATTAATGGCATGTGGAATTTTTTAAATTCACACTTTCTACCAACAGTTTCCTGTATTTCGTTTTCGACAGGAAACAAGCTTGGATTATTTTTGTTTTATGTATAATTATATTATTGTAACTTTTGTAAACATTTGATGCTTCTACAAAAACATTGTCATTTTGGTCCACACACATGTTTAATCTAATGTAAATGTATCTTCTCCGCAACTTTATATGTTTGAATTATCCTGTATATACATGTAATTGTAAAAATGTTGTCCTCATGGGCCGCGAGGCTTATTGGATTTTGAAAAAAAAAATACAGTCAAACCTGTGTTAAAGACCACCTGCGAACAAAGACCACTATTGCAAAACCTGTCTGCAAAGACCACCAGTTTTATCTACCATCAGACCATTTTCAATGATATTTAATCTGTTAATAGAGACCATCTGTAAACAAAGACCACATTTTGCTGTTCCCATGGGTGGTCTTTACAGACAGGTTTGACTGTATATCTATAAAACATAAGTTGCCCTGGGTTACCCTGACATTAAATCACCCAGTAACCAACTAACCAACATTATTGTTAAGATATTAATGACTGTGTGTACGAGACGTTTTAAATGACTGCGTGTGTACAGAACAAAATAAATTGTACGACTATTGACGTCCCCAACTGTGCCGGCATATTGCTTATTAGCTGTTAACGAAGCGAAAGATTTACTATCGTCAGAAGCAATGGCCATTATACTTTCCAGCACCTGTTTAGTGAGTAAGCTATCTCTTATCATAATGTAGATAATCGTCTATTATTATACCGGGTTTATTCAGTAAACACTCACACATAATCAGTGTAAGCTTGATGGACAATTGATAGGAAAGCTTTTACAAAATAATCAGCATGGTATGTAGGTTGTTAGCCCCGCATACATGTCTCTGTACTCCGACTTTTACACGCGTCGTTCGTAACAGTTGTGCAGCGACAGTATAGAGATGTGACGTCCGTGGCTGGACTAGTAGGTTGTGAACCTGGTTGTCGGGAGCTTGGTGCTTGATTGTGTAGCTGATTGTGGATAGGTTAGGGAAATTATGCTTAAGGCATAGCATTGCATGTCCGGTCCAAGTGCTGAGGCTATGTGCTTTAATGGGGTCGTTCGATTCTGTTGTATTCTGTATTATTTTAGAGAGGTTTACATCTGATTAACAAATGTACTGCGATATAAACACGCTGGCAACAGTTATACGTCCTTAAATCAGCAATTGTATTTCTTCTTTTGCTGATTATAATGTCTCGGTTACTTGTAACGGAAGAAAGCTTTGTCCATATTTTATAAATGAACATATTTCTCAACAGTGTAAGTAACCTAATGTTATTTATGGTCACTCCACGTTTTCTGCTCGGGGCCACGCCCTGTTTTCGATGTCTGAAAAAAACCCACATTAGTTCTCTTCTTCTGACAACTCTCTCAAAGTTTACAAATCAGAGAGCTGAAATTCTAACTACTGACAACCGATTGTTCTTTTTTTAGTAGATCAGCAAACGCTTCATGTTTATAACTTATTGATGTACAAATTAAACAATGAATGATTATGTAAATGTATCATTATATGTAATTATGAAGCCTCTGAGTTTCTTACAGCGTTCATTCTGGTTATAGTTGTTTACACTTTATGTACTTTAAAGGGCGTTTATATATTTTGTTTTCTATGACATTCTATGAGGACAAAGCCATTTAACTAAATCAAACACATCCGTGGGCAGACTCTTCGATCAAAAACCATAATGTATAAATCGACCAAGCCAGTCCGGTTAGCTCAGTTGGTAAGGTGCTAAACTTTCAACCGGTAGATCCGGGTTGGATCTCCGGGTTGGGCACATATGTCCTCCACATATGTAGATGTTGTTAGTTGCTTGCGGAAGTGCAAGTTAGTACTGGTTGATAACAAATTCCAGGGAAACTGATTAGGTCAACGGACCGCCTTATGTGACAGACACATGTAGAAACCCCATGAAAACAAATCAATCGACCAATTTCCTAGAAAATGATTTTTTATTTTTTTAAAATATATTTGTACATAAAGAGAACATTCAGATTGATTTAGTGATCTTTAGCAATACTTTTAAAGTGTGTATGTTTAAGTGTCAATTTAGAAACGGTCAATGGCGAACGAGAATATCAATATTTTATATCAAAAACTAAATTATTGGAAAAAATGTTTATACAAAATCCAGTCTATATTCAACATGCAGCGAATCTGCGATACTCAGCCAGAGATTATTATGAAGAATTAATTAGCAACGCATGGATTGCATCATTTACACCAAAATAATGCATGGACATCTGCCAAACTGCATTTTTATTTGGCACATTTTGTGTATACAGTAAGTCAGAGCTATCAATTAACAGCGTGAACGGATTGCGCAATAATACCAGAACATTGGAGCATCATAATGACATTGAAGGGGGAAACCAGCTGTCTTAGACTTTTCCGAATCATAAGAAAAGGAAAATGATGAGAAAATGATTTTTGACAAAGCTTACGATATTTCTGACGTTTTTGATTTGGAATAGAAAGTAAATTTCGCTTTCTGTAAGCCCTGAATATTGGATTTATGTCAGTCGTAATTTCATATAATGTCAGATATTAACTCACGAATGTAGATAAAGTGACTTATGTTATTATATGACGTCTTCAACTAAAAGATATCGAAATGAAATTGATAATTTACTTGTCCAAAAGTGTCGACTTCGCGTAATAGAAATGTTCATTTAGTCGAATCTGATTGGCGAATATGACAAATAGATATGAGATTACATTTAAGACCCATTTCATGATTCTATTAATGTTTATCTATGTCATTTGAGGAATTTAGGTAGCGAATGATTCAGGGCTGGTGGAATTTTGACTGGCCCTTTGAGCCGGATAATAGTCTCTTGTGTAATACATCTACAAAATTTACCTCCCTTGTTCTGAATTGTCGCCCATTTTGATAGGCAAATTTCCTTAAAGTTTATGGGGAATATAATGTAAACGATGAGAAACTACTCGGATATATAAAAAAGAACTTATTCATTATGCTCATGTGGGCATTCGGCTCAGTAACTTGAAGAAAAAGTGGTTGTCACATGCAAATTCTCTTGGTATTTTCCCAACTATCACATATTTGGAAATTAATCAGGCTTATCAGTTTTGCCTATCAAAATGGCCGACAGTTAAGATCCAAGGAGGTAAATATTGTAGATATTGGAATTATGTATTGGTATTTAAGAATCCATCAATCCACAGGAACAACACTGAACAATGGACGGCATTTGACTGAATTCCAAAGGTGTATCTCTGGGGCCTTATTCCCAAACATTATAAGACTGACACTCAGACTTAGTCTTTAAAATTGTATTTGAGAGCCGCTGTACGATTTCCAAACTCTTCTTTAATTGGCGTCATTTTCAGCGTCACGTGTGACGTCACCATGTAGCCTACTGTCAGCAAGCAATACTTGCCCCATATGGCAATATGAAAACGAAGTGACCATATGGAGTAAATAGTGTTTCCTGATTGCAAATAGTGTCACCACATGTTGCGATTTCTTGAAATGACGTCATGTACACAAGATGTTGTAAATCCCATAGCAGCCCTCAAATGTTCTTTGTGCTCCTACATTGTTATACCATTATAGATTTTATTAAAAAATGGCAAAATTTTACGGAGGGTGACAAGAATTCTTACAATAACATTTCATTCGTTTATATTAAATGAAAATAAAGTTGTAGTTGAAGTTTTTGTGAATAAATGTCCCGGGCTGGAGAAAACAAGATAGAAGCATTATAACCGAGTCCGTTAAGTGTTTCAAATTTACTAACTTACCGACTCAGAAAAGTCAGATAGTGCACACAATGTAAAAGGGCAATGGGTGTAACTCACATTTCTCATCATGTACCCTGTTGTGACCCCCACATAAAAGGTTTTAGAAGGTTCATAATTAATGTAATAATTGCAAAATAATTATATATACTCAAATAACTAATAGCATACATACGCAAACTGCGTATCGTGTTTAAATATATAGCGATATACCCCGGCAAATGAGTATACTTAATTATTAATACATAACATTAACATACTTTTAATTATATGATATATGTAAAATAATTGACTTATATAATGATTCATTCTATAAGTTCTCTTGTTTACCCGCTTGTGGATTTACCTGGAAATGATAAATACATGAACTAAACAAGCTTGAACGTTTCTCGGGTACATTTTTCGACCAAACAGTAAATATTTACATCAGGAGTAGATTGAAAAACACATAAAACTATCTTTAAGTTGAATCATTATTTCAACAGCTGTGAGTTTTAAAGAGAAGATTTTTAAGATGTTGAAGATTAAACGAAACATTAGCTTACGGGATTTTAGTAAGAACCTATAATATTCCGAGTATTTTATTTTGATTTCATGGCATCTATTATAGAGGTAAATGTTTCAAGTACACAAAATCATTACATGCATATTTAGGAAGATAATATGATAATTTTGTAATCATCATACATGTAACTGAAGAGTCATACTCACTTTATACAGTTATCTAGATATTCACGTAAATTCCTAGAACTGACTAAGAAATAAGAATAAATATGATTGCCTTTCACAGTATTATACAAAAACGGGCAGATGTTGATGGAAAGGGTTATCGGAAAAGAGATAACAAAAATCGAAAGGATTTTTATTCAAATCCGACCCCCATGAACAAAATTAAAAAGGAATAAAAACAACAACAACATCAATGGATTACAAAGGACGAAACATCATTAAACAGGAAAGCACAGCAAACACCCAGGACCTAGTATTGTACATCGTGTGTCAGCAATTAATCCACAGCAGAGGTAAATGGAGAGAACTCTTGATGGGGAAACCGGGAAAGAACTCGCGACAATATGAAGAAAGCATTGCAATCCACTTCGGTAATCAAAATCTCCTCTCTCAGACTTATAAGAAGGGTAAATGTTCTTAATGATGAGTGAAGGTTATGGTTCTACGAAGAAATTATTTCTGTGATTTTCGGATATATTCGTAGATAAGATATTCATCTGCTTGACTGTTTACAATTTGTATTGGGTTGTATTACACATCTGATAGACTTTCATGACTGTTCTAATTACCCCGATGTAAATGAAAATATCTTCAATCTCATGATGATATACACTGAAGTAGTTTTGTAATTAGTCACAATAAATTTCTGTTGTTTATAAATCGAGGGTTCAGTGCAAGACTATCGTAACTCCTATATAAATACGTAGGAGTTAAGATAGTCTTGCTTTGAACCCTCGAAATTATGTTGATAATTCTTATAACCAGATGACTTCTATAGTAAGACATGAAATTAGGCTATGTAAAGCTTGAGGTATCGACCAGTTAGATAGCACATGTAGTCAGTTTATATTACAATGCATCAATTTAAAACAAATTGAGAATATGAAAAGTGACCAATTTGAATGGTATTTGAAAGAAGTATAATATGAGGTTTGTATATAAAGTAGCATGCTAGTTTCAATAGATTTACGGTGAACATAAGCACTGACAATGATATAAAGCATTACACGGGGCACATTGCCAATCTCCAGATGTCTGTATACTTACAGTGCTGTTATTTTGTTTGTAACTAAACAAATTTATTAGCACATAAAATTCAACAATAAGTATAATATTGGAATAAAGAGGTCGATATTCTGGTATAATCTGGAAATAAAACATTGTATTACAGAAGACGATCATATTGTGGTAAATTTCTGACAACAATGTATAGCATTATGTCGGAATGACTGCTATATCTGTGGAATGTTTACCAAGACTTGGCTCCTGGCGAGGTCTCAAAACTTGTAAATGTCAAAGTTCGGCTTGTACAATGTATATGAGGTGCATAATTGAATAGAACAAACTCTCAGAAATCTTGCACAGATCTATTTCTCACTTGAACGGAAAAGTAAGGAACTGGGAAAGAACAAGAACAAGAAAAAACAAGAACAGAACAGAACTGGGAATAGAACAGAACCGAGAACGTAACAGAGCAGAACTGGGACGGGAACGGAACAGAGCAGAACTGGGACGGGAACGGAACAGAGCAGACCTGGGACGGGAACGGAACAGAGCAGAACTGGGACGAGAACGGAACAGAGCAGAACAGGGAACGGAACGGAACGGGAACTGAACGGAATAGAACCGGGAACCGGAACAGAAAACGGAATGGAACAGGGAACCGGAAACCGGAACCGGGAACGGAACGGATCAGAACTTCTATCAGTCAGATTTCAACATAACTCCTCATCCATACAACACGTTTTAACATAATTTGTCAACAACAAGTAGCTCGGTTCTTATCAGTTAAACCTGTCCATGCATACTCTGAGATCCGAGTATAACTCTTCAGTTGACATCAAAGCACAAAATTCAAATTAATTATGTGATGATTATGAAATTAACTGTGACGTACTCTGTAAACGACATTATTTAAATATTTAACGAAACAAAAGCAAAAATTTGACTTGGATATGTTTAGAATGTTAACAAGTTTTGAGCTAGTATACTGATCTGAAGTGATCACCTTACACCCTGAAGTAAATGATTCGGACGTTGTTGACACGTGATCCCTAGGAACACTTTCAGATGAGCTCTGTTTAGCAAGGAGAAGATGCCGCGGGACTTCTAGGAAAGTTAAGGTTGTTGTTCAAAACTTTTTTTTCGAACTTATGCATAATTTAGTGAAAAACAAGCCTCTTTCACAAGTTAGGGAACATCATTCTGCTGGTACTGATTAAATTAAATCGAAAACAAGAAATATCTTGTAAAAAAGATGGTCGGCGCAATTTGAAGGTTAATATTTGTTGTGCAACATAAAAATGCCTAGATATTACGATTGCTGGTCACTCCAGATCCTAAATGGATTTTGGTAAATTCACCGATAATCAGTGGATTTCGGTAAGGTAACGTACCCTTTATCGAAAGGTTAACCAATCCGAGTCAAAGTTACAGAAGTCGGTTGAAGAGAAATTGCCTTGGTGGTTAACGTAAGATTTGATTGGTTTACACAACACTGATATGCAAATAGCAAAACCATTTTAGTACGAATGACGAAAGTCCCCATGAAGTCTGATTATTCTAGGTCGTATACTTTTTGTGATATGCAAGATACCAACTTGTGAGACGGACAAGGGCAAATCTAGTATGCCTTTTTCCGGGGGCGGGGTGGCGGGGGCTCAAACATTGGTTTAAAAAAAAGGTATTCTTATTTTCTGTCAGCCAAGTAATATTTTTTAGAAAATGGCATGAGAAGACGTGCATTGCATTGTTACTTTTCTTCAAGGTTTCCTGGAACAGCACAACATGAGTCCGATACTGATATTTCCTATGCGGCTAACTCGGCGCGTATGTCAGGATAGAAAATACTGTTTATTTGTGGTTTTGTGAAGCATGTTAGAAAAGTGACAATGCAGTGTTGTAGAGATCATCTGTATGAAGGCAGTGTTGTAGAGATCATCTGTATGAAGGCAGTGTTGTAGAGATCATCTGTATGAAGGCAGTGTTGTAGAGATCATCTGTATGAAGGCAGTGTTGTAGAGATCATCTGTATGAAGGCAGTGTTGTAGAGATCATCTGTATGAAGGCAGTGTTGTAGAGATCATCTGTTTGAAGGCAGTGTTGTAGAGATCATCTGTATGAAGGCAGTGTTGTAGAGATCATCTGTATGAAGGCAGTGTTGTAGAGATCATCTGTTTGAAGGCAGTTGCCACCGGTCTTCTCATGTTTTATGACTAAAGATATTGTGACAATAAAATAAGAATAGGCCTATGTACCTTTAAACGTATTGCAGTCAAATACCTCTCGTATGACTACCTAAACAGACAATTATTGAGCAGAAATATTAGCCAGACAAACTTAAGTATTTAGTATGAAAGTAATTTCTATATATTTAAGACATTTTCGCCTTCCTTGATTTCAAGCAATGCAATTACGGCTGTTATTTCAGACTTATAGTCTTGTATGCAAATACAACATCAGTTTAACGGCATTATGGCAAATATGTTTACACAACTATTCGATAGGTAAACGAAATAGTTTCACAAAATTACAAAAATAATCTGTAATGTTCTGGTTCAAATAAACAGAAATAAATTGTTCGTGAAATGAAAAGTTGGCATCAAAGACAACAAGAGTTCTGGCATTTTGATACATGGATGTTTTTTTACTTTACACGCGTTTGGGTACAATAATTGCGTCGTACATCTCCGTAGTTACAGTTTGTTTCATCCGCTTAATTAAACTAAAAGTATTTGGAAATATCCAATCTACAGGTACGAAAGGACTTGTTTAATTAATTGTTTATTCGCTGTCAGGTCTCCACAAAGAGGGAATCAGACGACTAGATAGCAAGGGTCAATAACTATGCAACACCTTAAATGGCAATTCGGTTCTCCACATGTCTGCCCTATTTTAGTGAGTTTCAATATCGATATGAACAAATGAACGCTGCTATGGGATTCCAACCTCTTCTGAAAGTGACGTCATTTCAAGAAAACGCAACATGTGATGTCACTATTTGCAAGCAGGAAACAATATTTACTCCATATGGTCATTATGTTTTCATATTGCCATATGGGGCAAATATTGCTTACTGTCAGTACATAGTGACGTCGAATGTGACGTTTTCTTGAAATGACGTCACCGAAAGAAGAGGTTGGAAATCGTACAGCGGCGCTAAAATTCAATGGAATAGAAAAATAATCAATTATTTTAAACCACATTTTTAACAAAACTTGCATTTATAAATCTCGAATTAACTTTTCGACTTTCTACGTATAAAACACACACGAAGATCATACACAGGCACCGTATATAAACAAATATCGAACCATCATTCTGTGTATTGTCCAAAGTATCTAGAAATTGAAAAGGTTTTGTATAAACAAACACTTCCTTAACATTTTGTTCATCAGTTCCTGTAAACAATAAGCAATGATTGGAATTCAAGGAACTCTGCCTTGCGTTCAGTTACGGCGAACGGAAGCCTGCTCACTGTTCAGGACCGAACAAGTGTATTGAACGCCTCGTTTTTATTCTGGTCCCCTGCCTCAAAGACAGCAAATGCAGGGAACCAGCCCTGCGTTCATTTTGCAATTTTGTTCCCCGTATGCAGTCATTGTCATACGGTGGGCCAGGGATACAAAACAAAACGTGAGCCACTGTAAGCCGTAACTGAACGCAGTGTTCGGCTCAAATAATCGCGTGCTACATCCGAGTTGCGATATCGAATGACAGCAAACGTTTTTCGCGAGCGCACCTGTCAATAGCAAAACTCGCGCGCTGTTTCGTAACATTTCCGACTGTTCGCCTTTACTGAACGCAAGGCTGGTTTGGACAACTGACCACCGTAATGTAACTGAAATACTGGTGGGAATGTAAACCGTCTTAGTTATCTCGACCTTGTGAGCCTCTGAACAAGCTAAGTATGTAGGCAATCAACAACAAACATCAAACTTGTCTACAATTCATATATTCCTGAGAAATTAATCACTATTTACACTGCACATGCCTTGATACGAAATCGGTAGACTGAATCAATTGAGCGAGCATAACTGATGAGCGTACGTGCACACAGCAAATATCTCGCTAATTAATCGCATACATCGACCTTAATCTACATAATTTGTATATATTGTAGTCTCGCTGAAATGATGGATAATGCAGGTTTTAAAATAATGCGTTTAGATATTATGTTTTCCGCCGGCAACAGACAACTCTGTCATATCGATCAGCGAGTTTAACTTTTCAAATGTTGTACAGTCGGACTTCGCTTTTTCGATAACCCTCCCTCTATCCGAAAACTCGGTATCATTCGAAATAATTATCATGTCCTGATATATCTTCTTATGCACGTCGAATTGAAATGGGCAATTCGAAACCATATATTATTCGAAATAAAATTTCGGACCCGATGAATTCGAATGAACGAGGTTTGACTGTATGTTCAATCAAATCGTAAAGATGATCATAAATTTATGACCGTAATTAGTGAAACTGCAAGCGCTGCCTCTATCAAGATAGTCGAATAGTGTTGTTTTGAGCTGGCGTAACAAAATTTCGTTTTATATTTATAGTCTCATTCATAATTACACCAAAGTCAAAATGTATTTGACACACGCGGTGTTCCATACTGCGCTTACAATCCGGAAATTATCAGTTTCATTTGTAAGCATTGTTTTCTCATCAGCATGATTTTATATATTAACATGTAATATAAGAACACATTCATCTTCAGACATAGACAAGAAAAGTACCGGAAGAAAATCGACTTTCATTAGCACCAAGGTCGTACTTAAATTTTGTTTCAGTCTTTCACAACAACTATAATGCATGGCCAATATGTTTAATCTTGGTACAGCTTATTATAAGTGATCGCTGAATCATGTACATAAACACATCTTGGTTCGGGATACTAAAGGTTACTCAGCACTCAAATCATACACTCAAATCTCAAAGTCACAATCAAATATCAAATCATACACTCAAATATCAATGTTACACTCAAATCTCAATTCATACACTCAAATATCAATGTCAAAATCAAATATCAAATCATACAATCAAATATCAATGTCACACGCAAATCTCAATTCATACACTCAAATCTCAATGTCACAGTCAAATATCAAATCATACACTCAAATCTCAATGTCATACTCAAATATCAAGGTCACACTCAAATTTCATATCTCAAAGTCACACTCAAATCTCAATGTCACAATCAAATATCAAATCATACACTCAAATCTCAATGTCACACTCAAATATCAAGGTCACACTCAAATTTCATATCTCAAAGTCACACTCAAATATCAATGTCACACTCAAATATCAATGTCACATTCAAATACCAATGCCACACTCAAATATCAATGAAATCGGATACTTTGAATACTCTGCACTATGAAAGCATTGTCCACGTCGCACTCTCAAAGCTATTCAAAGAAAGCATATTACCACCTTATGTGCATCGTTCGCGTATATTGCACATAAGATATACAAAACTCATCGTGAAGCAAATGATGTTCTAGATTATGATCAGTTTGAGTGCATTACAGCATCATAATATTTGTTCTGATGAAAACAAACCTGTCAGGGGAACAGAACCATGAAATAAACACTTACGAATCATTTGCGGTAAGGTTTGCGCCTTCCAGTGATGTAAAATATAGACAATAATATTATACGAACTCTAGCACAAAACCGCTGAAAGATCGAAGAGTTAAAACAAATGTTCGCCAGAAATAGAAACCTGGGCGAGATGTTGTTGCGTTCAAAGTTCAGTTAGGAACTGTATAACACTACGTTGTAAACAAAACTGACGCCAGAGATGAGTGATCAAAGGAGTGAACTGTTTTGTTCAATTTCCAAGTTTGGTTTTTACTGTCAGTTCAGATATGAGAACAAATATTTTCATTCGATAATGTTTTGCGGCAACATATAGAGGTGTTGGTGCCAGAAGCAGCTATCTCCATATAAATTTATTAAGGAGATGGTAGATTCTGGCTCTCACCATTCGAATTATGTTCCTCTGACATTGCCTAAAACAAAATGCAACCTATTACATGTATTTGTGCACGTGGCAAATCACAACTTGACATTTTATTAAGATAATATTAGATCTGTGGCAGTTTTGATTTATGGAATTATTTTATCTATAAAATATCCACACTCAGAGGCTAAATGCCACTACGCCCGTCCTTGCATTTCACTGCTACAGATCTCTATCAGTATGCAATATTTCGGGGAAAAGTTATTTTCATTCTCAAGTATAATAAATCTAAATATTATTTTCGAATTTTACACTGTTTTCCCGTGGGTCTGTGTGGTGAGATATTGTCCTGCATATGTGGTGTTCCCTGTAATAACTTAAATCTTTCTTTTAATATACTAGTAATACTAGATGTCTTACAAACTTGAACAGTCTAGGTATATTCTTAAGGCCACAATATAGTATTCCAAAATCTATTTCATGTGTTTATGTGCATACTGGACGAGGATTATATGAATCATTTCTACATGGACCTGATAATTCACACTATTTCAACAAGATTTCAAGCAAACTGAGAAGTGTTCATTTTGTGATACAGGATTCTGTATCAATTTTATCCAAATAATATTACACCCGGACTACAACATTCAAAGCAAACTCTTAAATCAAGCTATTTCTGACAACACTGCGGGCTGCCACAATATGAAATCTGATTTCTCAATGGATCTTGATATTCAGATATAAATACAGATACCAACCTAACCACACATATATAACACATATATCAACCTAACCACACATATATAACACATATATCAAAACCCAATTACTAGGGTTAATAAATCATTCCACGTTAATATAAATAACTAAACAAACGTATAAACGATCCTGAAGTGTAATGTAATTACCGCTGTTCTAAATACAAGACAAAATACAAGGCTTCGACGTTTACAGGTTGTTCTACAAGACAAGACAGAGACGCCTGGTATTCCACAATTTAACAACACTATGGAGAGGCCGAGTATTCCAAAAGTTAACCGGTCACTCCACGAATCAAGACAATGAGGCAATTTAGGGGAACAAAAAGGGGGAGAAATTATCCAATGGACGGAACACACCACATAACAGGCCAAGAAAGCCATCAACAACAGGTCGGAAGGAGAAAATAACACGAATATTATATCATGAGAAAGAACTGCACATGGGGACCAATTCAAACACATGCCTTGTCCATAACTGAGCACATTAGTGGTGCCGAGGTTGTGATCAACATCAGGACGCTAACATTATATACTCTTTTGCTGATAGTTCTTGTGCTGCATGACGGTTAAAGGTATCTTGTATTAAACCTGCAGCTAATGTGTCGTTTACTTAAAAGAGTATGAACATGATTTTGCAAATTGCTTAAGCAACCATTCAGGAAACAACACCTACAGCCGTATTCACAAACACTTTAAGACTGAATCTAAGACTTTAAAATGGTACATGCCCATTTTCCTCGTGCATTCTTATTACAGAATAGATTCTGATAAAATTTAGCAAAAGTGTAGAGTGAGTAACAGGAAACATTCTGACAAAATTTCATCTGTTTAGATACATGTATGACGAAGACGAAACGCTGGTAAATTAAGCTTTTGCAAATTTAAAGTTTCAGTCTTTAAATGTTTGTGATTACGGACCCTGTGTTGTGTATGCAATGACTTGTAATAGGAATTCCAAAAATGTTTTATAAAACCATGATGTATTGCTGTTAACGTTTAACTGAACAGGCCTATTTATTTCTGATGACTTTTATTGTAGGTTTTCTAATCATTTAACACACATTCCTACAACGTGCTGTTTCGAATTAACAAAATCGTTTGATAAATCATGAAACTTTTTAAAAAATACACAATTTCCATGCAAATAACGTGGGTGGAATTTGGCATCGTCCTTCGAATCATTTGAATTCGTTGCTTTCATCCGAAATGATATAGTGCAGACATTGTAGGTACAATGTAACAATAAAAAATGAAGTATGTGAGGCCATCCTTACAAAAAATGGTAGTTTGCAGTTATGCGACCGACTCATGAAAGATGCCGTGACTCAATTTATTTTCAGGTTCATCGATGGAAATATATTTTTCGGTCTTTTAGCCTTTACAGTACTAACCTAAACAAGAAATATGTTGAAAAAAGATGGTTGGCGCAATTTGAAGGTTAAAATTTGTTGTGCAACGTAAATGTTACGAGTGCTGGTCCCTTCAGATCCAAAATGGTTTTTGTTAAATTCACCGAAGTTCATTGGATTTCGGTAAGGTAACGTACCCTTTATCGAAATGTTGGCCAATCCGCGTCAATGTTACAAACGTTGTTCGGTTGAAGAGAAAATGCCTTGGTGGTTTACGTAAGATTTGATTGGTTTACACAAGACTGATATGCAAATACCAAACCATGTTAGTACGGCTGCGCCGCCGAAAAACGTACCTACTTGCCCACTGTTAAAATTCCGGGTCGCGTAACGGCAAACAAACATTTTTTAAGGATGGCCTGATCATTCAGATCTTGATATCCATGGAACTTGAATGTAAATAAATCACATGACCAGTATTCACTCGTAAAGAACTTCACCATATTTCATACTTACGACGTAAATTGATGTAAAATTACAAAGCTTTTAGCAATGCGTCGAATGCCTTTACTTCAAAGTTATATCATTGATGCATTTGTATTGATACAAAAGTTGGATTGTATTGAAACATTAACAAACAACCCATACAATACAGCATTTGTCAGCCAGATCTTTAGATTTGCACGTAAAATCTATTTCATTGCCCTATCTGATACATGAAGTACTCTCCATATGTCACAGAGTTGAAGCCTAAGACTCTTATCATTACTTTTAAGCGCAATAAATCCCCATTAATACACAACAGTATTTTGTTCGCAGACAAAATAGTCTGTTCATTAACATTTCGTACTTATGTGCGCAGTTCAATGCCTGTTAAAGAACAAACATGTTCACTAGTAAACAAACAACCATTCTAGGGTTGATTAAAATGTTTATTTAACGGATTTCTGCACCTTGCAACGTGCACTTTAGTGGGTTTTTTTGCGGCACTACTGCAAAAAACATTTTGGCGCAGCTGTTTGTAATTTCTTGAATTTTATGTTGGATACTTATTGAGCATTTTCATAAACAATGTTACAAAACATCTCTCCTCTTGCCCACACAACTATACCATGTCTAAGTATTGTTTGACGTAGATAAGACCATAAAATATTTGTAAAACAATTTGGTAAAACATTTCAATGCAATGAAATTGCCATGAAGAACAAAGAGCATTTAAATGTTATTGTTATGCAAGAAACAACACAGCATTACGTCTACGTAATCCAATACAGGAAAACAAGAAGTTTTCATAAGTACATTTCAGCAACATAGTGCCGACCAGAAAACGGTTATGAGGTTGATTTTATGAGAACACATGGAAGAAAATGAATTACTTTTCCCCTAAATACTTATGTCGAAAGCTAACGGAATCCCAATGGTATTGTTCTGTGCAAAAAGGTGCAAGATTCAACAGTCGATACGCAGGCTAGTCGTTCATACTCCTTAAGAATTTGATATTTTATATCGAGCATAGGTCAAATTGAGGATAAGGTCATACGTCTATATAATCCAATACAGGAAAACAAGAAGTTTTCAAAAGTATATTATAGCAACAGAGGCCCGGCCAGAAAAGGGTAATGATGTTGATTTGATGCGAACGCATGTAAGAAAATGAAATACTTTCTCTACACACTTATGCAGACAAACACAGCCTGAGCAGCATAGATGATTTTAAAATTTTAATTGTATATATGCCACTTTGTATGGCTTTTACCACTTTGATGGCGTCACTTACCTGCGATGCATTTATGCCCTAGGCAGTAACGAAGTAGAAGTATGTCGAAAGTTAACGGATATTTAGGGTATTATTCTGTAAAAGAGGTGCAAGATTCAACAGTCGATACGCAGGTGAGGCGTTCATCATGTGACTCATTCAGAATTTGACAGATATTTCATATCCAGTTCAAGCGAAAGGGTAAGGTCACTCAATAATTAAAACTAATATCTTGGAAAGTAAGTATATTTTATTGACCGCCCAAAGTCGAAAACGCAGTATTTGGTGGTGCATTGATAAAGCATTATACGCCGGAAGAAATACTAGCGATCTGAAAACAAAACAAATTTCTGACTTATCTGCTTAGCATTACATGCAGTCATATATTCATATAAACTGATAGCATAACTTGGAAACATTCCAAAAGTACACGTATGTGTTATCGTAAGAAAGAAAATGCAACCAGTTAAGGAAGTTAAGGCTTTGCGTATTCTTTTCTTTCCTCGATTTTGATAATGATTTTAAAATATTTGTCAATTCAAGTTGATAAAAGTTATCTTGATATGTACAATCATTTTGGTGAGCTATAGTGCAATGCACATCACACGGGTTAACTAATACCAATAAATGTCGTCTATCGATTGAAAATAATCGAAAACATGCCACCGTTATACCCTCATTGTTTCTAAGGTTCTCTTTCCTTATTTTTGCTCAAAACAGTCCGATGCATGTTTTGCTTTTTTTCAGTATAAACTTATTTATTGTATTAGATATAAGGTTGTGGAAATAATATATAAACCTTTACAATTTGGTTTCACATTTCGGCATTGATTGCGGGTAAATATAATTCAACATGTAAGTTTGAATCCATATCACACACCGCGACATTAACAGGGATACATTGAAGAAGACGATTAATGATAAACTGTAAAAAACAATATCCAGCATTGGATGCGAAATTGATTATTTTCTCTGTAAGTGAGTATATTATGCTATCACTCGGCACGCTTATAGGTCTTTATTGCATAACGTTTCACAATGAATACCTCAAACTTAGACGAAACAATAAATATCTTAAAAAAAGATGTTCGGCGCAATTTTGAAGGTTAAGATTCGTTGGGCAACAATAAAAATATGTCGAGATGTTACGATTGCTGGTCACTCTATATCCAAAATGTATTTCGGTAAATTCACCGAAATACAGTGGGTTTCGGTAAGGTAACATACCCTTTATCGAAAGGTTAACCAATCCGCGTCAAGGTTACAAACGTTGTTCGGTTGAAGAGAAGTTTGTTTAGTGTTAACGTAAGATTGTTTTGGTTTTCACAACACTGATATGCAAATAGCAAAGCATGTTAGTACGGCTGCGCCGAAAATCAGTCTCATTTGTTGTACCACACCAACATCATTCATTTGCATACACCTAGCTATGTTTTTTACACTGATAGTCAGAAATAGCTGTAGATTCGAATAGATTTGTCCCAGGTTCATTCTGTAAGCTAGATAACTATTGTTTTTATTTCGCTTCTCCGAGGATTCGTATCTTGTTTACCGCTTTATGATCGTGTAATATATGTACAAGATAAGAATAGATAATGTGGGCGTGTCTAGGATGGTGAACGTGAGTGACCTCATTTGTTGGTAGTTTGACCTTGACCTTTCCGGTCTTGGTGCTAAGTTATTCGCAAGTGAGGGTTTAATGTCAAAACTTTAACATAACAACCAGAACCTACTGTCCACCAACTGTAATGTTCGAACATGTGTATCAATAATCCATTTATTTGCTCCAGAGCGGTCGTAAACAAACATTTAGGTGATCAGCCAATGAAAACACGTTTTACAAAATAGTGACCAATAGACGTCGTGAACACAATAATGGTATTTTCAACTAATTTGGAAGCGACAGTAGGCGTAAATAACTACAATACATGTATGTACACTAATGTGTTGGTGTTCACACGATTTAACGAAGAAGGCCTATCTACTAAGTGATGGAATCCACTTTAAAATGACGATAGGTCTGGTTGGACTTTAAAACGTCGCTTTGAACTTATGGAGTCTGACCATTATCGACCTTTATGTGTGGTCTCAATGTCTAAGTAGTTAATACATCGATGTTGTCTCATACTACGAATGATACAATTCAGAGCATTGTTGCAAATACTTGTGCATGTTTTCGGAGACTAGTGTTTTGTAGGGAATGCATTTTTTCTACGCTACAAAAAGACTAAATGCTAAATTGCGTACTTAGTAGGGATGTAAACAATTAACCGGTTACCTTGTCAGTCTATTTGTCTAGTTTATCGGTGTTATGGTAAAAGGTAAAAATATACACGGCAAAATACAGAATATGTAACGAATGTCATATTCGGTTAAACGGTTAACCGTTCGGAATTTTAAACGGTTAACCGTTAGCAAAATAACCGAATATTGACGTCCCTAGAACTTAGTGACATACACGTATTTGTGGTAGGGTTATTAAGTATTCGATAGGGAAACATTTCAGACAATTGAAAGAAGTCAGTCCAGTTGTCGAGCCCACACTGGATATTCTAACAATACATACCATTTTTGTATAAAGCAAATATACGAAATTCTGATGTCGTCGTTTTATTAAGAACTTAACTATGAATGACAAACAGCGGTTGTGAATTGACGACAGCATAAAACGAGTGTTGAGTCTTCAAAAACGCAGTTTATAACATACAGTAAAACCTCAATAGTAATACCACCCTTTGGACCCATGAAAACTGGTCTTAATATTGAGTTGAATAAACATCGAGATAGGGTAAATTGGGACTTGAAACTTGCGTTCTTAATTTTGAGGTGTTCTTATTATTGAGATAGTCTTTAAGTGAGGTTTTACTGTATTTTTATGCAAGAGGATAACGCTAATATCTTTAAACTTTAAAGCTTTTAATCCATTGAAAACAATATATCCGCCAGACGCCAGCAGGTAAGTGTGTACCAGCTGGAAATGCATTTTGCATAGAGGTAATGATAACAAATAAGCATTCTGTTAATAAAAAAAGTTTTCTCAACATGAAACTTAACATTTACCGGATGTTTGTAGAGGGTCTATTTACACTGAATGATCACGGCGCCTATTAAATGATATATACAGAAGGTAAACTACTCAGTTAATTATATACAACATATTTCAGTGCTGTCCAAAGACATGAAGATGTATACAGTAAAACTTCACTTGTGGGTCACCTCAATAACAAGACCATCTCAAAATTAAGAACACAATTTTCAAATACATTTTCACTGTTTTGCTCTTTATTCAACCTCAGTATTTAGACCACCTCAAGATTAAGATCAGTTTTCAAGGGTCCCAAGGGTGGTCTTATTATTGAGGTTTTACTGTACATCAATGTCCGACCTCAATATTTAGACCACCTCAAGATTAAGACCAGTTTTCAAGGGTCCCAAGGGTGGTCTTATTATTGAGGTTTTACTGTACATCAACGTCCATGTCGGTGATTTAGTCTTAAAGGTAGATTTTTTTTTCTAAAGGTAGGCTTATTTTTGGACAAAACGTCCTTAGTGATAAATATGAGAAAATTGGTGGTACAATGTACTTGCTTCATACAGATTCACTCTACAACATTGTATTGTCACTTTTATATGGTTACCAAACCCGTAAATATAAGAGTCCCATACTGGTAGGTTCTATCCTAACCTTCGCGCCGAGTTAGCGCTAGTATAGGTAATACCGGTATAGGACTCGTGGTTGCAGTTCCAGGATAGTTCTAAGGAAAGTTACATGTTTAATTGTAGTGTATGGCTGTATAAAGGCACTGAGATGCCTTTTTCTCATACTATTACTTGCCAAATTTTGATAGAAAATACGACCATGTACCTTTAAGCGTGATTTTATTAATGCCATATTATATTTTGTCTTAAAATGCTTTATAGCTCAGTAATAAAATAGTTTCATTGTGTTATTTTGTTAGAGCTCTAATAGTCGTGTATAGTCTTACAATCTGCCACAAGAGATTGTCACGAGTTCTCTCCCATTATCCATGTAATAGTTGTCTCCCTTTATACCATTTATAGTAATACATGTATGTGTACATAGCTCCATATAGGGGAAAAGGGAGATAACTCATGACAATCTCCGGTACAATCTGCTGTGAAAATCAATTTTGAAACTCCCCTAAGAGAAATGAACGATTGTATATTTGCATTTATTATTCCAAATTATTAAATGATTTAGGGTAAAGCGACGGACTTCTAATACGGCGATTTTACTGCGGTCCTCAAAATCTCTGAATAAGGCGCGTGTTCTGGAAAGTAACCAGAAAAACGGGCATCGAGAATGACAGATCTTATTTCACAATCGATGCAAAACAGATAAATTCAACGTAAATTGTCAAATTCCGATCTAGGAAATCCAGAGATGTCGTCTGTGTTTCGTCCAAAACGTTTGATATTAAATTATGCATTCAATCATTGACTTAGCTAATAATTATCTACGTCCTAAGAGATTGTTAAGAAAACCGATTTCTAGAAAGTCAAAGGTGATCATAAACCATTACTCTAGGAGTTAGTACCGAAACATAAGTGTAATGCCTTATGAATTCAACGTACAATATGCACTAAAATTCCCCAACCTTTCATGTATGCCAGAGTATAAATACAAACATATATCTTTGGATTTTCAAGTAAGCTATTCTGATTTAGTGTAGCATTATATTCTATCATGATGATGTTTATACATAAGTTATGTAATACTTAATCGATAAAACACATTGCCGTTTTATAAGGCTTGAGCAAAACCAAAAAATGACCGAAATTCACGCCCCCCCCCCCCCCAGATTAAATCCTGGATCCGCCCCTGATGTAGATGAAGGTGTAAATAGTGAGATCTTGTATCGATTGTACATCATTGGAACGGTTACAGGTCTTACGTACCGGTATAAACAAATTAGATAATAAAACTGTTTTCTCTAAGAAGTTACCATAAAGAAGCCAATTCATTAACTAAATGGGTTAATATGTCTATACTGGTCGTACAAATTTACACAAACCTTCAAAAATTGTGACATTTTGATGTGTACTTACAATAATTATTGCTGTTTTATATTCTGTTTTATAAACAAAGAAGTTCTGTGAATGACGTCAACGTCTGCAACTGTGACGTTTGCGTTTTTACTCAGGTTCCTATTGCCGTAAAACTTGGGTACATGTATATACATTACACATCATTGATTTAGCTGTCGTTCGGTAGAACAACTAATTCTAAGGCAATTTGTTTTTGTATTTGCGTTTATTTATCGTCGCCACCAGTTTCCCATAAGGGCTGGTTCTTTTACGTGCCCGATGTATAGCATCGTACACGGGACCTCGGTTTTTGTCTCTATCCGAAAGAATGTTAGTACTATTAGTGATGGAGCGGGGGACCGGACCTGCGACCCCTGGATTACTAGTCCAGCACGTAACTACTGGAGTACGGATCCGCTACGAAAAGGCTATATTCAACAGTCTCATCGCCTAAATGAAAACTACTTATTTCCGGAAGTGGTGCAAGAATAACAGGTAAGTGAATCGGTTAAAAATAGTTCAACATCTGAGCGTAACCTGCATAACATACCCAATACTGGTTGTTATCTTTACTGCGTAATTAAATTTAATGGTTCAACAATGGACAATAATGATTCTTACTTTCTGTGAATCTGGAAGAATACTACATGTATGACAAAACAAGCAGACGAACGTCCGCTTCCGGTCACGGTGTTCATGGCGCAATGCACAGAAGAATACATCATAACTCAAGCCATCTAAAATTCTATCAGAAATCAATCGCTTTGTTCAAGTAAGTGCAAAACTTAACTAACAAAATAGATTATTACGCAATCTAGCGCAGCAAAAACATCACTAACCGGAATACGGAATTCTGGATTTCCTGTGAGCTGTTGGTCTTTCTTTCACAACAAGTGGCGACACCTGTCGCTATTTTTACAGCAATTTAGATTAACTATTATCTAATTAGATTGTACCAAGAGATATTGCGCTAGTTGTCAGGTACTTGGCAAATTATCCTGAACGTTTTTTGTTAGTCTGATGTAACACACTATATTTGTTTGTGTTCGTTTCGAAATTATATATATATCAATATTTTCAACACAATTTTTACACCAGAACTTGCAACACGACTTATTTGTGTATTGTATGATGTTGCCATCAAAGAGAAACAAGAAAGGTATGTATCTTTGGCGCATTATTTACATGAACTGTTATGAGCTAACTTTCTAAAAGCGTATATGCCCCGTATCGGCCAGTGACTTGACTCAACTTTAGCTCCATCATTTTCCGCTGTTAGGTTAGCGTATAGTATAGGAGCGTGCGACTGAAGCTTATTTTAATGAGATTGGACTAAAATTCAGACTTAGACTTTAAAATATGAAATGTTCATTTTTCTCATATTTGGTTATTACAGTATGGATTTTAATAGAAAATTGGCAAAACTGTACAGTGGGTAACAACAATTATTCAGACAAAATTTTGTGTATGTTTAGATTCAATGAAAACAACAGGCTGGTAAATAAAGTTTTTTTTCAAATTTCAGAGTTTCAGTCTTAAAATGTTTGTGAATAAGGTCACTGATACCCGCTTTGGGCGTGACTATATGATTGCTATATTCTCTCCATCATTCTGATGACCATGTTTTGCAAGAAACAAACACGAATTGGTTATTGTAAAGGACTTGCATAAAACATGAATTTAGCGAATCAAAGAATACTTTGGTGAACACAAATCGGCCCAAGCCTGGACCCCGCCATTATGAATTCACAGATAAGTCTAAATAGCTGTTAAGGGACTTTGTATTGTCCCACTTGTTTATAATGCATTTCCGCGAATTAATGAACTAAATGTGTTATTTACCTATCTAAGATAAGCCAGTGTCTATTTTTGGCAAAATGATGGATTAAGTAATCACCTAAATACTTGACTAATTTCTAACATAACCAATGAATGTATTGAACGTTTATCAACATGATGATTTAGACAGATACCGTAAGAGCTGGAAATAGAACGGATTGGTTGGCGTATTCCCAACACCCAGGTTACCTGCAAACTGCTAACATTTTGCAGCGCTTTCTTCCATACCTTTAGCACAGTATGGGGATACATATACAAAATAAAAAAAGCTTGAATGTCGTATTGCTGTATCGTATGATAAATGTTTGTTCTGGAAAATACCAAGTAGTTGCTCTTGTTTCTACCAGTACTAAGAGTTAGTGGAATCTTGGAATCTATGATAAATGTTTGTTCTAGAAAATACCAAGTAGTTGATCTTGTTTATAAATACCAGTACTAAGAGTTAGCGGAATCTTGGAATCTCTGATAAATGTTTGTTCTAGAAAATACCAAGTAGTTGATCTTGTTTATAAATACCAGTACTAAGAGTTAGTGGAATCTTGGAATCTCTGATAAATGTTTGTTCTAGAAAATACCAAGTAGTTGATCTTGTTTCTACCAGTACTAAGAGTTAGCGGAATCTTGGAATCTATGATAAATGTTTGTTCTAGAAAATACCAAGTAGTTGATCTTGTTTCTACCAGTACTAAGAGTTAGTGGAATCTTGGAATATATGATAAATGTTTGTTCTAGAAAATACCAAGTAGTTGATCTTGTTTCTACCAGTACTAAGAGTTAGCGGAATCTTGGAATCTCTGATAAATGTTTGTTCTAGAAAATACCAAGTAGTTGATCTTGTTTCTACCAGTACTAAGAGTTAAAGGAATCTTGGAATCTATGATAAATGTTTGCTCTAGAACATACCAAGTAGTTGATCTTGTTTCTACCAGTACTAAGAGTTAGTGGAATCTTGGAATCTATGATAAATGTTTGTTCTAGAAAATACCAAGTAGTTGATCTTGTTTCTACCAGTACTAAGAGTTAGTGGAATCTTGGATTCTATGATAAATGTTTGCTCTAGAAAATACCAAGTAGTTGATCTTGTTTCTACCAGTACTAAGAGTAAGCGGAATCTTGGAATCTATGATAAATGTTTGCTCTAGAACATACCAAGTAGTTGATCTTGTTTCTACCAGTACTAAGAGTTAGTGGAATCTTGGAATCTATGATAAATGTTTGCTCTAGAAAATACCAAGTAGTTGATCTTGTTTCTACCAGTACTAAGAGTTAGCGGAATCTTGGAATCTATGATAAATGTTTGCTCTAGAAAATATCAAGTAGTTGATCTTGTTTCTACCAGTACTAAGAGTAAGCGGAATCTTGTACTCTAAGATAAATGTTTGTTCTAGAAAATACCAAGTAGTTGATCTTGTTTCTACCAGTACTTAGAGTTAGCGGAATCTTGGAATCTAAGATAAATGTTTGTTCTAGAAAATACCAAGTAGTTGATCTTGTTTCTACCAGTACTAAGAGTTAGCGGAATCTTGGAATCTAAGATAAATGTTTGTTCTAGAAAATACCAAGTAGTTGATCTTGTTTCTACCAGTACTAAGAGTTAGTGGAATCTTGGAATCTAAGATAAATGTTTGTTCTAGAAAATACCAAGTAGTTGATCTTGTTTCTACCAGTACTAAGAGTTAGCGGAATCTTGGAATCTAAGATAAATGTTTGTTCTAGAAAATACCAAGTAGTTGATCTTGTTTCTACCAGTACTTAGACTTAGCGGAATCTTGGAATCTAAGATAAATGTTTGTTCTAGAAAATACCAAGTAGTTGATCTTGTTTCTACCAGTACTAAGAGTTAGTGGAATCTTGGAATCTATGATAAATGTTTGCTCTAGAACATACCAAGTAGTTGATCTTGTTTCTACCAGTACTAAGAGTTAGCGGAATCTTGGAATCTATGATAAATGTTTGTTCTAGAAAATACCAAGTAGTTGATCTTGTTTCTACCAGTACTAAGAGTTAGTGGAATCTTGGAATCTATGATAAATGTTTGCTCTAGAACATACCAAGTAGTTGATCTTGTTTCTACCAGTACTAAGAGTAAGTGGAATCTTGGAATCTATGATAAATGTTTGTTCTAGAAAATACCAAGTAGTTGATCTTGTTTCTACCAGTACTAAGAGTAAGTGGAATCTTGGAATCTATGATAAATGTTTGTTCTAGAAAATACCAAGTAGTTGATCTTGTTTCTACCAGTACTAAGAGTTAGCGGAATCTCGGATTCAATGATGAAGCTAATTTTAGCGTGTGGGATAATGGTGTTCGTCTAAGACTTTTCACTTCACGCACCACCATGACTACTTATATTCCTCGTATGTAATTGCCATCATTTCAATTCCAATTTAATTCAGAATTTGTAAATGTTATTGTACTGTTATGCTAGTTTTGCCATTGTTCACAGACGAAAATAGCCATTGCAAACGTGACACAGATTTGGGTCAAACTTTTGAAAATTGTTATGGCATTATCAATAATATACGTGTTTGTCGTGTGTTTGATAATCATTAATTTATATTTCATGTCCTTCAATTCTGTCTGTGCAAATATTGAAAAAGCAATCCAAATCAACTGCATGTTTACAAACAAATAGAAATGTCACATATACGGTTGAATACATTTTAATATTTTTATTTCGTTGAAATTTTAGCATTAAATCTCTAAACACTATGAACATCCAATTGATTATCGTGCTTATTATGTTGCATTCGAACGTCAAAAAACGGGTTTCCACCATTTTGCCAAATCTTAGCTGTTAATTGCTTCATCATAATGGTGAAATTGGCGCCAATTTGTTCCTCGATAAACATCGGCAGCCAGTATTGTTTTCTTTTAATGTCATAATAAATTATAAACAAAATCGACGCAGTTTTTGTTCAAAAAAATATCAGATGTTTATTTACGAAGTATTTGAGATTGACGCCTTACAACTGTTGTGTTCTGCCATTTCAAATTACTCATCCAATGAACGACGTTGTTATTAAATGCGAATTTGACAGCGATGTTTAGTCACACGGTGATGTATGAATTTGTTTCATTGAGAAATTATCCTATGTAGGAGTTTCGATTTTGGCGGGCTATGCACTTCGCAAAACACGTGAAAGCATTGTTTGACTCGCATATTAAGTTATGGTACCTAAATAGGATGAGAAATACGCATTCCTACGCCTTGTAAATGCAACTTCACTCTAAAGACATCCTCAATCCGAGGTTACAATTATTTACTATCAAACATCATAAAAGTTTGATCAGAATCAGACGAACCTATTCATGTATCTGGTATCATGTGTATCTTAGTCACAATCGAATACTATTTATATAAACGTAGCCCATGATATCGTTGGTTCATAGGTACCAGCTTCAATTAACTTCTGCTGCAGGTTGGTTCTCGTCACCTTTGAAACTCTAAATATGCAGTACCGGCACCAGCTGGTGCATAAACTTGCTCAAGCTTGATCTACCCTCAATCTATGATAATTGCTCCAAAAATTATACATTTTGATATTTGCCATTCCTTATTTTCGACTTTATATAATAATACAGTCGGACCTCGTTTATTCGACAACCTTCTATCCGAATATTTGGTATCAACCGAAATAAATATCAGGTACCGATGCATCTTTTTGGAAATGTCGAATTGAAAGGGGCTATTCGAAACCATGCATTATTCGAAATAAAATTGCGGACCGGAATGAACGTGTTCCGACCGCTGATAGAAAGAAATGACGAACATTTTGTTTCTCTTGCGTAAGTGCGTATAGTATATCATAATTTTGCAATGGTTGGAGTACTCTAGTCATTATAACGATATTAATATCATATGTATTTCACCCAATGCATTTACCCGCAGTCAATAAACTCAACCATCAATATTTATAACATAGTACTATGATATGCATGGGAAATGGTAGATACGGTTAGAAATCAACCTTTGAGCAGATATGATCGCCGACGTCACAGAATATAGATTGCATCATTAGTACACTATGTTCCATATGGTTAAATAACAAGCGTGACTTTTATAACTTGTTTAGAAATATCGACATGTGGTACCCAACTTTCACTTATGCGCATCAACAACATTTCGGTAGAAATATGCATACAGACTTCTGTGAGTCATGGTATACGTTGTAATTCGATCTCATTTTACGTACAAATGTTTTAGATTTCTCCTTCTTCTTAATGAGTGCACAGTATAACCTCAATAATACGACCACCATTGTGACCCTTGAAAACTGGTCTTATTGTTGAGGTGATCTTAATATTGCGGTTTGAATAAAGAGCAAAATAGGGTAAATGGACTTGAAACTCGTGTTATTAATTTTTAGGTGGTTCTTATTATTGAGGTGGTCTTGTATTTGTTTTTGCATTTTATCAGTTCATTAACCATTTTACAGCTTTTAAAGCATAAATAGCTTTCAACGAAAGGTGATGGTGTTAAAATGAGATATCTGTTATCTAGTTGCATTAGTTTAGGCCGTCAAACTTGCGATAGCGACCATTAAAGCGCTATTAAAACATGTATTGAAATACCATTGTTAAACAATTGACTGCATTCCGGAAAATTATACAAAGAAAAGACCAGGGTTTATTTCATCCTAGGATAGCATCTACGCTACCGTTTGACAGTACATGATACCAGTTTAAACACTGGAGGACTGTGTTTGTACAGTGTTCTAAATAAATTTGCATTCTGTTAAATCATTCATACCACCTGTCTACGTCAGTGTCATACATGTATTATATTGCCCCATGGGCCTATGACTTTCTCAAAATTTTATGTATGAAATTTTGTCAAAACATGTCAAACTTCAATATTTTATGTATGAAATTTTGTCAAAACATGTCAAACTTCAATATTTTATGTATGAAATTTTGTCAAAACATGTCAAACTTCAATATTTTATGTATGAAATTTTGTCAAAACATGTCAAACTTCAATATTTTATGTATGAAATATTGTCAAAACTTGTCAAACTTCATAAATAATCACGTTATTCTTTTTTATGTAACCTAGATGAAATAGCCACTGTTTTATTGGAAGGTGATTAATTTCAAGAATCATCTTCCTATGCCATCCATCCGCTCTCCTAGCCCCATCACACACCCATGCTCCATCGATGTATAGTTCCAAGACATTCTATAGAGTCAGACTCGAAAACGTTCTAAACTGTTTCAAAGGTCAGTTTAATATGGACATATGGGTTTTTAGGTGCACAAATTTAACTGAAAATTATTCAGTAATTTAGTAATTTACTATATATTTTCTTACCACAAGGTCTAAATCTAAGAAAGTGTCAATTATGGAACGCCGGCACTGTCTTATGTAGTCATGACATAATAATTATGATAAAGGATGCACATCACGTAATAAATGGTCTACAAGATATAAAGACGTATCTACATTATATAATAAAAACTGTCAGAATATAAGTACAAAAGTACACCATATAATGATATACTGACATCATGTAAATATGTTTCCTCATCATCTAAAGAACTTAATGTAATACAAAACAAACATAATAATAGAGTTTCATGACTACATAAGACAGTGCCGGCGTTTCATAGTCAGTGGTCAATTGTTGATGATGATAATGAAAACTATAAAATTAGGTACGAGTCTCCACTTACCATTCATGCTGTCGTAGGCATTGGCGTAATCCGAAGACATAAACTGATTCGTGATCGATGTTTTACCACACCCCGGAGGTCCAAGGATTTGAACTTTGAAATACGATGAATGTGGCTCTTCGCTTGCCGGAGTACACTCAAAACTAGAACTTCCGTGTGCAAGAGCCGGAGAGTCATGTCCATTGGCCGCACCTGACGCCACATTCCTGTTGGACGATCTCTTACGAAACGAATCACCCCTGTTGATAACTCCTTTGGAGGTTGTTTTAAAGGATCGAATCCGGCGCAGCGGAACGTCCCTGCTATCTAAACGATGGGCACCAACCTGAATATCATCTTTAGGAAACAACAGATTTGGTGAACTTGAACAGTTTCCGGTCGAGGATAACGACCGGTCACGTTTCACGACATGTGGTTTGGGTTTATCATTTCTGAAAGACGATGACCGGATTTTACCATCCGAGGATGGTGCCAACATCGGCGGTGCTGCTAATTGCGCCGCCAGGAAATGTTGTTCAAAAGGATCATTTGGGTTACTTTCTACTTCCGGACTCTGACATGATTCCATAATCTGTATTTCCGGTTCCGATGGTGACATAGGCGCGGCTCGAACTCGCCTATGATGGTGGCTGTGCGGGTGATGTGCCTGGTACGGCTTCCTTTTGGACGGTGCGGCATCGATTTGTCCGTCACTGTGAGTGTGGCCCTGTGCTTGCAACATATCCGTTACTGTCATAATGTTAAACACTCGAAGAAATCATAATAATATCATAAAGAAAACAAAAGTATAATCTTTTTCACAAATCTATCTCCTATTGTTTACCCTATAATAAATTAACAGCTCAGAAACGAAACTAAAATACGCGAAGATAGTTTTCACTGATGGTTGAACACTTATTTAAGTAATATCCAATTCTATATTTCACTATAAAAAAACACTGACAGTGTACAAATAAAAGCTCTCCTCCCAAAAAGCACTACAAGTTTTATCCCCTATCGTATCAACTATTTCATATATTATTGGAAACAAATCTTCAAACGATACACTTCATGTACTTCACACTTTTCCTCTAATAGCGAAACATCCACTCTTCGAAATCGTTTCAGATAATTCGAATGATATTTTTACAACAATCACACCCACGAATCATAAAGGGATATATCCTTGATTTCTCAGAATCAATTACAGAAAACACCCGACACAAGCTGAATTACGATCACAATTCCACAATTATAACAACATCCCTCGAGAAGAAGTTCTCATTTGAAGTTATTTCTGACGGCAAGCAAGTTCATCGAAAGATAGAAATGTTAAACACCTGAATACTGAAGTGTGGGTATGTATGAACGTATCTCGATGAATCCTGCAGAAACTGTACGAGAGCTATGTTGATCACCTTCCAGGAGAGCGTGTATATAACAACACTATCACCTACAGTAGAAACTACTTGTACACTGCCAAATCGTTAACCAACAAACTCTACTGAGAGAGATCCATGTGAAAATGCAGGTACGCCGAGCATTCATACACTCACAGTATATACGAAAATACAGAAAAAGAAAAAAATGCATTTATGCTCGTTGATAGGATGTTCAACAGAATAAATCCATCAGCTAATATGCCTTACATCGAACGAGAGCACGTAAAGAAGTATTATTCTGCAATAAAAAAAGTTATGACCTTCAGAACAACATGCAGATACAGGGTCGATAATATCAACCAAATGAATTTATCTCCGCTGATGTCGTCCTGGTTATTTTACGGGAAATGCTTCGAAAATTGAAATCAAATATGAAAAATACATTTGATTGATACATTAATGAAATGAGTAGGACATTTTTTATGTTACGGTACTTATACACTTTTAAAATAGTTTGTTTCCTCACAGTACGCTCCATGGAAGTAATCCATGATGACAGTCTGTTCCAAGGTGGTAACCAATGGTGACAGTCCGTACCAAGGGGGTAACCCATGCCGACAGTCCATTGCAAGGGGGTAACCCATGGTTACAGTTCGTTTCAAGGTGGTAACCCATTGTGACAGTCCGTTACATGGGGGTAACCCATGGTGACAGTCTGTTCCAAGGTGGTAACCCATGGTTACAGTTTGTTTCAAGGTGCCTAACCCGTGGTGACAGCTCATTCCAAGAAAGTAACCCATGGTTACAGTTCGCTCCAAGGAGGTAACCCATGGTGAATGTTCGTTCCAATGTGGTAACCCATGGTGACAGTCCGTTACAAGGTGGTAACCCATGGTGACAACTCATTCCAAGGTGGTAACCCATGGTGACAGTTTGTACCAAGGTGGTAACCAATGATGGCAGTCCGTTCCAAGGTTGTAACCCAAGGTGACAGCTCATTCCAAGGAGGTAACCCATGGTTACAGATCGTTCCAATGTGGTAATCCATGGTGTCAGCTCATTACAAAGAAAGTAACCCATGGTTACAGTTCGCTCCAAGGAGGTAACCCATGGTGACAGTTCATTTCAAGGTGGTAATCCATGGTGAAAGTCCGTTCCAAGATGGTAACCCATGGTGACAGCTCATTCCAATGAGGTAACCCATGGTGACAGTTCATTCCAAGGTGGTAATCCATGGTGACAGTCCGTTTCAAGATGGTAACCCATGGTGACAGCTCATTCCAAGGAGGTAACCTATGGTTACAGTTCGCTCCAAGGAGGTAACCCCATTGTGACAGTCCGTTGGGATGCTTGTTTCAATCTCTTTTCTGTGTTGTAATTGTGTTGTATTTATTTTGTGACGCTTTTTTTTGTTTGGAGATTTGTAATCTGTTAGGAAATGCCGAATGAATTATATGTGGTGTTTACATAATATGTATCCGTTATTTATTTATTTCTTTTTCAATTTATATTGACATGATGGTTATAAGTAGGGATGTCAACGAATGGCAATTTTGGTATTCGAATATTCGATCAACCTTGCGACCGAATGTTCGAATATTCGACCTTCTTGTTTTATAATAAGACATTTGAAAATCGAAGTTTAACTTTTAGTTTATGCTTATCAAGTTTGTGTTTTAAATTGAGGGGCTAACTGTCATTACCAGTGTGTAATATCGCTCCTGCCCCCAAATATACGACATGACATGTCAATTAACACCTGTATATATTATTTTCACGCGTAAAATGTCATTCAATGCGATAATGCTCATCATTGAAATTTAATACACAAGCATTCAGCTTTTATATTGAAAATATATATTTTATCGAATATTCGAATGCCGAATCAGTATTCGAATATTCAGACGCACAAACGAATATTCGAATATCCGATTATTCGTTGACATCCCTAGTTATAAGGAACACACTGAAAATATTGTTTACATATGTCCCAAGTATAGGTGAATAACACTGCATATAATTGCCCGAGATAGTCACACACTGTTACATCTTATATCACGTAGAATACGGTTAAGTAAAAACACATCCGGTGATATAATTAGGTTGAATTCCACGATCATGTTTTTCTTATTAGACTTTTTGCAGTGTATGGATACTGCGCGCTGTCATACATACTAGAATGAATTCTCAGCTAAAATAAGGGGTAAAACGGGTTCTGAAATGTTCTTTGTATAATTAGATATTACCTCACTTAAAAACCACCTCAATAGTAAGACCACCTCAAACTATAGAACACACTTTTCAAGTCCATTTCCATTGTTCTGCTCTATATTCAACCACAATATTGAAATTTCATCAAGAGGAAGACCATTTATTTCAAGAGTCCCTTAGGTGGTCATATTATCGAGGTTTAACTGTACATGTAATACTATAACCAATAGCACCACACCATTGTACGTAAAACAAACAATCACACATAGACATAGAGAGTTGAACATTTAATTGTAGCTTGATTGAGTAACTTTGTCCTTGTTGTTCTCCCTTCCCAGACCCCATGTTCACAAAGGATCAACTGATCTGGTTGATCAATAAAGATATTTGCCATTTTCATGAAGCCATTGAACACTTTTTCCAGAACTTCTCATAAATTGACATAAAAATACCTGAACATCTTCTAATTAACATTGAGAAACCATACAGAACATCACTGTTTGGTTGCGAAATTAATTTATTATACATGTACGTATGACTGAAACTGTTCTAGATCTAATCAGGATCAATTTTCCAAAATCGTTCATAACTTATTAATTTAAAAGATATAGTTTTGCATAACATTTTCTACAAAGTTTGAAAAATCTTATATTTGATCCTGATCCTGGGGTAGTCTTCTTTTTGAAAGGGGGGGGGGGCTGGTCTGGATAACAACCGAAATAATTGACATAAGATGGCAATACAGTTTGGTTAAGACCAATGCTATCTGAGGATACGATGGTAAACGGATGATGATTATGGTTAACGCGGTTATAACAATTTATCAGATTATTGATACAATATGTACGGAAGATGATGATGGCGCGTCTAGTAAACCATAATTGTTATTTCCCGACTGTTAATTACTTGTCGAACTCAATTATTAATCCAGTCCAAGATGCGCTCATGGCAACTGTCTACAACGTTATTTTCGATATTTCTGGTACACCATTTTATGATTATTTCGAATAGCCAAAATGCAGTACTTTCCAGCCTTAATTACAAACAAATTCAAGCTATAAAATGATCACGTGGTCGTCGTCCATAACAAGATGGCGCTTCTTGCACACCATAGCTACAGATTTGTAATTTCGGACCGTTGATTGCTTATCGGCATTAATTACCAATCAGTTCGTAGACTGCACGTGGCCAAGGTCGGAAATGATTAGTTATAAGATAATAACAGGGAAGAGGTACACTAAGTCTTGAAGGAATGCTTGTATAAACCTGGACGTACTAAAACAAACAGGAACTTAATGTCAATCCTGATAAGTATACTGGTGTATGATGGCTATGTGAATCATTCTGTATATATATACTGTAAAACCTCACTTTAGGACCACCCCAATAAGAAGACCAATAAGAAACACAATTTCCATGTCCATTTTCACTGTTTTGCTCTTTATTCAACCTCAATATTAAGACCACCTCAATGATAAGACCAGTTTTCAAGGGTTCCAATTCTATACGGAAACATGCGATTTTAAGTCAATATTACTGAAATATTTTGTTTCTTTTAATTTCATGATGGCAACTATCACTGAATATGTCAAGTCACTATTTCCGGATAGTAACAAAGAATACCCTGTATTCATGTTTTCGAGTTAAAGTGTAATACACGTACAGGTCAAGAATCGCTTCTTGCTAAAATCCGAGTCCAATTGAGGTTGCATGGATACCAAATCAATGTATAACGTAATGATCAGATAAATTTCCTGTTTAATCATACAGTGCATAACAAAAATGAACATTGAACAAACATTATTGGTGTGGATATTAATTAGATGGGTTCAGTATGGATTGAAGGGCCTATTTATGAGTAAATGCACGTGTAAATCAACACCCATTTTCAAATGTCCAGCCGTGATCTCCACTTATATAGAATTTAAATTGTTCTCATAGTAATCACACATTTTAAATACAATGCAACCTATCTTAAGTAACAACCTCTGTACAGTAGCAGGATTACATTCCTCGAAATTATAACTTACAACCAATTTAATCTCTCTAGAGCGACAACCTCTTATAACAACAGACAAGTTCGGGTAGTGCTATGACGGGGTTGCATTGTACGTCATCATTTCTACATTTTTATAGCATTTGATCGACTGCTGCGATAAGTTTTCAAAAAAAGTTTGGTAGCTCATTAAAATGTTTACGATGTTTAATTGCTTTAAGTGAAAACCACTTGATTGCGCGTAGCTAGTCAGGCATAATTGTAATCATGAATCATGCAAGCCGTTCTATTGGCAGATCATAAATCTGTCAATTTGAAGTACGAAGTTTCAGAGTTCGATCACCTGGCGAGGCACATGTTTCCCCTTGATGGTTTTATAGCGGCATACAAAATTAGCACCTAGCCAGCTGTTCCTAACTTTTTAACTTATCTATTTTACTGATGCACAAACATGAACAACTAAGGCTTTAACTTAAACAGTACTCAACACATTCCTCCAAAACGTATCTCATACAATTGCATACTAGGCAGCAAGAAACAAAGACATTCCACCTCGACATACCGTACCGGTGGTGACATTCACACTCCATCTCGACATACCGTACCGGGGTGGTGACATTCACACTCCATCTCGACATACCGTACCCGGGTGGTGACATTCACACTCTATCTCGACATACCGTACCAGGGTGGTGACATTCACACTCCATCTTGACATACCGTACCGGGGTGGTGACATTCACACTCCATTTCGACATACCGTACCGGGGTGGTGACATTCACACTCCATCTTGACATACCGTACCGGGGTGGTGACATTCACACTCCATCTCGACATACCGTACCGGGGTGGTGACATTCACACTCCATCTCGACATACCGTACCGGGGTGGTGACATTCACACTCCATCTCGACATACCGTACCGGGGTGGTGACATTCACACTTCATCTCGACATACCGTACCGGGGTGGTGACATTCACACTCCATCTCGACATACCGTACCGGGGTGGTGACATTCACACTTCATCTCGACATACCGTACCGGGGTGGTGACATTCACACTCCATTTCGACATACCGTACCGGGGTGGTGACATTCACACTTCATCTCGACATACCGTACCGGGGTGGTGACATTCACACTCCATCTCGACATACCGTACCGGGGTGGTGACATTCACACTTCATCATTTCATTCCCAGGAAATTCACGAATATTCGATATCAAAGTCGAAGTCGTGAATTCACAAAGTCGTAAAGTGGAAATCTTGAAACCGTGACTTTCCAGGGCGAAAAATAATGAAGGTTGAATGTCACGACCGGTCTTAGCTGATTAGCTGATATAATTTCTCCACAAAAACTGGAATTAAGTGTGGAAACCAAAGAGATGGATTTTACCACCAAATGAAACAACAAATATCTTGAAAAGAGGTGGTCGGCGCAATTAAAAAGTTTATATTTGTTGTGTAACATAAAAATTGCTGAGATGTTACAATTGCTGTTCACTCCAGATCAAAAATGGATTTGGTAAATTCACCGAAATTAGGTGGATTTCGGTAAAGTAACGTACCCTTTATGGAAAGGTTAACCAATCCGCGTAAAGGTTACAAACGTTGTTCGGTTGAGGAGAAATCGCCTTGGTGGTTAACGTAAGATTTGATTGGTTTACACAACACTGATATGCAAATATCAAAACCATGTTAGTACGGCTCCGCTGAAAAAATCTCTGAAATCTCGAAGCCTATTCAAAGCCTATAACGTTATTTTCTCATGGGTCCGGGATTATAACGGAATCACAAAATTGCCTCTTTTGAATACTGATAGTGACTCGTGTTTATTGTGAAAATGTATTATAAATGTTAAATGAGTGCTGACTATTCTTTGCGGTCCATTTTGTTACAGATTTGAGTGTAAAATGAGGTCTAGAGGTAATTTTTAAGTCTGAGTGTGGAGTGTGGCACTCAAACAAAATAAATGATCCTCTATCTTATAATTACCGTACAATCCTAAAAAAAATTGATACAACGAATATTAAACATTTCCACACTCAAATTTCCACTATCAGACCAAAAAGAGTAAAGTTTGTAATATACAGTGTAGAGTGTAACTATTAGTTATAATCCCGGACCACGGTGCTCGACTTCACACGCTAATATTCATTCTGTAAAGTTTGAAGACTGACGGTCCAACGGTTCATACATTCTCTTTTTATGCTCGTGAAATATGGAATTTTATTCCTGTAAATATACGTTGTCTACCTAATACAGAAACATATAACAATAAATTTAATGCTTAATCAATAATATTTCATTCTGGTAAGAATTTATTAGTATTAGTGTTGTTGTGGCTGTTGTTGTTGTTGTTATTGTTATTGTTATTGTTACTATAATTACTATAATTACAATAATTACAATAATTACTATTATTACTATAATTACAACTATTACTATTATTACTATTATTATATGAACGACACAAGCTTTGTATGACGGACGGACTGACGGACAAGGGAAAATCTTTAACTCCAGTATTACTTAGCAGGGGCGGATCCAGGATTTTTCTCCAGGGGGGGTCCAACTTTTGCCCACAAAATTACAGAAATACAATCCCTTTCCACATTCAAGCAGATGTTAGCCGTTTGTATCTGTTTTAACAAACGTTACCGGTTCTAACCACGAGGAGGTCTCCACTAATATAGATCCGTTTTTTGTTGTGTTTTTTAAAAAGTTTTTTTAGTATTTTTAAGAACAAATTGCGGAAAAATATCAAGCTAAAAGAATGACGTGCTGTTTTTACTCGAAAGCCAAACTGCACTGCAAATTCTTGATACATCAAATAACTACGTCACTATTGCCTTAAATGACGTCACAAATATGAATATTTGCGTGTCAGCTATAAATATTTACGCAGCGTAGCAACAACCTGACATACAGCCTAGCACAGTCGCTTACACATTCATTACACGGGTGATTGATGCAATATTGAATTCAGAAAGATACACAATAACGATAAAAGTGAAGCTATGGAACATAATGTTTGATAAATTGATTATTCATTGATTAATGTTATAGAAAGCTGTCGATTTATCACGCTTGTTTATCATTTTTTTATTTTTTCCAGGGGGAAACCAATTCTGTATTTTTTCCCCCCGCTGGATCCGCCCCTGCTTAGTGTATTGCAGTCTATATAGTCCAGCCACGGACGTCACATCTCTATACTGTCGCTGTAAAGTCGGAGTACAGAGACGTGTATGCGGGACTACAGTCTATAGTACAGCCACGGACGTCACATCTCTATACTGTCGCTGTAAAGTCGGAGTACAGAGACGTGTATGCGGGGCTACAGTCTATAGTCCAGCCACGGACGTCACATCTCTATACTGTCGCTGTAAAGTCGGAGTACAGAGACGTGTATGCGGGGCTACCGTCTATAGTCCAGCCACGGACGTCACATCGCTATACTGTCGCTGTAAAGCCGGAGTACAGAGACGCGTATGCGGGGCTACAGTCTATAGTACAGCAACGCTATCACATAGAAAGAATCTAAAATCTATGTATCAATATGTCAGATACGAATCAGCCTTGATTAGTGTATCGAATTTGTACACTGTATTTGTTGATTTACGTGATATGTTGGTATCTGATTCCTGTAAAAATATCAGCCGACGATCAAGAACATCTTGATTTAATCTGATTGATGGATTCAGTCGGTATAGAATGCATTAAATTGACTGTTAACATCTTTCAAGTGGTATATGAGGTTGAATCAGACGAAAGTTATTGTGAATTATTTAGTGTAGGTATTATTCCATAAAGACCTGTGCTACTAGTCTAGAGCGCAATCACCAGATCTCTAACCAGACCCCAATCTCCCGAGACGTCTAAATCTCAGCTAAATCTCAGCTCAAATATTATCTCAAATTGTTGACATTTTTCTCATCTAAGACTCAGACTCAAAATCGATATTACAAAACAAAAAAGATGAGATGATTTTTTCTCAGAAAATTTTAAGAGATCCAAAATGAGATTTCTCAAACTCAGGCTATCTTGCCATGATAACACAGGCTATTTCAAGTGAGATAAGCCTCAACTCAAATTTTCAAAAACTTATTGGTATGTGAACCAGACAGTTTCAGACTGGTATATGAACCAGTCAGTTTCAGACTGGTATGTGAACCAGACAGTTTCAGACTGGTATGTGAACCAGACAGATTCAGACTGGTATGTGAACCAGTCAGCTTCAGACTGGTATGTGAACCAGGCAGTTTCAGACTGGTATGTGAACCAGACAGGTTCAGACTGGTATGTGAACCAGACAGTTTCAGACTGGTATGTGAACCAGTCAGCTTCAGACTGGTATGTGAACCACAGTTTCAGACTGGTATGCGAACCAGACAGGTTCAGACTGGTACGCGAACCAGACAGTTTCAGACTGGTATGTGAACCAGTCAGCTTCAGACTGGTATGTGAACCACAGTTTCAGACTGGTATGCGAACCAGACAGGTTCAGACTGGTACGCGAACCAGACAATTTCAGACTTGAATGTGAACCCAACCAGACAGTTTCAGACTGGTATGTGAACCAAACAGTTTCAGACTGGTTAGTGAACCAGACAGGTATGTGAACCAGACAGTTTCAGACTGGTATGTGAACCAGTCAGCTTCCGACTGGTATGTGAACCACAGTTTCAGACTGGTATGCGAACCAGACAGGTTCAGACTGGTACGCGAACCAGACAATTTCAGACTTGAATGTGAACCCAACCAGACAGTTTCAGACTGGTATGTGAACCAAACAGTTTCAGGCTGGTTAGTGAACCAGACAGGTATGTGAACCAGACAGTTTCAGACTGGTATGTGAGGTTTAGACTGGTATGTGAACCAGACAGTTTCAGACTGGTATGTGAACCAGACAGTTTCAGACTGGTATGTGAACCAGACAGTTGCAGACTGGAATGTTATCCAGACATGTTCAGACTGGTATGTGAACCAGACATATTCAGACTGGCATGTGAACCAGACAGATAAACTAACACAAGTTTGAGTTTCAGACTAGTATGTGAACCAGACAGTTTCAGACTGGAATGTTATCCAGACATGTTCAGACTGGTATGTGAACCAGACATATTCAGACTGGCATGTGAACCAGACAGATAAACTAACACAAGTTTGAGTTTCAGACTAGTATGTGAACCAGACAGTTTCAGACTGGTATGTGAACCAGACAATTTCAAACTGGTATGTGAACCAGACAGATTCAGACTGGTATGTGAACCAGACAGATTCAGACTGGTATGTGAACCAGACAATTTCAAACTGGTATGTGAACCAGACAGATTCAGACTGGTATGTGAACCAGACAGATTCAGACTGGTATGTGAACCAGACAGATTCAGACTGGTATGTGAACCAGACAGTTTCAGACTGGTATGTAAACCAGACAGATTCAGACTGGTATGTGAACCAGACAATTTCAAACTGGTATGTGAACCAGACAGATTCAGACTGGTATGTGAACCAGACAATTTCAAACTGGTATGTGAACCAGACATATTCAGACTGGTATGTGAACCAGACAGTTTCAGACTGGTATGTGAACCAGACAGTTTCTTTCTGACTGGTATGTGAACGAGACAGATAAACTAACACAACTTTCATGTACTGAGATTTATATATTTTAATATTCCAGTCTGGTTTTCTTACCACGTTCACATTATCTTCCTTCATGAAAACGTCGTCATCGCTGAAACATCAAGATAACCATCAAGCTGGCCCCATGAATGATAAACTTACATAATTTTATCACATTTTTGCATAAAAGTGGCTATTTCAAGACAATAAGTATTTTTTCATATTGGAGTGTTAATGGAGGTTCAGTGTGAAAGAATTGCTCAGAACAAGTTGACCTGAAATAATAAATGCGTAGTAACGAGTTTCTTTCATGTTATGAGGAATCGAGAATCAAATACAATATATACATCTTACAAGAACATTTTAAGCCTATACTTCCAGGTTTAAGATCTTAAAGATCTTTTACTAATCTTGCTACTTCATACAACAGATTGTAGAATATGCTTGTGGAAACTTAATGCAGTACCTCTTTTCATTAGGTAGACAAAACTATTTATTTATCATAAAATGCACAGAACACATGGCAATTCAATATATAAACATAAAACCACGTCTTATACATTATATGAAAAGGATAACACAAAAAAAGGATAATTATTCCATTATTTCCATTGTGGTCACAATATACATGTAGATGTAGTGACATAGGAAGACATGACATTAAATAAATAATAATAAATAATATTTTATGCATAACTAGCGTCACAAAACTGAATTTACGCAATTTAAAACATGTGAACATAAATATAGAGATAATTTGATGCAGCTGCTGTTTCGTAACATAAATAATAATCAAACTTTGTTCAGTCAGGTAGAGGTGTAATATTTTGTAATCACCAGAAATCTCAACAACAGTGATTCTCTTACCAAGGGAGACAACTCTATTTTTATTTTATACAGTGATGAAGAATTATCTTTCTTTTTTCAGCTTTCAGTGACATTATGCAAAGGTTGAAGACGTCATTATCTACCATGTTAAGTCACACTCTATATTACGTCATGTTTTTTTGTTGTTTTTTTACCCCGAAGAAGTCTTTATGGTGAAACATGTGTTTAATGGTTTTTTAAATCTTTTAATTCCACAGACATATAATTGAAAAACGCTTTGTTTCAAAATATGTTTAGTTAGATATGTCAACAGTTAAAACTAAAAACAATAACATTAAAGCTGGCACAAATGAAAACATTTAAAGCTTTATAAAATACCAACTAATACCTCAGCTGCAGACAATACTAGAAATCTAGATCCATGCCATTTATAAAATAACATGACAGGGAACGTGGCAGTAAATATTATTAACACAAGGACAAATGTATGATTGTCATTCAATTCACGGATAAGGCAAATGTGTGGTCTGAATTCATTAAAATTAATTCATCAAATTTGCAAGAGTTATCACCCTTTGATGAAGGGTGATATGACAATGTGATCAAATACAATAAAACCTAACAGTATTCAGTCTATGGGAATTTTTTCATTGAGATATCACATAATGTATTACAGAAAGTTGATGCGAGGCATCAAAGTTGCCGGGAAAATGTTTAGCAAAATAATTCTCGTGTAATATTTGAAGGGAATATGTAGAAAAATAAAACAACAGTGATGCAATAACGCAAACAATTTTTTTGCAAATATTGAACATGCAATCTTACCGTGTAAGAAGTGCACATATAAATCATTGATTTAAATAACATTCTTTGGAAAAAATGTCATAAACTGTCTTTAATAAAAGTACAAAAACACATAAGATGAAAACAGATTCAACATTAGAAAATTATTCTCTTCATTTTATGCTAAGGCACCTGTGTCTCAGTATTACAGACGGTGTTAAAATGGAAATATAACAGCCATACAAACTTCTGTAGGCATATACATACATCTCTCTATGCCTCTGTTTCGGACAATAATACACAAAATAATCTCAATTGTTAGATCACACTATTTTTACACACACTCGTGTAAACGTTAAGATAACTTCGAAATGCCCAGTGAGGTAACTGCTGCAAGAGCAGTTTCGTCACGACAGCCACAGGTTTTAGTAGATCTGTTCTGGGGTTAACTTTTTTTAGCACAGGTTCTAAATCGAGAGAAAAAATACATAAAAATTACATTTTCACTGAAATCTAAACATATGATTAATAAGTGAAAACCACTTCGGTTGTTTTTATCTTGTAAAACTTCGCATTTCAAATGCTTTAACAGTAACCCCTCATCCCATTAACAATATGAAAAAGGAATAAACATAGAGTCGCCGGCTTCTGGCCGACGACTAACAATAACACCAAACGAAATTCCACAACAACATGCAAAAATACAATAATTGTACCGCACTTCTAGAATTTAGACAATTTCATAATTCCAGCTCCTCATGAAATGTCTCCTTATCATCAATTTTGAATCTTCTGTTTTTATAAGTCAACAGATTTTCTTTTGCTTGTCTTCTGACCTCCGTATATAAATCCTCCCACACTTTTGGAATATGCTCGAACTTTCCGAGGTCTGCCAGATGACTATTGTACGTCCACTGCATGGCGCCCATGGTGTGCGCGTATCTCGCCGGCATTCCATTAGATACCCTCTTGTTAAAGTCTGTCTCAATATCTGCCATCATAGAATCACAGGATGGCAAGGCCAGACTTTTATCTAACGCCGAGACAACAAATTTCACTTGATTCTCGAACTGTGGGAACGGGCAAATCTTCTTGCATATTCCAATAAATGAAAGGCTGGGATATTTTGCGTGTATGATATGCTTATACAACGGGGTAACTCTCTCGTCAGTGACATCAACCTTACAGACATCATCTAGGAAAGGAAAGTCGTATTTATATCCTGTACATAACAACATCACATCTACTTCCTCTCTCTCACCATTCTTGTAGATAACACCATCAGCTGTAAGACATTCAATGCCAGGTTTCTGACAGACATTGTCGGGTAATGGGGTTTTAAATGGAGGAAGATTATGACTCAGTATCACCTGAAAAACACAAGAAGGATATGATATTATGTACCTACCATATATGTGTCATTATAGAGCTGAGATTTTTGACCCAAATGACATATCTGGGTGAAATTGAGTTATTAACACTTCTGAACGCGGGGATACTATGTAGGTTACTACAAAACAATTGTTTTTGCAAAACAACATTTTTTTCAGGGAATTACAGCACTTTTGATATGGTCATCAATAAGCTGTTGCAATTAATGTGAAAACATGACGTCATCTTTATTGCGTTTTTCTCAGAAATGAGACTCAGTGCATTTGGGCCAAACATCTCAGAGACTGCCACATAAAACATCCAAAATATGTCCATTTTCGAAGTGAACATCATTGTGTCCAGATGCCGATTTGAGGGCTTAGCACCAAAGTGTTGTGACTGCCAAGACCATAACTATATTAACATCACAAATTTCAAGTCCAATTTCTCTGTTTTGCTCTTTATTCAGTCTCACTATTAAGACCACCTCAATAAGAAGACCAGTTTTAAAGGGTCCAAATGGTGATTGTATTATTGAGGTTTTACTGTATACATTTGTATAATAGAATTAATGTTTGTGCCTAATCTTCAATTAATGCCAGTTAACCCCAAAGTTTCAGTGAATAGTGTTATCATAGAAAGCTATTGTTTTGGTTTCATAAACTAACAGTGCATGTGCAAATCTCGCCATTAAGACCCCCCACCTAAATCTATAAGAACCCCCCACCCAAATCTACAAGAAGACCCCACACCCAAATCTACAAGAACACCCCACACCCAAATCTACAAGAACACCCCACACCCAAATCTACAAGAACACCCCGTCCAAATCTACAAGAACACCCCCACCCAAATCTACAAGAACACACCCACCCATATCTACAAGAACACCCCACACCCAAATCTACAAGAACACCCCACCCAAATCTACAAGAACACCCCCACCCAAATCTACAAGAACACCCCCACCCAAATCTACAAGAACACCCCACACCCAAATCTACAAGAACACCCCACACCCAAATCTACAAGAACACCCCACACCCAAATCTACAAGAACACATCACACCCAAATCTACAAGAACACCCCACACCCAAATCTACAAGAACACCCCACACCCAAATCTACAAGAACACACCACACCCAAATCTACAAGAACACCCCTCACCCAAATCTACAAGAACACATCACACCCAAATCTACAAGAACACCCCACACCCAAATCTACAAGAACACCCCACACCCAAATCTACAAGAACACCCCACACCCAAATCTACAAGAACACCCCCACCCAAATCTACAAGAACACCCCACACCCAAATCTACAAGAACACCCCACACCCAAATCTACAAGAACACCCCACACCCAAATCTACAAGAACACTCCACACCCAAATCTACAAGAACACCCCACACCCAAATCTACAAGAACACCCCACACCCAAATCTACAAGAACACCCCACACCCAAATCTACAAGAACACCCCACACCCAAATCTACAAGTACACCCCACCCAAATCTACAAGAACACTCCACACCCAAATCTACAAGAACACCCCACCCAAATCTACATGAACACCCCACACCCAAATCTACAAGAACACCCACACCCAAATCTACAAGAACACCCCACCCAAATCTACAAGAACACACCCACCCATATCTACAAGAACACCCCACACCCAAATCTACAAGAACACCCCGCCCAAATCAACAAGAACACCCCCACCCAAATCTACAAGAACACACCACACCCAAATCTACAAGAACACCCCACCCAAATCTACAAGAACACCCCACCAAAATCTTCAAGAACACAACATATACTACAAATCAAAAATATCAGTTGAGTTACTAAATTTCACCTTTTTTGCAGCAGTGGCAATATCTAAGCATATATCTTGTCCAGAGGAACCAGCCCCTAAACACAAAACAACTTGACCCTTAAATGTCTCTGGTTCCCGGTAATGATGACTATGTACAATGGTACCACCAAATACATCCATACCAGCCACCTCTGGTATCAGGGGGATTGCGTAATGACTGAAAATCCAAAAAAATATTTGTATTATCATATCTTATATAATGTTTTGCATGCACACTTTATTCAAGCCATACAGCAACTGTAGTTTACTCAGAATCATCAAATGTGTTAAACGCATGACCTGTATAATTCATATAACTAAATACTTTACTGTAAAAAAAAAATCTTCTTAAAAATAATAGACTGCCATTTCAACAAAATCAGCACAATTATTATAAACCAAAATTTTAGTACACTTTGTTAGTTCAATACATGATAAGAACAAAAACTTTGAAGAACTTTTCTCCAAAAATGTACAGATCCTTATACATGTATATTGGAATAAAAATATTGTCTGTTCTTTGTTTACATGGGCATGAAATATTGTTGTGTTTATATCGCGGAATACATCGAGTGTTGGCATGTTAATTTACAGGGATATTTTGCATACAAATGTCGACTAAGTTTGTGAAGTCAAAATACTTTTTCGATGGATATTCATCCACTAACCATGGTTTTAAATACAATGTATGTATATATTCTACTTCAATGCTCTTTTTTAATTTACGTTTTCATAAAAATACAGGTACATTATCTTTACATAGTAAATATTTGTGGCATTCCACACCACATCAAATCTACAATCTGATTAAAACAATCTGATTAAAACAATCTGATTAAAACACTCTGATCAAAACGTACCCATTACACACCATGACAGCATCAAACATGTTACTTTCTGTTGAACCATTAGATGAACATGTTACTTTCCATTCTGTCTGATGTTCACTGTTGATTGGCTCTACCTTTTCAATTCTTGTATCAAACTGTTAAAAGTAACACAGAACATGATGTGAGATACTCCTATTCCACGGGTATCAAACATTCAAGGCAATGAGTTTAGATAAAAGATTCCACAGTATGTATACCAGTAAAAACATGTTTGAGGCAACACAAATCAGGAAACACTTGAACAACAAAGTAAGCTATTCCTGTCTTAAATGTAAGTCCATTAAAGAAGCATTAGGCTCATTTTTTGTTCAATTGTTTACCTAAACAAACATGAACAATATATTTCCTGTAGTTAAAACATCAATAAACATACATTAACAAAGAATGAGCTCATAATGTATTGATCCGTATTTGTTGAAGAAAGATGTTTGTATGTCATCATGTTTTTCCCAGTTGTTTAACAATCAGGCTATTTTACAAGTTCTGTCTGTTAGTAATATGGTAAAAAAAGATATTTTCAATCAGTTATAAAAAAAAAAAAAATACATTGCAATGATTCTTATTAGAGATATTTAAGCCAATGTAACAACAATACTGGATGAAGCCAATTTAAACATTTTATGTTTAGATAAGCCAGATACATCTTTAAAACAATATTGTTAATCTGAAGTTTAGAAAGCAAAAATTCATTACCAGTTTTATCCCATCACAAACTTCTACTATATAATTACATACACAGCTAGATAAATGTTGATAATTCAAGAAACTTAACAAACTAAAATATGATAAAAACAACCCTAATAAGAAAACAAGAGCTCATACCATCGCAAAAATTGTGTCACTAAAGCAGTGTAAAAATGACTCGTCTCCCATGACTTCACCTTCAGTGACCTAGGTTTGAACCTGACTTGATCCATTTGCACCTGACTTGATCCATTTGCATAAAATCAACCTAAGTACCTCAGGGGAAAATATTTCAACAACTGTTTTCGAAACTAATGCTACATATTTAATAAGAATAAAGATTGCTCTCTGACCAAGTCTGGTGCAAATTGGACTAAGAATTCTACAGTTATTGATCGGAAAAGACTAATTTTAAGTAATTTCTCTAATTAAAGGGCAATAACTCTGGAGTGACAAGTGCGATATGGCTAGTTATCAAACATGTCCAAGATAGTATGCCGATACACATTCTGACCAAGTCTGGTGAATATTGGACACCCGACCCAGCCCGCCACAGGTGAAACTATAATACGTCCCGTTCTTTGAACAGGTGTATAAAAGTAGAAGAAATGTAATTTATAAGTTTAACTCTGACCATCGTTTATTCCAATACCTTTATAAATTTGTGTAGGTTAAAATTCTCACAATAATTCTCCAAATAGTGTAGAACAATCTCATGTCCAACAAATGATGGTAGGTTGCTAGGAAATGGAAAGTCTGGAAAAGCCATCACTTCTTTTGGTAAATTAGTTCTGAAATAATTACATAAATTTAAAATTATTCCTTGCTACATTTTCTCCAAATAGCAAACTTTATAATAAAATAAGATAAGTATATCAAGTTAATATTTTATTTACCAAATCTGACAACAAAATTTTGAAACAAGTGCCAGCCAAGATAATGGAATCACAACCTCACATAAAGACCCCCTCAATAATAAGACCTACTCAAAATAAGACCACCTAAGAATTAAGAACACAATTTCCCAGTCAATTTTCAGTTTTGCTCCTTATTCAACCTTAATATTACGACCACCTCAATATTAAGACCACCTCAATGATAAGACCAGTTTTCAAGGGTCCCAATGGTGGTCTAATTATTGAGGTTTCACTGTAGTTGGTGGTTATTAGGAATCTCGAGAAACTTTGAACTGATCTGTTTCAATGAAAAATACCCTATTTTCTAGATATTTACCTAAGATTTTTGTACATGCTAGACTGTACTGGCAGACCATTGTCGTAGGTACCAATCTTCTCGGTATAGTTCCAAGTTCCACCTACATTGGTCAATTGTTCAAATCCCACAGCTTCAAATACATCTGGTCGGGCTGTTAGATGTCGCAGAGCACACAGTCCAGCGGCTCCGCAGCCAATCACAGCGACTCGCACTTTCATCATCACCGTTTAAGTCTTCAACGCCAAGCACCTTGAAATAGTACAATTCAATTCACAGATCCCACACGCAATGATTGGTCCCTAAAAGTCAAAGACCAAATTCACAAAATGGAACTAGAGAAACATTTTTTTGAACAAAAATAAAATATCTGGGGTCTTATAATTATATACTCCACGTATAATAAATATATCTACATATATATGGTCCAATAGTCGTTCATACTTATGTAACATTTATCTCTTGCTGGTAATTTTGTTTCCTTTTCGTTAATTTTCGACCCCCAACCAAGTAAATTCAAATCAAGCGTATTATTGACAAATGAAGCTAAATGAATAAGAAGGAATATTCAAGACAGTATTTAAAAGAAAATTTGAAACGGAAAATAACCACAGTTATTCATGAGAAGCAGAAAAGTAACTGGCATTTACCTGCTATCGTCATACTTTCTGACCCTTATGCGAGCCGTAAAATAAACCGCTTCGTGCAAATAACTATTATTTAGACTAGCTAAGGAACCAATTATTCCATTCTGTCTGGTCGTATGTAACTTCATTTTATCATTTGTATAACGCTAGTAAGTCTTCTTATAGATATGAGAATATTTCAGTAAATTTAGATTCAGTCGAAAGTTCAAATTATCGATTTTTTACTATCAATTAATTTGTAAATAACTTGCAACATTTTATTAAACTCGCCAAGAAACATAACTCTTATAACCTTAAGTGTATGATTTGCTTGAGTTACGTCCCTTGGACAAGTCAGATTATGTAGGATAATCTGTGCTAAACTTCAATATTTACAAAAAAAAAGTGTTTCAAACTTTGAATAAAATTCTGTTTGGTTGATATACATTTTCAACCGCTAGTTTAAACCAAAGGAGATTGACATGAGTACCCTTCCCTTAGAACTTTATCCATTCAATGGTATAATACTAGATACATGTACATACTCACAGGTACCTGGAGCAAATTTTTTTTTCTGTACGGACCATTACTATAATAAGAATATACTTATTATAGTAATAGTCCACACATATATAGAAAATTATAGTATTTTGTTTCAAGTACCTGTGTATATACTATAGAAGGGATGTAGAAGGGGAGAGAACTCGTGACGATCTCCAGTGTTTTCAGCATTCGGAACACCTCGGCGATATTCCGAGCTCTCCCGGTTACCGCCTAGCCTGGAATCATGGCCAAACCTCATATTGCTACGCGTCGGTACTGACAGCGTTAGAAATCAGTGAGCCAGGACCCCAGGCTAGATACCGCCGAGTAGTTACGATTGTGTTTTCAGGCTACGCCTTGAAATTGTGTTACTTGTATGTTTTATGAAAGTTTACTCAGTAAGTCAACACTAAAATGTTCTTGTCCTCGGACCATCAATGTAGTACAGTAAAATCTCAATAATAAGACCACCCTTGGTAGAAAACTGGTCTTATTAATGAGGTTGTTTTAAATTTGAGACTGATTAAAGACCAAACAGTGAAAATGGACTTGAACATTGTGTTCTTAATTTTGAGGTGGTCTTATTATTGAGGTTGTCTTTAGGTGAGGTCTTACTGTTTATTTGATAGACATGTAAAACCATGCCTATCAAATTGCAACATATTATGTCGTATATGAGCAGAATATACCGAAAAAAGACATATTGCCAGAACCTTAAATAAACGTGTCATAGAGATAATATTTCCTAGTACAGTCCAACCTGTGTTAAAGACCACCTGCGAACAAAGACCACTATTGCAAAACCTGTCTGCAAAGACCACTAATTTTATCTCCCATCAGACCATTTTCAATGATATTTAATCTGTTAATAGAGACCACCTGTAAACAAAGACCACATTTTGCTGTTCCCATGGGTGGTCTTTACAGACAGGTTTGGCTGTATACGTTTCTGCTAATGCACCCAATCATTAACCCGCCATTTTGTATTTTACATATTGCTACCTTATGACAAAGGGATCACCAAGATAGATGTGATTTTCTCGGCCGGTTTTCGTTGACTTTTCGATAGACCAGTTAATCTGAATATAAGTGTTTTAGCTCACTGCATTCAAAATCGACGAACGATGTATCTGGTAGCTTTTTCGAAACTGTGAATTAGCTCTGGCGGGCTACCACTTATGACTAGTATACAGTAAATCCTCACTTAAAGACCACCTCAATAATCAAGACCACCACAAAATTAAGAACACGATTTTGAAGTCCATTTACCCTTTTAATGAAATGATAAAGTGCAAAAACAAATAAAAGACCACCTCAATAATAAGAACCACCTAAAAATAATAACACGATTTTCAAGTCCATTTACCCTTTGTTGCTCTTTAATTAACCTTGATATTAATACCACCTCAATAACAAGACCAGTTTTCAAGGGTCCCCATTATCAAGGTTCAACTGTGTATAAAAGACAGTTATGAGCGTGTATCATGTTAACCTTTCAACAGTAACTAGGATTAACTATTTGCAATGCCTACACATGAAGTGTCAAATTATGCTGTCATTAACTCTGACTAATCCCAAGCAAGCACTTTATAGATAACATATATATGAATATGATAATTGACATCCGTAGCATGCGGTATGCGAATGTTAGCTTTCACCGATTTCTTTCCTATATGCTTCACTGCACAACTTCTAAACATCTAGACGGAATCAGTCATTACCCTAGTGTGTGAGTGCATAAAGGCAGCTGAACTTTAACATGGAAAACAATATTTATTTTAGCTCACCTGAACCTACGACTAAACTGAATCATCATTCCTTTTAATATAATTTCGTTTAGCAGGGTTTTGATCTTGTATATACAAATGTTCAACCATTTTCCTCAAAAGTAACGCGTCCGTGGTAGGGTCTAGTTTATTTGATTTAGCTTGATTAATATTTTTAATAACATCATTAACTTTTTCTACACATTGTCCCGAAAATCAAGAGAGGGAACCGTATGAGTCTACAAATATCGGGACGTGGTATAACAACACATGCATATAGGGGGTGATGTTGTGGGGATGATATCCTGTTCTGCTACGAATTCCTAGCTCCAGAAAATCTCTCATGGAGAAATGGACCATGGCATGTACAGTTTGGGCTTTCAACGAAGATGTTCAATTGCCTGTAAAAAACAAATATTATATAAAGTAATAAGTGACATGTTATTAAAACCGCATAAAATTAAATGTTCGTAGCTTGAAATTCGACACGCTAGATGCATATAGGAGGCGATATTTCAAATCTAATTCATATGTGTATATAATAATGTGATTGATCTAACTCATGGTTATTATTGTATCGTAAAATGTTGCTTAATTTGGGCGCTTTGTCCCACCTTACACTATTTGTCGGCACATCAACAACAATTTAAAATTTCACGATCTGTTCATGTCTAGCGGTTCTTTGTTACATAGTTATATGATTACGTTCATGTAATAAAATTCACCAGACCAGTGCTTAACAACTTTAAAGATTTAAATCTGAAGCAATTTTATGCATTTCATAGAATACATATGTACTGCATAACCATCAACAAATTGCTTACTTTTTGAAGAACGCACCCTCATGCATAATGCATTTTAGATTGTTTTACAATAAACAACTGAATGTTGCAACTGTCATAAATTCTTGATCGCTTCAGTGAAATATTTGATTATAGTATATACATGTACATGTTTAAGTATAAGTGTTTATTCATGAGAATGCAAAATTTCAAATCAGCTGAAAATTCGGCAAGGGGTCCAGGGGGGCCGCTGAAGCTCCTGACTTTTAAGCATATAAGATGGTTTAAATTGTCTAAAAAACGGCGAGCGTCAAATCAATCCGCGGAAAATTCCCATGCCTGATTTATTACACGAGTACAGTAGAGCCACTCGTAACAAGTCTCTTAAGTCATGTATGTCATGTTTTATATTGTTTTTGTTTTATCTATAAACTAGAGGCATGTGCTACAGTTCATCTACTGTCTGACAGAGACGATAATCGATTTTTACACATATTTTGTACTTATGCACGTTTGTGCGCGATACTTTCAGGTGCTTATCCTAAGTTTTGCATTTGTTTCTAGTTTCTTATCATGTGTATACAAGTATGTTATAGATGTATGTCTCTTATAACTCTTATTTAGAGTGGCTTTGTACATTGTAAATTGTTTTCATTATGTGCATAAAAATGTTATTTGTACAAAGAAGAGAGGTTTATAAACACATATATTCATGTATAGTCCTACTTTGGCTAGGCGCTATGAAAGTTGGGTATGGCAAGCTTTCAGATCATCTGAAGTCCGATGTCGGCCGTCCGTCGTCCTTCGTGCGTCGTATTGTTTCACAAAATATAAATAAGAGATCTTTTATACGTGCACAATTACTCCGGTGAGCAAAATACGACCATCATAAACCCCGTGTTTTAATTACTTAACTGGATTCTCGGTTACAATTTTTATTCGATTCGACGAATTAATAGCAACCCTGAACTACTTCGTGGTAAATCACGGTATGGATATCGCAACCCTGGCTTACATGAAACATGTAAACATGAAATAATAATGTATGAAGTCATTTTCTTGAATTTCTTATAAGTCCAAGTAATTTGAGAAAGTATGCATTTTGTGTTTTCAAATGCACCGAGTGTATATGTATGGTTGCATATTTCTGCCACCAGTTAACTACTTAATTAACTAGATAAGTATCTGGTTATCATGTTAAAGAAACTAGATAACTACTTAATTAACTAGATAATTATGTGGTTAACTAGATAAGTATCGTGATAAATTTTCATACGAGATAATATCTTAACACGAAAAATTGTCTGATAGTGCCCACCACTGTCACATTATTATCTAGTTAGTTAAGTAGTGATATAGTTTCTTAAACGTGATAACCACAATATTATCTTGTTAATTAAGTAGTTAACTGGTGGCATAAATATGCCACCATAGAATATAGAAATAGAGACAACGAAACACGTCATTTAACACATTAAATCGTTCCAAACGTTGAGTATTTGTGACAAAACATGTTGGCATAATTTGCACATTTGTCTTGCTTGACTTCATGTACACAAATTAAGACAAAGTCACATTTTAACATACTATCGCGAACGTATATAAGGCAACATTGTTAACTGATTCACCTTGTACATGTATGATATATTTGGTTATTTTGTCCTATCTCGATAAATTATGTTGTTCTATTCTTTGCAAGAAGAGACACTAGTTTTTGTAAACATATGAAACAAAATATCCACAGATGTATCAAATAAATTGCAGACTTAAAAGAGTCATTTGTAATTTAGTGTGTAGTTAAAGCACGCCGTCAAAGCAGCGCGTTTGCGCTAAATTTGTGAACTTCTTTAATGTTTTTCGCAAAACTGTTTGACATTATTGATATGTCTGGGTTTTTGTGCAGGTTCAGTATATACCGACATTAAGTTTAGTTTAATCATCGGTGTTTAATCCTTTTTTTTGTCAAGATCTTTTGGGACTTTTTTTTCTCGACCGAATCTCTACAGAAGAGTCAATGTAGTGTGTGTGTGGGGGGGATTGAGAAAGACGTCTATGTGTTTATGTGCTTGAACATGTTATGTGATGAATAGAATCTTCCATTCGTGTTCATATTTTATTTAATTTATTAAACTCGTCGTCGAAATGAATAGGCCTCGGATGACATATTTTTAACCGACTCGTTTAATAAATTCAATTAAGTTAGATCCTTTCAATGTCGTTATTTCATATCATTAGAAACCTGTGTATTGAAATTGATGGGAAGTTTCTAGGTGTTCTTTTGTATACGATTATGGGTAGTATATTAATATGCAATGATGAACATTAAATTTATTCCGGTGTGATTTTAAATGGAAATCTGAACCTCTATGTAAAAGAGGGCTAAGATGGCCGTATACCACTCATCCGAGTAATATTGTCACGATCGATGTACTAAATGTGAAAGCCAGCAGCGGTCCCATGTTAGCCATTCTTATTTTTTTGACAAACTGCTTAGTCGTTATGGAGTGTGTCGACCAAAAAAGCCGTCGGCTTAATTCCAGAGGGACGTAAGTCATTTTTTGGCAATATTGAGTATTTGGTATCATTTTGTTTGTCTCTTTGAGCTCTAAATGATGGTGAGATTTGTTACCCTGTATAACTGTTCTAAATAGACCAATCACCAATTCCACAAAGACGGAAGTATTAAAAGTTATTGACTCTTCAATCTTTCAACGTTTATTTCTCAAAACTAATAAAATGCTACTTACGTCAGTGTAGAATTAAGGCGGCGAAACATTCACGGTCTGCCAATTTATTTTGATCTAATCCCATAAACACGCAGCAAACACCAGCCTATCCCCTGAAGGCCGGGTTTGCCAAATACTCGTTTGTTTGGAATAATTTGAACAATCATGGTAGATAGCGTGCCAACGGATATTTGTGTGATCTTTGAAGTACGGTCATTGGTTTCTGAAAAGAATACTTCAAATTCCAACGAGTGCTATGTTGCAAAATCCAACTACGCTCCCAGTCAGCCATGTATTTGACAACTCGAAATTATTTTATACCATGTGCCAAACTATCACAAAATACACCCATCAAACCATTTAGGTTAAATCTATTATATTAAATGTTGATGTTCACATTTTATTACATGTATTCATTTAGAGAGCGTACAAGGGTCAATTTTGGATAATGCAAGGGCCTTATCTCATGAGTGCCAGGGATGATTTAGGTTATCGAACATGAACGAGATATTATAACCATGAACATTGTGACATATATATATATTTGGTATTGTTCCACCAAAAACTGTTAAGGTTAGAGAGCGGACATGAGCGCCGCCGCCCGCCTGCCGCTTGTGACCCCTAAATAAGACCCGTTTCTAGAGAAGGGCGTACACAAATGTTAGAAGTTCACTCAATGAATGTTTATGTGAAATAATATCAAATTCAGATTAGCAGTACATGAGGAGACGTTACATGAATAGTTGCCGTTACATCACCTACGTCCAACCAAGCATAACCGTTTGATCAATCTCGCAATATGATCAATAAGACAGCATCCATGCTAAGTTTCATCAACATCTGCTGAATGAAGATGATGTTTAAATAAAATGTGAACAGACAGACGGACAGTGAATTATCACATTTGCCTACTCAGAGCACCAAGGTGAGCTAAAAAGAGTGTAGTTAATGTAAATGCCCTTAGAAACATAAAAACACAACTACATGTATGTTTTGCAAACGTTTCAATACCGTCTTAATACGTAAACATCGGTGAATACTTTGGTTTAAGTTTTTTTCTACTTTGCATTTTTATCTGCTATTATGAAAACGGCTATTCATATTCAAAGCAATTTACGGACCGATGGAAATCTAAAAGACAATGTTGGGCTAACAAAAAGATCGGTGACACGTTGAAACATTCAAGTATACAATTATCTCCCGGTCTTACATTCAATATATTAAGTGATTATTTGTATACCACATATCCCATTTCGAACGCCTATTTGAAAAAAAAACAAGTTATACTGCTCATTGTTTAGGCCATGTCGTTTTATATTTTTGTTCAGCGTCCGCGTGCGCCTTGGTTTTGAGCTCTTTGAGCCAAAAAAAACCAACGTAAGTTTAAAAGGGAAGAGTATACGTAACTAAATACGTATGTTTTGTCAATATTTTGTTAACTATTGCATGTATAGAAAAAGTGGTTTAGTTATATTTGTATCATGCTTACCTCATCAAACCATGTTTAGTTATATTTGTATCATGCTTACCTCATCAAACCATGTTTAGTTATATTTGTATCATGCTTACCTCATCAAACCATGTTTAGTTATATTTGTATCATGCTTACCTCATCAAACCATGTTTAGTTATATTTGTATCATGCTTACCTCATCAAACCATGTTCAGTTATATTTGTATCATGCTTACCTCATCAAACCATGTTTAGTTATATTTGTATCATGCTTACCTCATCAAACCATGTTTAGTTATATTTGTATCATGCTTACCTCATCAAACCATGTTTAGTTATATTTGTATCATGCTTACCTCATCAAACCATGTTTAGTTATATTTGTATCATGCTTACCTCATCAAACCATGTTCAGTTATATTTGTATCATGCTTACCTCATCAAACCATGTTTAGTTATATTTGTATCATGCTTACCTCATCAAACCATGTTTAGTTATATTTGTATCATGCTTACCTCATCAAACCATGTTTAGTTATATTTGTATCATGCTTACCTCATCAAACCATGTTTAGTTATATTTGTATCATGCTTACCTCATCAAACCATGTTCAGTTATATTTGTATCATGCTTACCTCATCAAACCATGTTTAGTTATATTTGTATCATGCTTACCTCATCAAACCATGTTTAGTTATATTTGTATCATGCTTACCTCATCAAACCATGTTTAGTTATATTTGTATCATGCTTACCTCATCAAACCATGTTTAGTTATATTTGTATCATGCTTATTTCATCAAACCATGTTTAGTTATATTTGTATCATGCTTACCTCATCAAACCATGTTTAGTTATATTTGTATCATGCTTACCTCATCAAACCATGTTTAGTTATATTTGTATCATGCTTACCTCATCAAAACATGTGAAATGACACAGTCATCGTCTATTATCTGGCTTTGTTTTTTTTTTTCGAAACGGCTTTGTGTGTTTTTTTCGAATAGGTAGCTAGGTTTTGCGAAGCAAGGTTGACGCTTAACCAACTTATTTTATGAGTATGTGGCAGAATTATCATCATCCGATAATCGATACTTCGCAAAAATGCCTAAATAGAACTATGAAGGATTTTAGCTTTAAATTAGTATAACTTTTTATCCGTTAAAGATATCAAATAAATGCAAACGGTTTTGTAATGTTTCAAAATTCCCCATTCATTCAAATAATATACCTTTTATTTGAATTAAAAGTAAAATGGTATTTTCTTAACTTTAAAACAGTTACCAGTGCTATATAGAATATATAGGAGAAAACAATTTACTCTGAAATTAACTTAATGTCATTTAAAAACGGTTAATGATATTAACAAAATGCAAATGGTCTCATAAACCATACTTATTTCTCTGTCAATCGGTATTATTTTGTGAAAATATTTAAAGAGTAAAATGGTATTTTTTACACTTTAAAACTATATAGTATGTTTTTTTCCACGTTCGGAAATGTTCGGAAGACCGTCCGAGTATGACCGAAGTTTTATGGCACTTGATCTCTGGACGGTCACAATAGGGGTCCAGCAGCGATTATACAAGCTGTTAATTAACAATTAATAGTGCGCTTTTTACGGTCGAATTTGGTGGAAATGTGACTTTTTATAGAATAGCCTTGAAATAAAATATTGGTGTGGTTCATTATAGGGTGACAATAGATTGACTTTTTATTCTGTAAAGGTGTGATATTACAGTATAAGTCGATTACAATAAATATATTTGTATGTGATATTGTTTAACTTCATATTTAAAAGTGAAGAATATGATATTAATAATGCTATTAATATTGTAAAATACAGATGTCACAATCATTTAGACAAATAGCCTGCATAACTTATATAAAATAAATATCAAAGTATTAGGTTTGACATTTTATAAGTTTTATATCGTTTTTCTGCAAGATAGATCATTCCATGAATAATATACATTTGATACTTATTCACTTCAATATATGACAGCTTAGCTTGATTTGTGGATATCTTTTCATGTTTCATGGACGGTAACGTCGCGAAACACCCACATGTATAATTGCAGAGCTATGTTTAAAATCAGTTGATGTGTTGAATTCATTGAACGAGATTTTCAAAGTTCTATAATGAACAAACACATTTTATAATGATAATTTACATATAGATGGCATGAATTTTGCATATCACACTGCACATCTTCTATGTATGAAAGGAGCACAAATATGTTAGTCTCATATAACTCAACTTATGCTTTTGAATTCAATTTCCAAGTTTACATAATTTATGTTAAATACTTTAGCTTAACTTTTCTTATGTCTCGGCAAAGAGGAGTGCATTCAGACATTATATATTAAGTCGCGTTAATGCGAACATCATCTAGCGAACTTATTCAAATTACTGAAAGAATATTTTGCCTACGGACATTCAATGGAGAAATCTTCTCCTGTCCGGAATCTCCTCTAATCCGAACTTTATAGTTTGTCCGAAGGGTGTTTGGATTTGGGAGTCTCCACTGTACATTAAATCTGGTGTTGAAATGTAGCGGTTTTAAGAAAAACATATCATATAGAAGAGATGTTCTGAGCATGAAGAATTTCATATTAGAAAGTGAAAATGAATTTTCACGTCACCAATAGGATCATTGAAAAAAATCATTCGGACAGTGTACTCATAAATATTTGGTCGGACAATGTACTCGTTTAAAAATATATCAATAACTTTTGTTAAACCGACATACTACATTCGCAAATTGAATCATTATTTTGTAGAAATATATATCATATACCAGATTTGTGTGCTGAAATACCCAAATAACATACATTTTCGGACAATGTACGAACAACAAATAATATATGTATCAGTTTCAGGTTAATTAAACTAATTAAACCTCGGAAAAACGAAAAGCAGCTGCATGCGAGTAACTTGTGTCACAGTGCGGGTACTCAGCGCCTATTCTAAAGAGTTTCTACCATATCGGTAATCATCAATACTAATCACATTTTGGGGTTTTGACGGAATTTTCAGCCATCTTGTACGGCAAATGTATGATGGAGACCACGTGATACTCCCCGGTGGTTCTGTTCTATTCATAATTCAATATATTTTTTTTCGAAAGATGCTACAATAAGTATCATTAATGTATAATTATACATTCTGATAAATTAGTACTGCCCTAAGCAATTTCATTATGCGGGCTAAACACAGCGGGGTGGCTAATTAAGTCGCGAACGATAACGATCATGAAATCATATCATAAATCGGTAAATCACGAAGGCTTCCGAGTGTTTCCGACCACCGTGCCCACTGATTAGCGACACTCGCATCGATAACTATAGGCTAATCTGATGATGAAGATTCTTCGGTATGTATGTGAAGGTCACAATCCAATGTCACACAATCCTACATGAATAGATATATACAACCTTGCAGCTGGCAATGTGGATATATGGATCAAAAGTTGTACTTAATCAAATCTGTAACTTATGTACTATTACAATCCAGGTCAGGTCGTTGTGCACAGTAATAGTGAGAGCACTAGTGTATAAGAGTTAACTGCTTTTTAACTGCCATTAAGAAACACATACGATAAGATTTTATCGCACTAGACACGTAAAATATTAATGAGACTCGCGTGTAATGGGAGGAAATATACAGTTGCAAATTCTTTTCAATATTTATTGTGTGTGTAACACTATTTATACGAATTATGGCAACTTAACAGTATTTTATGCAACCAGTTTGGATTTCCATAATCTGAGTACATCAACTTTATCCAAATATTATTTCATCCAACACTTACAGTAAGACCTGACTTAAAGACCACCTCAATAATAGTACCAACTCAAAATTAAGAACAAAATCTTCAAGTCCATTGTCGCTGTTTTGCTCTTTATTCAACCTCAATATAAGGACCACCTCAATAAGATGACCAGTTTTCAAGGGTCCCGAGTGAAGTCTTATTATTGAGGTTTTACTGTAATATAACAAATACCGTTCGGATTTGTACATCAAAAGTGTAGTATGTGTATATGACATAATACTCCACCTGAATCTATTAAATTAATACTTGTAATCCAGGAAGCAGTCATTGAAACGGCGATAAGTTGTAATAGTGGAGTGACTTTTGCATGAAAAGATGCTTATTTCAAGGAGTAGGGGCCCGCACAAACTTTAGAAAATTTATGCCGGTGGTCTGATAAACTACAGATCCTGACAAACATTTTGGTATATGACATTGTTTGTTTTACTCTTGTGGTCACCTCACCTTGATTTTAGCCTGTAAAGTCACCCCGCTTTAAGACCTTGATTCATAATTGATGTAAACGTTTTAACTAATGTATCAAAACAGCATGCTATACATTATGAATATCGTCAACAAAAATGTGCGATATTTTTAAATCAAAATATGAAATGTATCCCCATACCCATGTAGAATTGCATAGTACGCAGTGAATATAAACAATATACAGTCAGACCTCGTTAATTTGACAACCTTCTATCCGAATACTCGGTATCATCCGAAATAAATATCAGGCCCCGATGTAATCTTATGCACATCAAATTAAAATGGGCCATTTGAAACAATGTATTATTCGATATAAAATTTCGGACCCGATGAATTCGAATAAACGAGGTCCGACTGTACATGTTTTAAAAAAACAACAACAATGTTTTAGTTCTTGTATAGAAAAGTTGATATTCAGATAACTACATCCACTATAACTGAATGCAATGAATAAACCTATACAAGGTGCGTACAAAGTTTGAATAACAATAACGATTTTAGACATTGAAGTCAAAGAAATACCCAAGAGACTTCAGACACCTTGCATTTCCTGAAAATGACTTCACTTCATGAACGGCGCTCATAAAAAGTATATTGATTATGCAATGACTCAGGTCTTTCAAACGGACAATGAACATGAGTTATTCACGTCGAACGTATCTCACAAAATCCATGATCGAAGTTTTACAACCATTTTCATTCAGATTGACACGTAAGAAAGGCATGAAAAGCGAAGGTTCATCGTAAAAGTATACGTCTGGATCGAACAAGCCAGTGTTTTATAATGCTTCGCAGTTTGCCCTATTTCAACTTTGACACCAATTTCACTGTTACTGCATTTCACGTATACATGACGTACACAATTCGCAGATCGTAAATGAATGAAATCTCTGCACTACGAGTATGTTTATGAAATCTTAGTTCGCGAACCAGGAATGACGCCAATTTCACTGTTGCTGCATTTAACGTATAATGTACATATTTCGCAGATCGTTAATGAATGAAATCTCTACATTACGAGTTTGTTTATGAAATCTTAGTTCGCGAGCCAGGAATGACACCAATTTCACTGTTACTACATTCAACGTATAATGTACACATTTCGCAGATCGTTAATGAAAGAAATCTCTACATTACGAGTTTGTTTATGAAATCTTAGTTCGCGAGCCAGGAATGACACCAATTTCACTGTTACTACATTCAACGTATAATGTACACATTTCGCAGATCGTTGATGAATGAAATCTCTACATTACGAGTTTGTTTATGAAATCTTAGTTCGCGAGCCAGGAATGACACCAATTTCACTGTTACTACATTCAACGTATAATGTACACATTTTGCAGATCGTTAATGAATGAGATGTTGATGTTACGCTTCTACAACAGCATACGTTTCTTCACCAGTTATACGGTAATGCTTTTTCTTGTAGTTAGGTAAATCCAACACCCTGGTTCTATGGACTTCGTTGTATAGGCTTTGTATCGCCTTAGGAATAGGCTCAAACCCAGCGAGTTCCGCCAGGCTGTCATTATACTCCCATTGTTTTGGTCCCATGAAGTGAGCATACCTATGTGGGAGACCCTCATTTAGACGACTCTGGTAATCCGAGTCAATTTCGGCTTCCATTTTCTCTGGACTTGGAAGTACCTGGGTTCCGTCCAATGTGGAGAGTACGAATCTTACTTGACTGTCGAATTGTGGAAACGGGCATATAATCTTGCACATACCAATGAATGACATGGTGTTGAATCTAGCGTGAACAATGTGTTTATACAATGGTGTAATTCTCTCTCCGACGATTTTTAATTGGCATTCATCAGACAAATACGGAAAACTGTATCGGTATCCTGTACATAGGAGCAAGACGTCACATTCCTCCTCGACGCCATCTTTGTACACCACTGAGTTGGCCTTGACCTTTTCAATACCCTGCTGTTGTGAGATGTTTTCTGGTAAGGGTGACTTGATGACAGGCTTGTTGTGGCTTATTGTCACCTTAAACAATCACAATACATAACGCAATGTTACTTAACATAATAAAACAATGGACTGGTTTACAAAGGAACATCGAAAACACAAAGCACAGCAAGCACAATCTTTTGCAGCACACGCCATAAAAAATACCACAATCAGATACATGTACTAATACAAACCCATAACAACAGCATAATTATATTCTCAGCACTTGGTATTTTCCCAGTCTTCTTACCGAGTTAAGTACCAATAAAAACATATACAACACTCGAACTAACAATAAGATCATATGTATACCCGTATTATTGCCTTTTCGAAAGGCTCGAGGCAGTATTATTAAGTTGCATATGCACAGACATTCCGCGCGAGAAAATCTAGGAATTATGTTCTGTTAATATAAAATAATCACTACTATACCTCTACAGGCAAACGAGTTCTAGAAAAATTTACTTGAGAAAATGTTCAGTATCTTTTATCAGTCTTTAAAGATATTTATACATAAATTATTAAAAAAGGGAAAAAATATTGTTAAATTGAGCTCTTTCGAGAAGTTTATGCACGAATATCTTATATCAAAACATAGATTTTAAGGAAAAAAAATCATTTGACAGCCTATTAGATTTATTTAGAGTTTATTTTGGGCTTAGATTAAGTAAAGACTTAAGTATTTCGTGAAATTGGAACCTGGACGCCGTGCAATAAACATTGAAGAGCTGTGGATAAACATTACCTTCTTGGCATTTTTGCAAATATCGAGACAGATATCTTGACCAGATGCGGCACCTCCAAGACAAACTACCGTCTTGCCATCAAACTGAACAGGATTCCTATAGTCATGACTATGGACAACCTTGCCCTTGAAATCCTCCAGTCCCTCAAGTTGTGGCATCAGTGGTACGGAGTAATGTCTGAAAATATTGAAATAAAACCGTGAACGTATATTCTAGTGTTATATTAATGTATACCACATAATGAGAAGTGAACACAATCTAAATCTCAGATGGGTTTATACGAAAAGCGAAATAAGAAAGAGACGCAAAGGATATCTTGTTCTGAACGAGTTAATACCTAGCCTGACATGGGTTTATACCTAACGTATTATGTGCGGAATCCTAGCCTGACATGGGTTTATACCTAACGTATAACGTGCGGAATCCTTGGTTGACATGGGTCTATACCTAACGCAATACGTGCGGAATCCTTGCCTGACATGGGTCTATACCTAACGCAATACGTGCGGAATCCTTGGTTGACATGGGTCTATACCTAACGCAATACGTGCGGAATCCTTGGTTGACATGGGTTTATACCTAACGTATTACGTGCGGAATCCTTGGTTGACATGGGTTTATACCTAACGTATAACGTGCGTAATCCTAGCCTGACATGGGTTTATACCTAACGTATTACGTGCGGAATCCTTGGTTGACATGGGTTTATACCTAACGTATAACGTGCGGAATCCTAGCCTGACATGGGTTTATACCTAACGTATTACGTGCTGAATCCTTGGTTGACATGGGTTTATACCTAACGTATAACGTGCGGAATCCTAGCCTGACATGGGTTTATACCTAACGTATTACGTGCGGAATCCTAACCTGACATGGGTTTATACCTAACGTATTACGTGCGGAATCCTTGGTTGACATGGGTCTATACCTAACGTATAACGTGCGGAATCCTAACCTGACATGGGTTTATACCTAACGCAATACGTGCGGAATCATTGGTTGACATAGGTCTATACCTAACGCAATACGTGCGGAATCCTTGGTTGACATGGGTCTATACCTAACGCAATACGTGCGGAATCCTTGGTTGACATGGGTCTATACCTAACGCAATACGTGCGGAATCCTTGCCTGACATGGGTTTATACCTAACGCAATACGTGCGGAATCCTTGGTTGACATGGGTCTATACCTAACGTATTACGTGCGGAATCCTAGCCTGACATGGGTTTATACCTAACGTATTACGTGCGGAATCCTTGGTTGACATGGGTCTATACCTAACGCAATACGTGCGGGATCCTTGGTTGACATAGGTCTATACCTAACGCAATACGTGCGGAATCCTTGCCTGACATGGGTTTATACCTAACGCAATACGTGCGGAATCCTTGGTTGACATGGGTCTTTACCTAACGCAATACGTGCGGAATCCTTGGTTGACATGGGTCTATACCTAACGCAATACGTGCGGAATCCTTGGTTGACATGGGTATATACCTAACGCAATACGTGCGGAATCCTTGGTTGACATGGGTCTTCACCTAACGCAATACGTGCGGAATCCTTGCCTGACATGGGTCTATACCTAACGCAATACGTGCGGAATCCTTGCCTGACATGGGTCTATACCTAACGCAATACGTGCGGAATCCTTGGTTGACATGGGTCTATACCTAACGCAATACGTGCGGAATCCTTGGTTGACATGGGTCTATACCTAACGCAATACGTGCGGAATCCTTGGTTGACATGGGTCTATACCTAACGCAATACGTGCGGAATCATTGCCTGACATGGGTTTATACCTAACGACATCACATGTTGCGTTTTCTTGAAATGACGTCACTTAAAGAAGAGGTTGGAAATCGTACATTGGCGCTCAAATATTCATTAAGACATTACGTCCAAGTTCTAGGAGCACTGTCATAATCTTTAATTTACATTAACATATATATCCAGTTAATATATAATCTACATTTAACAGTTATGTGTTTTACATACATATATACTTATGTGCTGATATATTTATGCATCAGTACAAGAAAGTTATACAAATTATATTAAATGTAGTTCTAGTATTTAAATAGTTACTGTGTATGATATGCAAAAAAGTGAAAATCAACGCAGAGTATTAGGACTTAAGATTTAGCATTCCAAGAAAATAGCAGAGAAAAAAATGTTTAAAATTCTTCAGGAGTTGACAGAACATAATGGAATGCAGAACAACATAACACTAGTATAACTAGTATATAAATTATAATACTGGTTTTATTTGTATCAATATGGCATAACAGCAATAGACATACATGTAAATAGTTTATACAAGACATGTACGCAGTGTCATCAGGATGTATTATTTTTCTTAAGATTGTTAATATAAAATGATATTACAGGGGGTCTTCCGTAAGGTAAGAAATAGCCGTTTAATAAAAAATAAACGACACTATATTGAGTATTATTACACTATACCATAGGGATACGTAACAAAATGCATGACAAATATTGAGTCGGATCAAACTATGATAAACCCCATGCTTACCAAACAATAGGTTACGATCCCGAATGAATCATAACGATCATAATCTAAGCTACAAATGTTACCCCGCGTCTGGACTTTGTGTATACAGAAGTGTGCCCGGTTATATTTGCATACTTAGAACGTAAATTTGTTAAAATGGATATGACGTGTCCAATATTTGGTGCAAACAGTTTACGTGCTTGTCTATTTGTTATATCTGGTAATACCAACTAAAACCAGCTCACAAATGTATATGAATATCCGGGCTAAAACGTCTAAACCGAGGGCAAGCTACATTGTAATTCGATAAACACTGTGAACGTTTATTTCGAGTTTAATCCGAGGAAGAAATATACTGAAAACTGACCACTTTGATAAATGAGAGAGTTTGAAACACCGAACTTCCACTAGCGAACAAATAATAAATAAAACGTTTTAAAAAAACTAACTACGAGTAGATTCTACTATGGAATAAACCACTAAAAGCATATGGAAAAGGTTATGCACCCCGCAATGTTTCCACATCTTAAGCGTAAACACAACTCCAATTTCCGAATTCAGTTTTCTGATAGGTATGCTAGTTTAAAGCAGCGTTCATGCGTTCGTTCGTTGATGTTCTAGACACGGGGAACTCGTGCCCTTGCAACGAGCTAAATGATAGAAAGACCGCATACAATTTGAAATCATATGACTATATTTGTTATTCTGACCCAAAATGAGTATTAGACGACGACCTGACGGCGACAAATGGCGAATATTGGAAATAGGCAAAACGCATATATCTTAACATAATGATAAAATACTTCTGTGGAATTTATGTTGATATAGACAACAAACAAGAGGGCCATGAAGGCCCTGAATCGCTCACCTGGGCCCCTAAAACATCTGGGATTATTGTCATGTGTAACAGGATGGAACATTTCGTTTAAGCAAAGATTCTCACAAAGTTTTTAATTTCCAGCATGTTAAGAGTAATCACTATAATATATACATATCGGGACAGTGACCCGCCCCTGGTTGCCACGTTTTTTAATGAATAGTACAATTTGAACAATCTTTGTAGAGGGTCACATATTTAATAATTGTGTGAAATTATTTCAAAATTGGGCCAGTAGTTTTTTACTAGAAGATGTTAGTTGTTTTCGCTATAAACATACAGGAAAATGGGCTTTGTCCCCCTGGCGGCCATGTTTTTGACGAATCCAAATAATTTGAACAATCTTGGTAGAGTGTCACCCAAGGAACATTTGCGTTAAGTTGGTATCAATATTGAGCTCATAGACTAGAAGAGATTTTACTTTCCTTTGCCATGGCAACCAGATTTTGCATGCAATTGCATTCTTTGAACAATTCTGAAAGCGCAATACCTAGGGATTATTTCTGTCAAAGTTATGTCAAAGTTGGCCAAGTCGTTTAGGAGGAGAAGAAGTTTAAAAGAAGCAAGATCGGGCGTACGGACAGACAGACGGACGACGGACGGACGGTGAGTGATCACAATAGCTCACCCTGAGCGTTTGCTCAAATGAGATGAAAAATGTGGACCTACCAACACTGAACAACAATCACGTAACATGCAATGACGACAGCGTCTTCTACCACATAAAGTACGATTCACGAACTAATTACTTTGAGAAAACAACAGAAAAGGTTAATGAAATATCCTATATGACCTCAACTAATAACCCAACAGAAAACAAGGACATTTAAAAAACAAAGAATGAAACTGTAAATTACTATGGTAATTCATAACGAAAGAGTAATAGGAAGTCCTTAAAGATTGAAAACAGGGACCTGGAGACCTGAAGGTAACAGGATTTCGTCAAGTATAAATAAAAACATATCCTTCATATGGCCGAAAAGAATCGGTAGACATGCTTTTACGTTCGGTTAGCAAGCGTCTGTGTTTGTATATCAGACGAAAGTTAGCAAAATGCCATGCAGAACAGAACAAGCCGGTCCAAACTCTTTTCCGCTTTCAGACGACAGGAGGAAATTCCATAAAATGCAATGTTTTAACCCCAATGGACTAATACGAACTGTTAACTGCAACCTATCCCACAATCCAATGTTTCACCTAAATGAACAAATATGACTGCTAACAAAAATATCACACAATTCAATGATTTACCCACATGTACCAATGAAAAGAAACTGTTTACATCGAGGCAAAGAAAGTAAAAAATATCCCAGAATACCATGCTTCACTCAACAAACCAATGTGCATTGTTCGTATTTCTATCCATTTAAAGTAGAGGACAGAATTGGCCATCAATTTCATGATTTACATAGTGTAGCAATTTAAATTTCATGATTTACATAGTGCAGCAATTTAAATTTCGTGATTTACATAGTGCAGCAATTTAAATTTCATGATTTACATAGTGAAGCAATTTAAAATATAAATCCCATGATCCCACAATGTGCAGAGAACGCATGTACAGAGACGTGGAGGCGTCGTGAATGTGGATGAGAATTTCAAAGATGGCCGCCTAACTTCATCATAACAGTTATGGTCTTCATGGTATTACATAATATAGTACGGGACGAACCACTAAAATAACTGTTGAATAATGATGAAATTTATAAAATTCTAAGAAAGTATGTACTGGGTGGCACGATTGTTTACTGTAGCAAGTAAAAGTACCTGGTAAAAACAAGGGAGACAGTTGGACAACAGTGAACACTGAATGTATACATGCATTCTCTACCTAACGCCAATCTTTTCCCTAAAGAACATCTTAACATCTCTAGAATAATCCCAACCTTTACATGAAGTATATCTCAATGTAAGATCAATCATCCTCGGTACCCAGGCTATTCATAACATATATAATACCCTGAGCAAACTGACTGTAAAAATATCGTACTCATGAATAACTAATGAGGTGAAATCCAGCTGCTTGATTGGCCGCATGACACACACCTCATGCGATACGGAAATTGCCGAGCAGTTACGGATGAAATCGCGGCTCTGGGCGATCCAATGAGATAGCGCATTTCAAATTACACATTTGTTTTCAAAAGTCGCAGCCATTTTGTCGAATTTGCTAATAGCTCTTCAAAAAGGAGATTTCTTCTTTTTTGTTATCGTCCATTTCATTGATCGAGGAATGCTAATCAATATTCATACTTGACGAAGTTTCGCTAGCCAAGTAACCCAGGGTATCGTACAAGTATATGTTATGAATAGCCTGGGTACATAGGATGATATTTTATAGTAGTCATCCAATTGGCGCTAAATGAAAATGCACGTGTAGTTCATAAAGGTGTACTGCTGAATTATGTGTTAACAGATAAACAATAAAAGCTCCATTCGTACAGACCCATATACTGGTCTTTTCCACCGACTGACTCAGATTTTCGATAATTGGGTGCTTCGCAGCCATATGGCCGCGAGCTCTTACCATTATCATTAACCCATAGCTCGATAGAGCTTAGTAACATACCCCGTGCAGATCATTAGAGCATCAAACTCGGTGCTCTTCGATTGATCAGTACAGTCTACGGAAGAATAGTTAACCTTCCAGCCCGTATTCTTGTCTGAGCTTAGCGGCTCCACGCTGTCAACTTTCGTATTAAACTGCAAAATAAGTTGGTCACATGTCCATCTATTCACAAATAATATACTTGCTTATTGCAAATATCATGAAAAAAGATTTGATACCAAGACGGTAATACATATCATTACTGTTAATGAAAATTTCTATTCTCCAAAACATGTGATCGTATTTTTGATCGCATTTTCATGTATTATTGTCCATGGCATTTTCATTATTGATTTTGATCATTTACGGAACCTACGACATATGTCTCAAACGCTTTAATTTCTCAAAATCCCAGTCTCCTGACAATAAGCAGACACTTAAAATTAAATAAATGCCAATCTAATGTTCCCACGGGCATGCATATTCTTTAAAGTTTAAACAAAATACCCTATACATATATGCTCTACTTGTTATATACAGTAGGTCACATAATGTCATTGCGCAAGTTACGTAAAAGATCCATCGCCATATTTACTTCCATGGAATGTTACCACCTTCATTCACTGTCGTGGACAGTACACAGTCACCCTCCGGAAATGCACCTTCATGTTTACACTTACCACAGTTCCATTGTGGAACCTTACCAACATTCTAATTCTTATTTGATATTCACCACATTTTGGAGTAGTGTTTTCACATGTTTAAAAACTTGTTGGTTCTAGTATGCTCCTACAATATCAGTCGAATCATACAAACTTCTCGTGTGATTTCTAGAGCCACGCGACATCGATCATATTCTCTAAATCATACGTCTGTTCATTCCCAAACATGGCAGCTGTCCTGTTTCTTATTCCCTACATAATTTTTCACTTTTCAAACTTTGCTTGACTTTGCAATTCACCTTGCTTGACTATCTTGCATGTTTACAAAGCGACTAAATGCTGACAAATACATGTTTTCGATACGTGCACATTGTCGTACTAAATAAGTCGTCATTCGCAAAACGGAAAAAGCGAAGCATCTCATTTGAATAATGAACAAGAAAGACAAATGTGTAATAAATTAATGTTCTTGTAATTACAGTAATAGTCAACTTTGTAAGAAAGCAGAGAGCATAAAAATAGCATGAATGGAGCAAATATTTTAATATACAAAGTGCCGGCAGACAATTTTGTTTAACATATTGGACGCACCATACAGTCAGTAACACCCAGTACAAATCCGGCATGTTATTGTCAATATTTGGAACCCAAGTCTCCAAATGCACGATAGTCATTATGGTATTGCCGACAATCTGGTCGCTTCTTGTTAGATTTCGAATCTCTTCCTCTTCCGAAGTTGTGAGTTTAATTAATGAAAAGAATTGGAGACGTAACAAAGTGTAGTTTATAACAAGTGATGGCTCGGTGTGCCCAAAGATACATACTTGATAAACGATACGGAGTTAAATCATATAGAATGACGTAAGCCCCACGTGACCACACTGCGTGCGCATTCGAAGAATTTGAGTTCCGAATACTGACGAAACTTTGTCCGAGAAGCTGCGACTGACGTAGCAAGTATGACATGCTAGAAGTGTCAGCATTATTACTTTAATCAAAATTTGCTGGACCAAGAACTGTAACAAGTAAGACATACCTTGATGTATTTACGAAGATCATACTCATTGGCGTAGTTATCCAAGTATTCCAACACTTGTTTATGTTCCATGAAAGATGGCCAGTTCTCGGGAAATGGGTAACCAGGGAACGCCATGACTTCTTTGGGAATATTTGTTCTGTTAAGTAAAAAAAAGACAATACAATATAGGAATTGAGCACATAACATTAACAACCGAACGTCCATCAAATAACTCGCGCATTAAAATAATTGACATCGCATTTGCGCTTAAAACTGGTATATCTAGTAAAATCACGGTTTGTATTATGCTTAACAAGTAGGGTGAGAAAACTATTTGCACTGTATCACCATGTCTGTCTACTATAGTATCGTCATATTTACACTGTATCACCATGTCTGTCTACTATAGTATTTACACTAGCAGGCATGTTTGCATGAACTCTTTTGTAACTCTAACCTGGCTTGGTAAACATATAAATGTATATATACTGTTCATTTCATATCTAAGCAAACAGCACGATATAACGGAAACATGTTCTTATACATTGAATGGCTTATGGTAATCAGATACGGTATATATGAGCTATTTCTATTCAATTCAACCACCAAGATCCGGGGATTGATGATTCATTTACGACTTCTGTTCCTGTTTTGTGAGAGATATAACCTACTTCCGTAATTTGAATACAGTCGCATCTGTTTCTGACTGATCCGTGATCACTTAGATACCGGCTGGTACAGTACTTTAACCTATTCCTTATTTATAAAGGCGGCGAGGAGGAAAATGACGCGGCACTTCTAAGTAACTGCGTACAAGATACTTATTGTAAATGATATATCGTATTTTGGCAGCAGTATCTTTTTACAATATTTACGAAGATTTAAGATATTTCCTCAATTTGAACGATTTACGGATCTTTAGCGTGTCAGAAACCGGTCGCTGTGAGTGATAGTTTTTCTAGCGGACGGATCTCAGCTAAAACGTTCAATAACACATTAACACGACTGAAGCGAGTTTTCCGCTAACTGATCAATAACCTGAGATTGAAGGTATGTCTATGGTCATTGAAATCATGGACATTTCACAGTAATTCATCAGCAAACAGTTCAGTTAAGGTTCTTCAGGAGGCAGCTATATTACAACTGCTAACAATTCAATATTCAGTCGATTAAAAGAATGCCTATTGCCATTAGCAACCAGTGACCTAGTTATCTCTCAGCCAAGAAATGGCTTATCTGTCTTTTTATGCCGACGATCGATGAAACTCCTTGTCCAAATGTGAGTGGTTTAAGGTATTTTGGTGGAGATTTAAGCAAACTTTGATATATGATAGTCATTTATTAATTGCAATACATTCTTGAGATGTGGAAACAAAGAGTAGATAAATAAAAAAAATTTTTTTACCTTAGGTTCTTATACATGCTTGTCTGAACCGGGAGTCCATTGGTGTCGATGCCAGTTTTGTCCGTGTACCTCCATGTTCCGCCCACTCCGGAAGATTGTTCAAATCCCATACATTGAAACACATTTGATCTGGCAGTCAAGTGTCTCACTGCACTCAGCCCCGCGGCCCCACATCCTATTATTCCGACGCGTATAGTCATGGCTGGCGCTACAAGAAAACGAAATGAGTGTATTTTTTCCAGACAGAGTTCAAAAAGAGGTCATCCGAACGTAACACTATTATGTAGCGTACACGCGGAAAAATCAATAGCGACAGCCGTGTATGCAGCGTGATGCGGCTTCAATACAGCTAGCGATATTATTCTTTCCACAACGTGATCATTTGTATTCACAGTAAAGCACTCGTACGATAGATCGAAGTGACCGCGGGAAGCTTCGCAGTGCAGATAAACGTTGCATACACGAGGCATATGAATGTTTCGAGGTTATTTCGGTACAGATAAATGCGCGATATGATCGATCATTATGTATATATTTAAATTTTACTCCTTAGCGAAAGTCACATTGAGTGCAATGAAAACATTAATGAAATTTACTGACTCGAGTCTAATGTTATGTACGAAAGCCTGGTGGTGACATTTCGGTTTGAAAAATTCTCAATTTCAACTTAACGAATTCACAATGTCAACTTCACGGATTCACAATTTCAACTTCACGAATTCATGATCGTTAATTCGTGAAGTTCAAATCTTGAATTCGTGAAATTCAAATCGTGAAGTTCAAATTGTGTATTTTTGAAGCTGAAATGTCACCTACATGCTTTCGTAGTTATATCTTTCGATACGCACTATATATAATTCTAGCATGATAGAGTGGCTATCAACTTTTGCATACGCTAGTAAATTTTCTGACAGCGCACGTAAGAGACATGTGTGTAGAATATACAAGCAAAGTAAGTATTATACTTGATGCGAGAGCACCTGCGACCCGCTTTGGGTCAGTTCAATTAAATGTAACTCTAGCTACGCACCTGGTATTAAATGATACATGTATATAACTTAGTTAACCATTTACACCAGAGCGATACCACGTGCGTTTAAAATTAAGCCTTGTTAAACCTGCTGTCGATTGTTACTTCGATATAATTTGTATAAGATTAGATACAATCGAATACACTAGAAATATTTATAATATTCAACATAGAATATTTTACAGTAAAACCTCACGTAAAGACCACCTCAATAATAAGACATTACCAAATTCAATAACTCAATTTTCAAGCCAAACACTGTTTCGCTCTTTAATCAACCTCAATATTAAGACCACCTCAATATTAAGACCAGTTTTCAAGGGTCCAAGGGTTGGTCTTATTATTAAGGTATAACTGTAGATTACTAAGACACAGCACGAAAATCCCATGTAAAAAATCATTCAAAAGGAGCGATCTATCTTACATAGATCGGTATAATATCGCTTATATGACCCACGTTTAAGTACATGCTTTTGAAAGTATGTGAACTATTTAATGAAATACACGAACAATGACTTGACTGATAAAATTAACTGATTAAGTTATTTGTTTAAAAAAACGCCAAGCTTAATTTGTGTCTGGTCGTGTAAATTCTGAAAAATTAATTTTCCGTTTATATTTGTTTTTATCCGTTCATATCGTTTTGAAAAAAATCCGAAACTAAAATATTGCTTCATTATTTTTAACTTTGCAGAAAACCGCAGGGATATGAAGTAAAAAGAGTTATTAGTTAAATAACAAATAAATAAGATAAAAAGCATTTCAGTATTTGTAATCAGCTAAACTTATCATAAAAATAACACAAAGTCAAGTATAAAGTCAAAGTCAAGTGAATAAAAAAATACTTACATTAAGTGGTCAAAGATTAACTTCAACAATTAATAGTTCCAATCACATTAACAACTGTTTCCAAACGTTGCTATATTTTGTTAGTTATTTCTGTATATAATCATTCGAATACAATATATTTATTTTTGATATCAGTTTAAATATATCTCTGATTGAATTGAATAATTCTGATAGAGAATAGATCTAAATCTCTCGAATAGAAAATCAATGTATGGTTTAAAACTGCCGAGTTTGCATCATGGCATGTAGCAGGTTTGTAACGCCGAATTTCATTGGCTTATAGACATGAAAGACAACACATATTGCAAGCATTTGAGCTTATTTTTAACCACGCTGCGGAACAGCGAATCCGATCGTCAGGCATTGTTCGAATGAGCGCCCGTGACTCACTTAAGGGACAAAATGTAACCCAGAATTTTGTAGCCTAGTTAACGACCTTTTCAGCTCAGCCACGCATATCACGCATGTACAATTCGTTTCAGCTAGCTGTTATAAATTGAGTTAACTTGGACAGTCGAAAGGTGATCATTTACAGAAAGAATACATGAACACGCTGATACAGTACAACATGTGTGTATACGACAGAAACGTAACGCAAGTTGCAGGATCGTTTTTTGACAGACGACAGTTGTACTCAGAAAGTAGGTTTCTCATAAGTCAGAAATGTCTGGCCCTTAGTAGGGGTGAGACTATAATAAATAATCACAGTATTACGCACTTTCGCTAATTGTACGACAAAGCAGCACTCCTCGTAAACCAAATGAATTGAGACGGTAATTAATCTTGGGGATATTTAACGAAGAACAATAGCTGGCAAATAAAACTCATTTGTTTAACCTTTGGGCGAGATTCCAATGTATTTATGATAAAGAAAAGTTCGATACAGGCTGTATACGTAAATCAGCTAAAGGTGTGTTACATTTGATTTTAATTCCTTCAGAACCCGACATTTCGAGTAAAGACGCTTGAAAGTACTTGTGCCTTTTAGTTTACTATGACATGATTGGCTTATACGTAACCAACACTCGTTGTATCGATGCATGAGGACACAATTATATCTTGAGTTCACGGTGAAGTTATTTTTAACTCCGACAAAAAGATCATACCACGTGGGTCATGGCCAGGACAATGCTACATTTACTGTTGTACAATTACTTCCGGGAATATATTAAAACATGCATTATTGCAACAACTTCCGAGGTTGTAACAGGTATTCCAAATTTATTTTAATGCAAACAAGAAATATCTTGAAATAGATGGTCAGCGCAATTTGAAGGTTAAGGTTTGTTGTGCAACAAAAAATGCCCGGATGTTACGATTGCTGGTCACTCCAGATCCAAAATAGATTTCGGTAAATTCACCGAAATTCAGTGTAACTTACTCTTTATCGAAAGGTTAACCAATCCACATCAAGGTTACAAACGATGTTTGGTTGAAGAGAAATTGCCTTGGTGGTTATGTAACGTAAGATTTGATTAGTTTGTATACATACACAACACTGACATGCAAATAGCAAAACCATGTTAGTACAACTGCGCCGAAAATGGAATGCAATAATTGAAATGTTACCTTTTATATGATAAGTATACATGCTGTGTTACAGGAAACGTTTCACATCAAAACATATTATGGCTTACATTTTTTCGAGAAACCTACTTTCGTTTTGCGTATCACCCGGTTCGCTAAATCAGTAGAGCGCTCCACTTCAAGGGTTCGAAACCAGGACATGACGTATCTTCCCAATTTGTCTGAAGAGAATGCATCCAAAGGCATTTGTTCTCTACCATTGAACTCTGATGAAGAAGTTGTCAGTTGCTAGCGGAGGAGCATATAAGTACTTGTTGGTAACCCACGAGCATTGGTTAGGTCAACTGAACGCCGTATGAAAGATTGTTGGGAAACGGTGTACAACCCAAAACAAACAAAAATAACTCTCGTTATGCACTGTAACCTCTAAAAGCCGTCCCTAATGTATATATTCTTGTTTCCCATATATATATTTTATTTACAAGATATATGGTTGTACTTATGTTGTAAATTACTAATGTATTTCAGTATAGTAACAAACATAACTCTCGTTATGCACTGTAACCTCTAAAACCCGTCCCTAATGTAGATATTCTTGTTTCCCATATAGATATTTTATTTACAAGATATATGGTTGTACTTATGTTATTACATGTATATATTTTCAATGTAATAATGCAACTGCATACAATGCATACAATTATAAGACGGATGATGATATGGCTGGGAATTGAAATATGCTGTCTTTACAGAAAAAACACCATAGCCATGGGTATACCGAGACTGGCATTCAAAGTTGACAGTTGTCAATCCGCCCGCAATTTGCAACTACATTAAAACTTCGATACTGTGACCACCTTCGGGACCATTGAGAACTGGTCTTCTTATTAAGGTGGTCTTGATGTTGAGGTTGAATAAACAGCGAAACAGTGATAATAGGTCTTGCAAATTGTGTTCTTAATTTTGATGTTGTATTAATATTGAGGTGGTCTTAATATTGAGGTTGAATAAAGAGCGGAACATTCATAATGGACTTGAACAGTGTGGTCTTAATGTTAAGATGGTCTTATTATTGAGGTGGTCTTTATGTGAGGTTTTACTGTACAAACATTGGTTAATGTCGAGTCAATGATCGAATAGTTTGGAATGCAGCTGTTTAACTCAGCAAAAATGGTTTTGGTAAGGTATGTTTAGACTCGATGAAAACAACCACCTTATAGTACAACCACCTTATACAGAAACATTTAAAAATAATTATAGGAACTACTTAATGCTTAAACAATGATATCAATAATATTTCATTATTGTATGTATGTGTCTTATGTGAGGTGTCTGTTATTGTTGTTGTTTTATTTCAATTTTATTTTCAGATTATCTTAACTTTTGTAGTTTTTAATAGTCTCATTTACATCCTGATGTTAAAACATGATGTACATGTACAATGTATCGTGTATGCGTGTGTGAATGCGTGCGTGATTGGGTGTGTGTAGGTGTGCGTGTGTGAATTCTTGTTTATTTGTGCGTGTTTATATTGTTAATAGAAGGCCATATTGAAAAAAAGATGTACAATTTATTGTTAACCTTAACTATGTAACCTTCTGAAAATAAAGAATTTATTATTATTATTATTATTATTATTGTCGTTCCAATGATTCAGACTTATGCTACTTAAACTGTTGTTGTTACGTGTCAGCAGAAACTGTCCTCGTTCAGGATGTCTGCGAGTGACGTCACATCGTAAGGAACTTCCGTATTCGCTTCCAAACTGCAATTTTGATTGCTGGAAAGCTCATATCAAAGGAACTGGTCGACCATGAAAGCAAGTATTTTAGCACAGGAATGAAACTTACGGTATGGGGTTCAAGTCCCAGATATTTGCTTAATCTGCAAGTCTGAAAATAAACGTCCCTATATCAGGGATCTCTTATATCCATTGGGGTCCTTGATTTCCATTGTGGTCCATGATTTCCATTGTGGTCCTTGTTTTCCATTGGGATCCTTGATTTCCATTGTTGTCCTTGTGTTCCATTGTGTTCATTGATTTCCCAGTGTGGTTCTTGATTCCCATTGTGGTCATTGATTTCCATTGTTGTCCTTGTGTTCCATTGTGTTAATTGATTTCCCATTGTGGTTCTTGATTCCCATTGTGGTCATTGATTTTCCATTGTGGTCCTTGATTTCCATTGTGATCATTGATTTCCATTTTGGTCCTTGATTTCCATTGTGACTCTTGTTTTCCATTGTGGTCTTTGCTTTCCATTGCGATCCTTGATTTCCATTGCGATCCTTGATTTCCATTGTGGTCCTTGATTTCCATTGCGATCCTTGATTTCCATTGTGGTCCTTGATTTCCATTGTGATCCTTGATTTCCATTGTGATCCTTGATTTCCATTGTGATCATTGATTTCCATTGTGATCCTTGATTTCCATTGCGATCCTTGATTTCCATTGCGATCCTTGATTTCCATTGTGGTCCTTGATTTCCATTGTGGTCCTTGATTTCCATTGCGATCCTTGATTTCCAGTGCAATCCTTGATTTGCATTGCGATCCTTGATTTCCATTGTGATCCTTGATTTCCATTGCGATCCTTGATTTCCATTGCGATCCTTGATTTCCATTGCGATCCTTGATTTCCATTGCGATCCTTGATTTCCATTGTGATCCTTGATTTCCATTGTGATCCTTGATTTCCAGTGCAATCCTTGATTTCCATTGCGATCCTTGATTTCCATTGTGATCCTTGATTTCCATTGCGATCCTTGATTTCCATTGCGATCCTTGATTTCCATTGCGATCCTTGATTTCCATTGCGATCCTTGATTTCCATTGTGATCCTTGATTTCCATTGTGGTCCTTGATTTCCATTGTGGTCCTTGATTTCCATTTTGGTCCTTGATTTCCATTCAGAAAAGTAGTGAGCTCAATCCTGTTGATATGTCAACTGAATAACAAAGGAAGAAATGACATTACACGCGAAAGCATAATTATAATTGTAGTCTAACCTTTGTAATATACGGAAAAAAAGTCCATAATAAGACCACCTTGGGACCCTTGAAAAACTGGTCTTAATATTGAGGTTGAATACAGAGCGAAATATTCATAATGGACTTCAAAAGTGTGGTTTTAATTTTGAGGTGGTCTTATTATTGAGGTGGTCTTTTTGTTAGGTTTTACTGTAACATGTATTATTGCTAAGGTATCGTCTATTTTAGTTCATGAAAGTGGTGGGATGGAGAATGGCAATTATTAATATACAGAAACTTTTTATTAATTAGAACGTCTCCATCCGTTGATTTGCGAAGCTTTTTTCTTCATGACAAAAATGGCTCAGGATGCAGTTAAGGTGGCGGCAAGGAAGTAAGATCAAGCAGTTGATTCATTAGAGCCGTCACGTAACTGGCCGACAAATCTAGGATATTTTCTTCAAGTGGGGAGAAAGCATTTTCATGTCAGTGACAATACAGTAAATATTATACAGTGAACTTTCTACATATAATTATAAATAAATTTAATCATACGAGTGTACAACTGTACATGTAATTCATTACCGAATAAGCAAAATAACAATGACAACCAAACATATTCAGAATATTAATTTGAATAATGTTTTCTTTTTTTGCAAAGCGTTTCTGTTGTAAACAACTTTTTATAAATATGGGGACCAGTTATTTTAGGAGTGAACTAGAAATGTGTCCATAGGACACAGTTGCCCTCACTTCCAGCCTTTGTCACAAAGCAAATGCTTTTATTCTGCTCATAGTTTGTGAATGTGTATCAAAATTACCAAGTGAATAAACTTTACAGAATATGTTGATAAGACAAGGGCAATAACTTTACACTTACTCCGCGGAGCCAAACATGAAACCCCAGATGCACAACTACACATACTGGTGAGCATTCCTGTAAAGTTGTGTGAGTCTAGCCAATCTACTGTTGGATATACGTGCGACACAACATTTTGTATGCTCCCCTTTTAGAGTGGGGGCATAACAATAAAGCAAGTGTCCACGAAAACTATACAGAGAAGTGGGTAAAACGTACCGTACCCTATTCTTCTGTCACCCGTCATTCTGTATGGAGTCACACTACCTATAAGGTGTAAGATATAAACTTGTCAGGAGTGAATAGAATAAACGACTAGAAACTCACAAAATTCAATATAATTCTAATACTCTGATTATGTCATACATATTGAACTCATTTATCGAGGTACATAATTGAATACAAGTTCAACATTACTTCAAATCTTTGATAAATTTTGCCTTATGGTATATGTTCAACAAAAAATCTCATCCACTTGTTTGAGCAAAGCAAACATTCGGTGACCTTCGTAACCTTGATACAGTTTCGGACCAAGCGATGCAAATCGCTTTACCGACTATGGTATAAAGAAGTTTATCCACATTCAAGACATTGAAATGGTCAATTAGATTTGAAATGTTGCCTTTATTTAAATACTATAATGGTCTGTTGGGGGACAAATAAAGGTGATCAAATGTACTGAATGGCTGAAAGATTGGTATTGGTTTGGTATCAGATGACATAATAAGAGTATTCATTCAAAAGCCAGTCTTCATACAAAATAACACCTGATAGGATCTAACCTCAAATCTTGTAATTGTATTAACATGCTGAATGTCTGGGCATCCATTGTAAATCCCTGATCATTAATCCCCAACAGCCAAGATAAACCGATTATTGACTTGGTAACAAACAGTCTGAGTTCACATACACTGGGTAGTTAAACAAAATTATGTGACACTGACACACATAGTATAGTATTTACACAACAAAGGTCACTTGACGATAGTCTAATTTTTATGTAGGCGTTCCTTCAACCAATCAATCAGTCACTGACGGGCAAATTCTACATTTGAAATAATAAAATGATCTTCAATAAATATTAAAAACTAACACATTTTATTACAATGTAAAACGATAATGGGTAAATTTTTCAACTTTCACTTTCCATATATTCCATTTGAAACACAATAAATCAATCTTTAAATCAAGCAAAGTTACCTATTATTTTTACTTCATATTTTCATTGAGACAGCGACTCTCATACTTATAGTGTACCAAGCTGTTAGAAAATCTCTCCGCTAGAAAAAATATAGTAAAATTGTATCGACTTTGCTATATATTCATATGAAATATTCACGTTTTGATCTTCATTATCATAAAATCGAGCAAGATGACCCGTCATTTTTATTTCATATTTTGGTTAAATACATTACACTGATAAAATATACAAAGTTTAAAGGAAATCTCTCCGTTAGAAAAAATGGGAGTTCAGAAAAGAAAATTTATCGACTTTTTTTATCTAGATCAAACTGACGCAATATTTATGTAAGATATCAGTTGACGCATTGGGGGGAGACATTAAAATGTTTTGCAATAAAGCTAATCCTCATTTTATCTCAGTCAGAAATTTAGACTGACGTAGTTATTTATCTGTAACTAGGATATCCATACTATTACATTATATAAACCTGGCCATCCTTGTTAATTTAACATGTACAAATACAACCCTAGATACAAGGTTGTTACTTGGAACGCCACTTACATAAAACAAGGCCTCCCCACACAGACCTCCGGGGAAACACCAGTCTAGAAACATCAGGCATTTTAAAGCCACAACTTAAACCGTCGCCAATGTCCTTATTGAAAAAACATCTGATTGAAGCCTAGGGTCTTAGCTATGTCCATCAATGCGCATCTAAAATGTGTTACAAGTCAAGTTACAAATTTTCGGTACATGTATACTGACAAATTGTTCGACAGTCTAAAACTGTTACAGAAGTTCATCGTAAATGAGAGAAAACAAAAATAACAAACATTCAAACTTACAAGATTCAAATGCCAGACAATGACAACAAGAGTAAAAAGTGAAAGCAGGTGTCTCCACATATCTAGCCCCGCATACGTGTCTCTGTACGCCGACTTTTACAGTATAGAGATGTGACGTCCGTGGCTAGACTACCACATGCAAAGGAGTCAGTATGTTAGTACAATAAGGTCAGCTACTAGAATCATGAGATGATTCAGGGTTACAAAGAGTGACACATTTGGGGGTTATCACTACAGACAGTATTGCCGTCTTCTTCTACAGCCAATTAGGGACATATGCTAACAAACCGTGACATTTTGAACTAATGTCATTTGGAAATGAAATAAACAGCTGCATGGAATATGTCAGGGGTTCCATTAGGTGTTGTAAACTCCTGTCAAAATTGATAAAGGACCCTTGAGATCTAATTTTTTAGCCAAATTACCTATAACTTAGAGAAAAAATTAAATTACCCTTCAGCCAGACAGCCATAATCCTTAGGGTCAAAATGTGGCATTTGGGTCAAAGGGTCAACTTCAGGGTAAAATGGAACCACTGTATATGAATAAATGGAGATTGTCAACACTTGAGCCGAAGTGCAGAAAACATGTAGTATATTAAATTTTATGGAATATGAATATAACACAAGTATCAACACGAAGCCAAATACATTTATCTACCGTTTATTGACGGGTAACAATCTGCAGTATATTCTATATCCACTGATAGACAGAATAATGGTAACCTCCTGATATATCAGAATATTAAACCTAACTCAGGACACAGGCGCGTAGGAAGGTATTGAGCATTGGGACCACGGGTTGGTCGGTGCGTGAGGGGTATCCCCTCCGGATGAGAACAGTTTTAGGAACTCACCTTTCACAGGCGCAAAATCCATCACTTTTAAAATGATATTTTCCGAAAATTTGTTAGCTGCTTGTAAGTTATTACATGTATTCATACATATGTGTAATTTTGTATAAAAGACACGGGACTGTTAGCGATATATTTTGAAACAGTCGCACTTGGATGTATTCATTAAGGTACATGAAAGCAAAATAAACAACGATATATATCATCATCATTAGCAAATGCGAAATCACGAAAACATTACATGCAATAGTTTACAAAACAGAAGTGTAACAGATGTGTTATCCAGAAGGTTAAAAAATAACAAATGAGTTAATTAGCACATGTCAAAAAACAAATGTAATCACATTCGGTGGTAATTAAATAGTCCCGCGTCAACGCATATTCAGAATTTTCCAAACACTTGCATGGCGTTGATCCATATGTCATTAACGAACTCATTTGTTACAAATATATACTTGTCACCTGGTTTGTATGCTTCGTCCTTTCATGCCTTCGTTAATACGCCGACTGTTGTCACACCCTAGATGGCAGCCAGGGTACTAGCGACAGCCCCTTTCTGGTAGCGATGATAACACTTTGTCATGCGTATTTAATATCTTAGCTGAATGCCAATAACATGTGTGACTGGTTTTTAGTAGTTTAAGATACAGATGAGAAGTTAAGTGGTCATAAAATGTCCGTGGCCCCATTGCCGTTGCGAACCGCGGCTCCTGCGGCCCCAGCTCATACGCGCATGGGACACAGTGGAATACATATTGGTTTAAAGGCCACAGGGCCAAAACAACACAATTACATGTACAAGGTTTTCCTTTGAAAATGACGTTTTCAGGTTATTTTCAGTTTTGTTACCATCCCAGAATATTCGATTGGATTTGATTGGTTTACAAAACACCGATTGCAAATAGCAAAACCATGTTAGTACGGCTGCACCGAATAACGAGCAAATGTTTTAAATGCACTGAGATAACACAATTGTTTCATCATAGATGTAACATACTATACAATCAATTTAACCGCTTACTGAGTTATCATGTATCTTGAAAATCGGCCAAATGGCTTTCATACAGAAGTACACAACAATATAACATTTTATAGAAAGGTTCAGAGGTAGGACATAAACTTTGCACCGACTGGTATTTACTACAAACATACCCGGCCGCCACCTATCTACAGTTTGACCGATGATTGTATGTGTGTACTGTGGGTGACATTAATAACTATGGGAGTTAAAACGTTATCGTCAGTGCAAACGATTTAATTAAAAAACAGGTCCTGTATCTAGAGCATTTGGGTAATAACAGGGCCAGCCTTATAGGTATGGTTGGCTGAGCTAGGTTTATATATCCTGTATTGATTTACAACACGTTCAAGTTCTCACTTCTCCTATTATAACTGTAGGGTGACTGTTAATCAAAATGACACGTGGCATGTAACTGGATCTATTTAAATGTATCGATACAAAAGCAAATGTGAGAAACGTTCTGATACAAGCAATAAACAAGACACCGTCTATATACACGGTGGTACACAGTGCGGACAAATTGAACAAAGCCAGAGATTATACAGTAAAACCTCACCTTAAGACCACCTCAATAATAAGACCACCACAAAATTAAGAACACAATTTCCAAAGTCCATTGTCACTGTTTTGTTCTTCAATCAACCTCAATATTAAGATCTCCTCAATAAGAAGACCAGTTTCCAACGGTCCCAAAAGTGGTCATATTATTGAGGTTTTACTGTACTTTTTAAATGACTTGTTTCAATCCATTCTCAGTTCGAATAAAACCTGTCATGATCACACAGTATAACTCGTACTTTCCCCGTGTTAAGATTCAGCCCGAATGTATGCCCCCATGACATCTGTGTAAATTGCTCTTAAGCATACCAGTTACAACTAACAGACAGTACAGTCCTGCGACTAACTATAACTTTCTCTCTGGCCAACAAGAAAGTAACTGTTATCGCTCAGAAGGAGTTTATTATTATTCCTTGATATTGACACCAGCTCCCTTCACGTTGATTAGCAGCTTGCCACTAAGACCGAGAGAGAGAGAGAGAGAGAGAGAGAGAGAGGGGGGGGGGGGGGGGAGAAAATGGTGGGGGGGGGGGGGTAAAGACAAATCGGTCAAAATTAAATCAGGAATTTCATTCAGTTATAGGCTCGCTTTGCTACTGATTCAAATCTGTTGAAATCCAACGCGTAGTTAATGAGTTGTGCAGACAAATATTGTGACAGACAGGCGAACGGACCGGACAAAACCAAAGTGTCTATTATTTTGAAGACATATTGAAATCCAAAGACGAAAACTGATATGATAACAGTCAATTTAAAACATGACCAACTGTAAATAATACAAATATAATGCACGACTCCTGATCCTAAGTATCGTGAGCTCGAGCCCCATCGTTGAGTGGGGTCTTATCACAACATTCACAATCCCCGAATTTGGCACGAGTACCAGTTGGTGACTCAGGAAGCAGCAATTAAGGTGATTAGTAAAAATTGTAAAAAAAATAATTTCACAATCGGTGTAAAATAAAATATGTTTAAACTTTTTTACAGTATATACGAGTATTATTTAGTCATGCATGTTCGTTAAACCAATAATATACATACGCTACACATTCATGTATGGTCCCTAGACTAACTGGGCAAGTCAAATCCAGGTTTAAATAACTTGACCTCAAAGTGCCTTTACAACATATTTATTTTGACTACCGTTAGATAAATAGGTCACATTTGCAGTACAACTTGCCAAAGCAAAAATAAGTCAAGCAAGGTCACCTATTTTTGTAGAAATGAAGTGGGAACGACCTAACATTTACATAAAATTGAAAGACAGTTATACAGTCGTCTCGCCATTCCATTGATTTCATTTCAATACAAACTATTTGTGAATAACATGTCGTACATGGTTCAAAACTTTCAATGTGAAAAACTAAGTTAGTAGGACCAGTATATATTACACAAAGAACAATCTACATAATTATAACATTTTTGACATTTTCGAACAAGCAAAACATTATACATTTTATTTACAAATACAATTACTTGGTCGCTCTTATGTCAACAAGTAAAATGTAACAAATGATTGGAAACTGATAATACAACATGAACGTAGTTCAATCAGTGCTCATATCGAGGGTTCAGTGCAAGACTATACTAACTCCTATATAAATACATAGGAATTAGTATAGTCTTGCGCTGAACCCTCGATATTTTGTTGCATACATAATGTATGTTTTCCTTACTTTACTAATACATTGTCAAGCTTAAAGATGCATCTGGCTCATCTGAACATAAAATGTTTGAATTGTCTTCATCCAGTATTGTTGCTACATTGGCTAAAACACTAATAAGAAGCATTGCATCGTATAACCGTTTGAAAATATGTTTTTTTACCATATTACTAACAGACAAAGCTTGTAAAAACTGGAAGTTTTATTTTAAATTTTGATGTACAAACATCTTTCTTCAACACATACGAAGCAAAACATTATGGGTTCATTCATTGTTAATGCATGTTTATTGATATTTCAACTATTGGAAACATATTTTTAATGTTTGTTTAGGTAAAGAAATGAACAAAAAATGAGCATAATATTACTTTAACATTAAATATGATAGATAAAATGTACAAAGGCATTTATAAGAATGATGTACAATGTATACATGTATTCATGGTTTGTTTAAAGAAAACTTGTATATATGTCTCGCACATCGTACTTCACGATTTAACAAAATGAACATATATTTATTTAACTTGTAATTGAGATCCATGGACATAATGCCTTAATTTCTTAAATAAATTGTCATATTTAATAAAATATTTTAGGATTTTAACACAGCAAAATAAGTGTAAGCTTTAATTTCTTAAATAAATTGTCATATTTAATAAAATATTTTAGGATTTTAACACAGCAAAATAAGTGTAAGCTTTTACATAAATTATACTATACTGATCTAAAAGCTTAGTGAGAAATAACTAGTCAGTTATATTAATTCACTTTACGTTGCTTTTACGTTAAGTTATATAAAAACAAAAGAAATAGCAATGGCAGCACTAAAAAGTCGTATTTTCAACGATATTACGCAGACAGAGAGCAAGATGTTTTTACCTCGAATAATCTTCATCAATGAAAACTTCAGAATGTGTTTTGGTTTCATTTATTGTTTACAGATTCATATTAAAGCCGTCTTCCCACTTCTTTATGTAAACATACCTGTACTTTCATTTATAATAGAATATTACAAAGAAACATTCTAGATATATGAGAATTGGTTTCGGTCTAAGAGTTTGATTATTATTTGTTTTGTCTTCACTACACATATACCAATACAAAGGGAGGAAATTCAATTTTGATTTTCGATAGGATTGTTTCCCTTACTTGTAAGTCAAGTAGATTCCCTCTACTTCTTTATTAGTTCATCTCCAAATTTAGGTTTGAACTATGCATTTCGTTTGAAAATAACTTATATATAGTTGGTGCATGATGCATTAATATGGCCATTTTCCGAGTACTTTCACTGCAATAAACTTTAATGAGCACCTCATTTATTCAAACAATTAACATACTTGCCCAACATATCAGTCACCAGACAAAATAACGCGCAGGTTTCGAAATCAGTCGTTTTCGACATTTCGAGCAGATATTTAAATACTCGATATGGGGTGAAGCCTATAAATCATACCAGGCATTAACAACTAAGTAAACAGATAATGCACTTTATACAGGCATTTTCGAAATTCCTACCAACATCCAACCTGTAACTTATTCTCCCTTGTCAAGTGTTTAAGGTATTCTGCACAGTTTTTGTAACGAGTGAACAATGTCATTCCATACAGTTTTCATTTTTCGGCGCAGCCGTACTAACATGGTTTTGCTATTTGCATATCAGTGTTGTGTAAATATCTTGAAAAATAGATGGTAGGCGCAATTTGTAACGACTGCTGGTCACTTCAGATCCAAATGGATTTCGGTAAATTCACCGAAATTCAGTGGATTTCGGTAGGGTAACGTACCCTTTATCGAAACGTCAACCAATCCGCGTCAAGGTTAAAAACGTTGTTCGGTTGAAGAGAAATTGCCTTGGTGGTTAACGTAAGATTTGATTGGTTTACACAACACTGTTAAGGAAATACCAAAAAACCATGTTGGTACGCCTGCGCCGAAAAAACATTTGTCCAGGTAAGCTAGAAACACATTTAAGGACACAATCTAGAATTATCAGAATAGCCGAACAAAAGAAAGAGGTTCTAACCTCTAAGGGAGAGACTGTAGAACAAAGACTTGTCAATATAGAGACCAAACAAGATCAAATTAAGAACCGTAACACACATTCAGTAGAATCAACGTGTAGAAAAAAGGGGAGAACATTTCCAAACAATCACAAGAGATTCGGAGATTTACGCGAAAATTTTACTCTTGTGCTTCTGAAGGGGTCGTTAATTTCATAGCCCTTGACCATTTTATAGATGCCATCACTGATTAAGAGACAATATTTAAGCTAAAAGGGATAGCAGCAATATCCCTATTAGAGGCAGAACAAGTAGCCATCAGACTTGAGGCATTCCATTTTGCTGACAAAGACGGGAAGTAGTTGTCACCGCAGTTACAGCGGAATACACAACTCCCCCATCAGAGAAAATATAAAGAAAAAATTATTTCCCAAAGAAGAAACAACGTACCAGATTCCAAAACCAAAACCGTACCAAAAGAATCTAAGCGAGAAGAACCATCAGCATATGTGACACCACCTACTACAACTGAAATAATTGATCTACAAAAATAATTACCAGAACCAGAATATACAGCACCTATACTCAAAAATATAGTTTTTGATGATAACCTGAAATTCCCTGGAACATTCAGGGATATTTCAGATATAACAGAAAAGGACAATGCTGGAATCATTTCTCAGTAGAAGAACATCCAACACATCCATCACCACCTGAAATTAGAAGATGTGCATTTGAAATGAAGGAAGCCTTTGAAAATATACGCCCTAAAATTGACTATTTACGGCAATAGCAAAGTGAAATAATAACTTCATGTGTTGATGGAAAATGTTTCGAAACTACAAGGTCCACTTTGATAAAGGAACCTACATCGCTTATTTTCATTCCTTGTAGACTATAAAATCTGTACAAAGAACCCAAAGAAGTGATTGACAGAGATCCCTCACATTTTAAGTTTATTTTGAAGTACCTTAGATATGACTGCAAAATGCCGCTAGGATGTTTGGCGAAGGAAAAACAAGTACTGTACGAACTATCTTTAAATAAGAGGCTGAATTTTATGTTATACCCAAATTTATTAACAGCGAGTTAGAATTACATATAAGATGTGAAAACAGTACTTACATCATGACTAGATGTGTCATATTGACAGTGAATATAAGATATGCAAATTGAAATTTTATTATTTTATTTACTGACGGAGTAACGGAAAATGCTCATGTTAAGGATGCTCTGCGAAATAACAGTAAAAGAAATATTGAACAGCAAGACAGGGGTGAAACATGCAAGTACATGTATTCCATTCATGGTGCTGGTGATGATGTGCCATTTTTCATCCAACATTTAATAAAAAATATTTAATGAATTTATTGTGCCATGTGTAGGTTTATGAGAGGCCATAAGAAAACTTTGAGTAACTTCCATACCTCTTCTCTGTGTAAACAGCTAACCGAGTTAAACAAGAGTGCCAAACTGTCACAAAATACGCCCGTCATAAGTCAGAGCTCAGAGTTAAAAAAAGATAAATTTTAGGTAATTTCTTAAATCAAAGGGTGGTAACTCCTGGGTGACATGAGCGATATGACTGGTTATCGAACTTGGTCGAGATATTATGCCCACAAGCATTTTCACAAAGTTTGGTAAAGATCGGATGAAAACTCTTTGTTTTAGAGAGCGGAAACCATGTGGATAAAAAGAAACAAATGTACGACTAATACTAGCACGTCGCTAAATGCACATCGTTCCAAGTACGCACACCGTATAAGTCTGGTGTCAGTACTCGACTAAGCTCCGACCTATGAGCACTGGACAGTTCAAAATGGCAGCCCCCCCCCCCACAGTCATTACATATTGTAACGACGCAGATACGAACGCGGCTATCAAAATATACGAAAGAGATAACGGAGTCTCTTATGATGTAAGAAACAGCAAATTTACTGGATTATCCCGTAAGTTTTCCCATCCAGTCTTGACCCCGCCTTTACCACCCTACTTCTATGGTGTGCATGCTTGAACGGTGTGTATTTAGCGGTGTCCGACTATACCAAGGGAAGATTAAGTTGTGATATATAAAACAGCAGAACAGAGTGAAAATATTCGGGTGTTTTCGTTAATGCCAAATGACGTCATCACTCTCTTACACTATCGGCTATCATTACATGAGAGTGAGTGTAAGGAACGGTAACTCTGCAAAGGAGATTGATGACGTCATATGTATTTACACGACGCCATAATAAATAAAGAAGCTTGGAGAAAGCTAACTGATAAAACGGACTCTGTGACAATTACGTTATGCAAATAGAAGCGTAATCAAAACTCAAACTAGTCAACCTAATTAATATTCCGACACACGAAGACTAGCAATGGACAGCACAACATGAAACAAGGACAAACACCAATTTAAACATTAGACTATACAGCAAAGCGTTGGGTAATTGTTTTAAATTAGCTGTTTTCCCCAGGGTTCTATGTGAGGAGGCATTGTCTTGTGCATGCGACGTTCCCTGTAACAACATAATCTCCCTTTCATATTCATACGTTAATTATAATTCGATATAAATGTATGTTAATCGGAATTCTACTTAAAACAAAGTTAATGTTTTTATAAAACATATTCTCAGTCCTACCTACTCAACCTTGAATGGCATTGGTCGCGGGGGAACATACAAAAGGTGTTCCAGGTTGGCCCTTAATAGTGTTTAATTATATGTCTGTTTGAAGATACGCCAATGAATGTATTGTGTCATGACACCTCCTATCAGCAAAGTTAACATCGAAGATACTCGGTCGTTACCGGAAGATTTCGGTAACGTGTCCAGTTTGGAATCGCTGTCCTTATCAATTTTTAACAACTACAAGAACAAACCTATCATTCTTTGACAGCACTAGATTAATTTATTCAGCTTTACAAAACAGTCATGATTTGTGTCGAAACAATTGGATTAGTAGTCTTGTTGTTTACTGCGTGTGTTCGTGGATATGGCGCGCAGATGACCACATCTCAACTCGAACAAGAAGTGAATGCGTTGAAGTTACAGATGTCAAATATGCAGTCAACTATTCAAGATTTACACAAGCAACTCAGTAAGGCATCATTTTTGATAATACTAAAACGGTTCACTCGGTTTGACATTAAATTGGTGTCTTAAAAAGTAACGATCTTTCCAGGATGAATTTGTTTATATCACGTGTCGCTGATCTTCTCGTGACATTATTTATGTACATTTGTCTGTCATAAACTGGTATTAAAGTTACACTTATTGCCATGCGCACAGTCTTATCTAATTTCGAAATGATTTCAAGCGAGTCCTTATACAATTGTACGTAAAATGTTGTGTTTGTTTATCTGATGTACATGACTGAGTATTATCACAATCGTTGTTACTATGTTGCTAATAAACAGAACTTGGCGACTGGTATAGTATAATATACTAATACACATTTTGTCATTATTTAACACAGATGCAACATCCGATTTGGCAGCATTGGCTAACTCCCATTCTCACAACGAACCGATAGCGTTTACAGCAATCCTTTCGACTCCTATCCCCAACTTGCCTAAACATATGCATATTGTATTCGATCACGAGGTTACAAACGTTGGTGGCGGCTACAGCAATCAGAATGGACATTTTACTTCTCCAATGTTCGGATTGTACGCGTTCCTTGTTGTTGCTACAAATGTTCCCACTCATTCGGCATCCCTCAGTTTAATGAAGAACGGACAGTCGCAAGTGGTGCTTCTGTCACATGGCACTGCACAAACTCCGGGGATATTTGATACAAGCACAATGGCAGCCACGTTGCTACTGAATGAAGGCGATCAAGTTTGGGTACAAAATGAGGGCCAATTTTCAGCAGTTGAATCCTTGGATGGTTATAACTATTCATCGTTCTCTGGTTTCTTGTTTCATAGAATGTAATGCTTGAATGTTTGTTGTCAAATTGTGGTTAATAAAATTAAAACAATTAGATTTGCAAGTTGTAATACAAACTCGTTAACATGGATAATGTATATAAAGATACACTTACAATTCAGGAATTGTGGAACAGTGAGGGCCACATTCACAATCTTGAAAGAGCACCACTTAACAATGTTACATACTTAAATGAGAAAACTCTGGGTCGTATGGTTCTGGACAAGAAGATTTTTGAAATTTTCATGACAATATAAATTATTACTTTTGTTTGTAGTCAGTAACATTCTAGCAGACAGCAGAAAAAGGTATCGCAAAAAACGATATGTTCATTGCATATCATTGTACAGTACAGTACCGTCAAAATAATGCGATATATCGATATACCGATATATCGTGACACTAACGCCCCTTAATAGTTATAATCCATATAGGCGCCGCTGTACGATTTCCAACATTTTCTTTAAGTGACGTCATTTCCAGAAAACGTCACATGTGACGTCACCATGTACTGACAGTAAGCAATATTTGCCCCATATGGCAATAGGAAAACGAAGTGACCATATGGAGTAAATGTTGTTTCCTGCGTGCAAATAGTGACATCACATGTTGCGTTTTCTTGAAATGACTTCACTTACAGAAGAGGTTGGAAATATATTAGTATTTACTTTATAGAAGAGTGTGGGGAGCTGTTATCTCTGCTGTTTATCATCCTGATACTTGTTTCTTTACTTCATTGTTTATACATTCAAATCATACACCTTGATTGTGTTGTTCATTACCTCTCCTCCTGGAACATTGTTACTGATACATAGTCTATGATTGGTGTCACAGTATGTAATGGTTCCAGGTTTCGCTACATTGATATCATTGTTGATGATAAGTTCACTTGTCTTGAAGTCTGGGGATACAGCATGTATATTGTCATTCCTCCAGCTACATACAAACAGAACACCATCTGCTGTAATCACCAGACCACTTGGCTGTTTCAGTGTATCATGTGTGTATGTATGGAGAATTTGTCCATTGAATGTAACAACACTAACTTTGTTGGTCGACTCGTCCGATACAATTACAGTATGATTGTCTTGTCCAAATATGACGTAATAAGGGCTCCGTAGTATATCTTCATTGCCTTGTTTAGGTTGTATTGTATGTAGGACATTACCTTGTATATCTAGGATTTCTACTCTGCCTGGATTCACACTGGTAGCAGCAAACTTCCCATCCTTGTATGCCAGACCACGACAAGCATAGGTTACTTGTATCTCGTGATGTTTGGTAAATGTAGATGTAACATTGAATAGTTGTATTCTTGCCTCACCAGATAGTGTGACTGCTACTTGGTTAGCACTGATTGCAGCTAGTCCCGATGGTCGACTTGATGTTTTATAACTTGATATAATGGTATTGCTGCTTATGTCTATCAACTTAATCATTTCATTGAAATTGTCAGTAACGACCATTCGGTCTGGTGCAAGAAGTGTACAATCAGAGATCCAACAGTCAGTCTTATCAGTCCTGGTCTTCACATGGATTGTTCCTGTGTATGATACGGTGGTATTTATGTTAGGTATTCTTAACAATTGTCCCAGAGGAGGTTTCGCTGATATAAAGTTGTCTATCTCAATGGAAGGTCGAAACACGTAGTGTTTTTGTAGTTTTAGACGTGATTGTATAATTTTGGTGATCTTACTCTCTGCTGTAAGGAGTCTCTGTTTAGCTTGTTTTGCAATAACAAAGACGGAATTTATGTTTATATCAGAATCATTCTGTATCCTTTGAAGTATGTCTTCAAATTCAGATTGC